>JAQFVV010000048.1:3751202-4353916 GCA_028023455.1 Epiperipatus broadwayi | reverse complement strand
AATGTGAAGATAGCAGGGAGGAAAGGTTGAAAAGTCTTTTTTTTCTTTTAATAAAATTTTTAGGTATTTAAATGATGCTTGACAATTTCGTGGCTATGAAATTGAGCGCTTAAACTGAGTATGTAAACAGTAAGAATCTTTCTTTTAAAATTAATAAAAGAAAACTTAACCAATGCACATACCATGACATGACCATTTCTATTATGTGTTATATGTCTTACTAATAGTGTACTCTCTAAATATTTTCATGGGTGTATGATTAATCCTTTGGATTAATATCCTTTACTTATTTACTTTGCTATCATATCACATATTTGTTTCTTTATTATATTTCTTTCATTATATATATATGCAAGGTGATTATTTTAGATTAACCAACTTCCACACCTAGAACTGCATACTGCATCTGGAGTTGCAGTAAGCAATCTCTAATTAAGTTAGTTAGAAATCTCATTTTAGTCTAATAAAGTTTTCATTACTTTTGGATATATAATTGTCTAAACTAGTGTGTCTATCATCATAGACTTTGAAGTTGAAAGTATAGGAGGAATATATCCAAATAATTTCTCTTTCCCATGTACATATTTTTTGAATTTTTTTTATTCACATTGATTGACAATTTGTTCTATGTTTTTATATATTTTGTTTTTTGTAAATAAATATTATGAAGTTTTGTTTAATTGACAAAGTCTCTCTAATTTGTTGATCCAGCATTTACATTCAATCATATAAACAATATTTTACATATGCACACACCCATTATTGTTTGATGAGCATGAGAGGTTAATGTTAAATCAAGGTTATTCCTTACTAATGAATAGGGTGAGCTAATTCAGTTATTGATTAACAGTCTGCATAGGTACATTCCTGTCAAAAGAGTCGAATGTGAATTTTCCTGAGTTCGAAATCTGAGGCAATGGATCCAAAAGAGAATGGTGAGATGTTAGATGAACTGACTTAAATTGCATGTAGATTTGATAGATAAGTCTTAGGCTAATCTGTTGAAGATGGATGTAATCATCAGTCATGTACTTCGTGTTGTCTCCAGCATCCTACATGAAGACCCTAGATTTGACCATAGTCAGATGCAACCTTCTCTTGTCACGCCATCGACAGGACCGTTACAATATATTTCCTAACTTGTTCAAATAATACAAAACTACTTTTAAATACTTCTTTTTTAAAAAAAGCTTCATTACAACATGACAAAGTTTTTAGGTAAATTTAATAAATGATTGCTTATCTAGGTTAAATTTCTAAATGAAGTTACATATCTTTCAGATATTTTAAAATTTTCAAATAAGCTTAAGATTTTTCTGATCTCTAGCCAATATAATTGGCCATTCAATACTACTCATTAATTGGATGTCTAATGTATTATTAATAAGAAGTTAAAAAAAGCAACAACAACAAAACCTCTCAAACATCACTTGATTAAAATGGATGAGTACTAGTTGCCTCTAATATTTTTCAGTATTTGAGAAGGTTTTAAGATTATTAGTATATTTTATTATTATTTCAAAACAAGTATTTTCATTTCACACTTAGATAATGAAATGTTTTTATCTCAAAGAAACAATGGGCATCATTTTTGACAGAAATATAACACTATATTAAACAGATCATTAATAAGCTAATAAGGTTATTAGAATTATTATAGCTAGTCAATTATTTTTCTGTTCAGTCAATTTTTTCCTTTTAATATTAGTTTTCTGCCAATTTTGCATTAGGAATTTGCAATTTAAAAACAACAACAAAAAAAAATAGAAAAAAATACACCTGGGTCTCGTTTTATGTGGATTTTTTTTAATGTGGATAAACAAGTTCATATTTCACTATATTTATTAGATATCAAGAAATTTAAATTATTAATAACTTATTTTGATTTGAAATATTTCTTTCTTTTTTTTTTCAAAAATATGTTATATTAGCAGCTAACGTAAATATGGCCTGAAGCTATTTAAGAATCTTAGCTTCTATGTAAATAACCTACTTATATTTATGAGTAAATAATAATAATAATATATTTATACTTACGAGTATAAAAATATCGCAAGAAATATTTAAAAATTTTAAACTTTTAAAACACATTTTTTTAGATATAACAGAAATAAATATTCTTTTAGATTTTTAAAAATAATCAAAAATAACGAAGACTTTGTTGATTTTGTAAACTGAAAATAATCTTTCTAATGATAATGAATAATCTTTTTGTTTTGATTGTGATCCATTGTTTTAATATAGAAACAAAATGTGAGCATTTAAAATTTATTTCAGTAGTAAACAAAAATATCTATCAAATGAAGACAATTTTATTATTTTCTGATAAGTAATAATCATTTAATCATAGATTTTATGTTGATGTGTGAGACAAAGAAAAATGTCAGAAAATGCTGAAATCTGAGAGAGTTTGCTGCAATGAACAACCTATTAAATTCCAGTGAGAGTTAAATAGTTGTATGTCTGGATATCGTAAGCTTTATAAACAATTAGTAAAATCATCATCTCAAAGTTTAATCACCGATTACATTATCAACAGAAAAACATTAATACAGCACAAGACTGAAGATGGCGCTAGTTGTACTTCCTCTTGTGACAAATCTGATTTCTTATCAGTTCACAAATGAACTGCATATTGTCAAATAGCGATAATGATTAAAATATGTATGAAAAAATGAAAAATTAAATACTGCAGTTAATAAAAAAAGTTTGTCTTGTATCAATTTTTTTCAAATATTTGAAATTTTTTATTAGTATACTTTATTTCCTTATTTTTTTTATGCGAATTTTAAAGTAATTTTTCCTTGTTGCTTTTATGCGATTTCTGAAAATTACAGAATGTATCCCCCATTTTTTAAGGTAAGTTAAGTCTATTTTTGTGCGATTTTTTTTAATGTGGGTTTTTGTGGAACCTATCTACCACATAAAACAAGACCAGGTGTATATACATGTCTTCTACAAAAAAATCTACAAATAAATTTTAAAAAAATGAAATTATCCACCAAACACAGAAGTAAAAAAAGTTAACTTTATCAGACATTAAAAAAATAAAGAAATAAGTAAATTTTAATAAACAATGCATTATAACATTGAAAATAAAAATTTATCTTTGAAATATTTACTTTATATATAATATCTATCTTTAACCCAGTTAGTGATGGACCTTTATGCGAGAATTCACCATAGCAATATTCATAGATTTCTAGCAATTATTTTGATTTACAACTGATTATTTCTTACAATAATGCTTAAATAAATTTTGAAACTTTTTTTTAAAAAATAACTGCCATTTTTTAAAAATGACAGCCATTCAGTAAGATTGATGAAGTTAGACGATAATGACTTATTAAAGCTACATCAACTGAAAATAAAATGACAACACTGAAACTAAAAATAGAGTACATTGCAAAGTATATTCATTTATACTGTGTATATTATTATGTGTATATATATATTATCTGATTTTCATCCAGTATTCTATAAAGATAATCAGTGCATTCATTTATGATATACTCAAAGTAAAGATTTTCATTGTTAGGGACTATAAAAGCAAAAAAATGTCAGTTTTATTTATTGCAATAAGTAATCAAAAACATTTTAATCATGTATGACAAAATTTAGCAGTATTACATTTTGAAATGTATGCATTGAGTATAAAATATATTCACCTAGTTTTGTGGATCAAAATTATTATAAATATTTTACTTATGGCAAAAAAGACATTAATCATAATTATAAAATAAACTATCATATTTGTAATTATTTTGAGTGGGGGGGGGGGGGGGAATGATTTTATGCAATTAATAATCAACTTTATATGATCAAAGTTTATAAATATAAGTTAAAATATCATTCACTTGTTGAATTTTGTGATCAATAATCTTGTAATTTATTTCCAGATAATGGGGATATTTATTGTAAATACAGTATTAAAAAATGTATACCTTTACAGCATCAGCAAAAAAAAAAAAAATTAACCTTTATATAAAAATCAATAGCAGGTTATATCATGCTACCTAGCTCATTTCATTCGCTATGCATTATTAGGTTATAATATTTGTACTGACATTATTTAACAAATATGCAATGCAAGTTTGGTTTTTTTGATTTCAAAACAGGCATATAATATTTAGATATTACTTTGTGAAATTTATATAGGTATCAGTTTTAATTAATGAGGTATTGGATTTTCCATGGTCCCTTTCTGGCATCCCTTTTACACTTTAGATGATATCACATGTAAATGTAGTTAAATAAGTGAGATAGTGTGGAAAGTGGTGGGTTGTGTGAAAGTCTGTGCTCATATACTCTACATATTACATATATAGACCCAGGTGTATAATAAGCCAGTGTGTTTCAGTTATTACATAGGAGAGATGTTTGCTTATCCCTTATATATGTATTAAATGGATTATGTCCTGTACATGAGAGGCCAGATTGACCTTAGGTCAAACATGGGTGTGACAAGAATCTCGGCCTCAGGGTGGACTTTGAGCATTCCATCATCAGATTTTCAACTGGATGACGGTTGAAGAGTTGGAGTGTGGAAAAGATTGAAGCCTGCCCATTAAAGTATGAGGTTTGGCTATCTTAATATATATCTGAGCACTTATAGCATATATGTGTGGAGATGGTAATCTGGACCAACTGGTGATTGCTGTTTTAGCATGAAATATGTATATTGGTAATTATTTATCTTTTCAACATGTGTGTTCAAGAGTATCAGTGTTATGAGATAGTGTGGAGAGTGGTGGGTTGTGTGAAAGTCTGTGCTCATATACCCTATATATTACATATATAGACACTGGTATACAATAAGCCTGTGTGTTTCAGTTATTAAATAAGTTGTATAATAATTATTTATGATTTTTTAAAAATAAATATTTCAATAAAAAAAAACTTTTTTTTTATATTGTAGCTTTTTTTTTTTTTTTAAAAGGGACTTTTTCTATTGTAGATTTTGAAAGACACATGATTTCTAATTTATTTGGCAAATTTTAGAATTCAAATGTCTTGCTTTTATCTATTATATTTTTTATATAATATTTTAGAAATTGTAATGTGCATACATATGATTCAAAATTTTAAATTTATATAAATATTTAAAATAATGTATTTCAATAAATAATAAAGAGAGAAATAACCAGTTATGTATAAGATTTTGAAAACTCATGGATCTTTTTTACACATTTGAAAAAGCAATTATGAACACATTTCTTTAGGATATATATATATTATTTTTTTAAAAAACTACTTTTTTTCTTTTTATGATATGATTTTGAAATAACACAATCAAACAAAAAACTACGAAAAACAATTTATGTGTGTCATTATCATCTTATTTGACTAAAAAAAAAGTTTTCAACTCTTTTTCATTTTTTCCAAAAAATACTCTTTATCTGCAATATTTCTGCAAATGGGGAAATTTGCTTGTCTGCATTTTAATGTTTTGCTTTGAAAGAGATATATTGTTGGTGTTGATGCTTTGTTTGCATTTTGACATTAGGTTTTTTTTAAAAATGTATCTTGTTGATGTTAAAAAAAAATTAATAATAATTAAAATAAGATTTGAATTATTAATTTTATCAAAATTTAATAGATGATAAGTTATACATTGCAGTCATATCACAAATTCTAGTGATTAAGTAGTGATATAGCAATCATGCACAAATGTACATATTTCAGATTACATATGGTATTCTATCCAATTTTTATAATCATTAATTCTTTACATTTTTTTTTTTTTTGTTGTTGTTTTTCAAATGAAATTTATGTTCCTATAATTCATTTTCATTTATGTGCAATGTTAGTAATATAAAATTTGAAAACATACAAAAAAAAAAAAAAAGATTCTAATAAGATTTTTCATTTGGTTTATTTCATTATTTTCATTGAAATCTTAGATTCGAATCAATCTTCTATTTTTCCATATATGCAATGTATTTTTTTGCATAATTTTTTTTTACATTAATTTTTGGGAACTAATCTATCATGTAAAACAGAATTAGGTGTATATATAATAAAAATATAAATTAAAAACAATGTATAATTTAAATCATTAATTAAAAAAAATATTAAACAACTGAAGAGTTAATCATTTATATTACTAAAATTTGAACAATCAATTATAAATTACATTTCTTTATCAAATTTTTATTTAATTTCATTGCATTTATGTAAAATAAATAAATTTGCATAATTTTCTTTTTTTTTTAAAAAAATTAATAATGCAAAACAAGTTTCTGTTTTATTGGTTAGATATTATAAAATAAAAAGTTTTGATAAAGTGCATCAAAAATAAATTGTGTTTTTTTTCTTCTACATTTTAAAATGTAAATTATGATTAATTATTTTCTTCATGCTTTAATTTACCTTACTGTGAATTGGGAAATATTCTCTCAGTATGTAAAAAACAAAATGTTGAATCATCAATAAAAAAATTATAACTTATTTTTTTATAAATTATAAACTAAAATATTTTATGCAGAATATTTTACTCAAGGTTAATAATATTTTTTTAATAATATGCTTAGTAAAACATTTATTCATTGATTAATACTTTATTCAATTTAAGCTTCATATTTTTTAGTGGAATTGTTATATACTTTGAATTTAAAACTAATAAATTGATTTCTCCCCCGCATAGGATTTCATTATAATGGCTTACTTTTTATGTGAGGTATTTGATTTATGATGCATTTTGGAGCACTAACCGACGTAACGATGTAATTCTTTTTGAATATCAATACCAATTACATAAACATTTATAAAACTTTAATAATAATTTATTGATGATAACAAAAATATAAGGTAAAATTATCATCAAGCAATAACATGAAGCAAAAGAAATTATTACTTTTTTCCATTATTGACATTTTTATAACACAAAATTTACAAATATAACTATCACATTATTTCTAGCTTTAATTAAAGATAGACAAACATCTTTATAGTTTTAAAAAATATATAATATAAAACAAAAATTATGATTCAGCCAAAGCTGATCTTTCACCAACCTGAAAAAGTTTTTTTTATTTTTATAATTATGCTTGTTTAATCTATTAAAAATTGAATAAATGAAAATTCTAGTACACTCCAAATGATAACTGAGAGTCCATGATCAATACTAAACACTCATAAAAATTTGATTGCTCTTAATTGTCCTAAACCTTAGGAACTAGTAGCATATTTCCAGAACTTCAAAAAATTGTGAACCTAAAACCAAAGCATAATTGGCAAACTACTCAACAATATTATTGACATAGAAACTACTCCAAAGATTTAGCATAAAAGCAAAATTATAGCAGTCTTAAAAATAAATAAATTCAACAATGATCTAAAAAAATTATTACCCATTATCATTATCTGAACCATATGAATAAAAATATTACCAATAGTTGAGACCCATCTAACTAGAGCAGATAGATTTAGACTAAAAAAAAACTAATTTTATATTTAACAACTGCAAAAATGGTTTTCAGAATAAATTAAAAACTGGTGCTACCTTTAAAGAGCTAATTCCAGTTTATAATTCTGTTTGAAAAAATAATCTGAAAGTTTCTAAAAATCCTTAAAGGACAATTATCAATTTATTTGACAAAATAACACAAAATGATAGTCATAATAGATATACAATTTTACAGAGTGCTCCACCACAGAATTCAATTCTCTTATCTACTTTGTTTAAATATTCATCATTAATCATCCCGATATAAAATTAGGAAATTCATCCATGTTTATAATATTACTTTGACTTCACAAAAGAAATTCATTTCAGATATAAAAATGTTTCCCTTAGGTTGGCATCTTTTTCAGAAGACTGGAATCTTAATCCTAATTCAACAAAAACAATATGCTTAACTTTTCACCTAAACAACAAAGAAACATCTTTTCTGAACACAACTTTTGTAACAATAGATATAAACGTAATCGTATTCCATGCTATTTATGAATAATCTTAGAAACCAAACTTCTGGATAGCCTATTAAATATTACCATGAGAAAGATTACTAGTCTGCTTCATAAATGAAATTTAACAGTTGTTTATCTACAAAAATGTGACTAAACATAAAACATGAACATAGTTTCTCAAAGTTACTGACTGAAAAGAATAAGTGAAGCTCAATATTTCTGTAAAATAATAAACATTATATATGTACATATACTTTTTACAGGCAAATCAACATTCAAAAGTAAATTCCTGAAATATATCTTTTTTCACTCAATATGGGGTAGATATAATTAACTGATTTCTTTGTTCTCTTTTTTTAAAAAAACCTAGAGATCAACTCCTCAATTCTAAAACATACTACTATTAGCAGTCTCTCACAACAAATATGATCATTCTAACTCTGGGAAGAGAGGGGGTGGGGGACAACATCAAACAGTAAAAAAAAACACACAAAGAAAAAAAAGTTAAAGATGAGTTTTGACAACAAAGAACAAAAAAAATGGGTAATTATTTTTTTGACCATACAAGTCACTTGATGGCGCTTTATTCTCTTTAATACACATAAATATTATGTTACCTGGTCTTTTTGACATTATTAAATTTCAATATTTACAAATAAATATTTGATTGACTTTTTTCTTTTTTGATTGACTTCCTTTTACAATTTCTTTTTTCGTAATTTACTTTTTTTTAAAAATATCAGATGTGATTATTTACTTTTTTATATATACTTGTTTTGTCGTAATTACATTTTTTTCTTTTTTTCTTTTTAAAAGGACATAATTTGCTTCTTGTTGCTGCATAATTTACATCTTTTATTGACTTCTTTTTAGGACTTTTTGATTGATTGACTTTTTTTTTACAATTTCTTTTTGCGTAATTTTTTCTTTTTTAAATATCAGATGTCATTATAAAAATAGTTCATCAATTTTTGATAACCACATGTCTTTAATACATTAAAAAAAAAAAAGGAAATAATAGAAATGAACATTTTGACAAAAAAAAAGTAAAACTTTTATTTTCTTTAAATAAATATTAATTTCAATATTTACAAACATTTGAAAAACACATTTTAAGTTCGAAGACTAACAAAGAATATAATAAATGTTGTAAATGGGGATTTAATATTTAAATGTATGTACATGTATAATTTATCACATATAAATATGTAATTTATATATATATGTGAAGATAAAAAAATACTTCGTTAATTTATATTAAAACTTTAATAGTTGTGTTATTTTTTAAAATGGCAAGAAAACAAATCTCTTTAAATGAGAAGTTTAATTGATGAAGGAACTTTGCTGATAAATAAGATGTGTAATTAAAAAGTAATCGGGCTGCAAAGCTAATCAATCAAATTAAGACTTAAGTCTAAATCTGCTACTGCTAGTGAACTGGGAGGGATTGATACGACCAGGATGGACAAGATGTGACCAATTAAATCCAGGAAATCAGGACTAGGGAAATGAGTGTAAGTGTAAGAAATTGGACTTGTAACTGGAAGCTCTACCGATGCAGATGAACTTTGAAAGGCGACTAACATCGATTATTTAGCATGGTAACTCCAGAGCGGATCGCTGGCCTCCGAACGTCCAAGAGTCTGCATAGGGACTGTAAAGTATGTCATATTTGATCTTTTATTATTGTTTTGGTATGCCTTCGGCTTTATTTGACATAAACATATAATTATATTAATGTATTCGTGTAAATATATATATATTAATGTATAACTAATATATTCTTTCCGCACATGTATTATAATTAAATTTTCTTTTATTAATTCTACCAACATTAGTCTTTATTGAATATAATTATTGTATGCCTATATAGGCAGGGCAAGGTTAGTTCCCTGTGTAGATTGTTCGTCAGCGGGTATTATAACTAGCGGACATAACATTTAATACCAAAAAATAGTTTATTTCCAAGAAAGGGATATAACAACTCTCAAAATCATTAATTAACAGCTGTTGAAATACATCTGGTTGTGGCAAGGAACACTTTCGATGGCAGGATGTCGACTCACATTCGAAGGTGTAGGTTTGCAATTTTCTTAACCACATGGCTCGTCCGCAAATGCATTTTTGAGCATCGAGTATAATTTTTTTATAATGAAAAAATAACACAGACTCCTTTTCTGCCATTGGCAATTGGCTAAACTTAACACTGTCATGGGCAGAATACGCCATTTTGTTAAACAATACTGTGTCCTCAAAAAGAGTGTGAATAGTTGCGAGATATAATAAAATCGCGCTTCACCACATCCTTTCCTAAAAAAAATTTCAACATTAGTAACTCTTTTCAAAAAAAACTAAACTCATTAAAATTATTACAAACTAATTCTCTATCACTTCATGTGTAAGACAATCAATTTAAAATACAGATTTAAAATTAACACTGCCATTTAAAAACAGATACTCGTAAATGATACCGTAAAAAATGTACTAATTCAATTGTTCGCAGAAACAATGAAACAAGACATCGTAAGACGTATTACGCTAGCCACATGAATATTGCGATAAATTCGCAAACCGCATTAAACTAGCCGTTTTACTAGGCCACTTAAAGGCTACTCGTAAAGCAGTTTTACAGGGCTAACTTAAAAGCCCTTGTAACTGCGGTTTTACAGGCTAACTTAAATGGTCTCAGAAAGGGCATATTAATGTGGTATTAGCTAGTGACAATGCCATCAAGCGGCTTGTATCGTCAAAAAATGCAGTGTAATTAAAAAAGAAAATGTGTTTGCACAGACACATATATTCTCAGAATTAGTGTAAAAAGATGATTGATGGTATGAAAGATCATGACAATGAAACATTATATTAAATTATCTGTGATAATAAGGTAAAAGTAAAAAAAAAAAGAAAAGTAAAAACAAAGAGAAGGTAAAAAAAAAAAACCAGTTTGTACCAGAAACAATACCTTCCATTAGATGATTTAACATCTTGTACAGCAATATGAGATACTTACTCTTGGTCCATTACTCATTGATTATTTACAGATAACCATAATGTTTAGAAACAAAATTCAAAATAATACATTTTCAATTTTTTATTAAGAGCCATATACTATAATTCTGAAGTGTATTTGAATTGTATCTCACAGAATATGCACCAAGTTGATAATAAAATTATACGCTTCTTTTAAAAAAAAAAAAGTACATGTAATATTCTATCAAAAGCCTCATTAAATATGTTTTATAGACACATTTTAACTTTAAATGATATATAAAAAAATTAACTTGTATTTGAGAATTATGAATACTGAAATACATTAAAAGTTAGACAAATTAATACAAATATCAGTGATAATCTTTATCAATATAGTATAAAGTCACTACTTGCATCAAGAACCCTTGTATCTATGTGGCATGAATTAAAAAAACATTTCAGCAATATATAGATAAACTATTCATAAAAAAAAAAGGTAAGTTTTATTGTAAAGAATTTAACAATCACTCTCTCATAATCAAAAATAACACATTTATATTCAATAATATTTAAATCAGATTATTGTGAGGATATACCAGAATTAGGAACCATTATTCTTATATACTTCAAATTAACATTTGACTATGCGGTTACAAATTAGAGCATAAACATCTTTGGAAAATGATAGAGTTGAGTAAAACAATATTTTCACTATAGAAAGAACCTATTTCTCAAAACTTCCACTGAGATTTGTATGTGATCCTTTATCATTCACTATTATAGTAATATAAATTTATATTAAAATTTTCTATGCTTTGTCCTTGGTCACTGATATTCTTTGCATTAAATATTTGAAACATTTTTTTTTAATGCTGTGGCCCAATTTATGGTGAGTAATATCTCAGAAGACAGTCTGAATTTCTTTTGGCAATTACCATTCATAACTATAATCCGCCTAATGATTATAAAAAATATGAATAGTAATTTGTTCAACAGCATATTTCCTATTACCCTTTATCCTATTATTATATTTTGGATAACCATTGCTTCTATAATATAGCATGCATATCTGAAATAAAGAGCTTTAAAATGACAGTTTATCATAAATATTTTATATGTTATGATCAAATTGTTCTGGTCAACAATAAAATATTGATCTCTGCAATCATTTATTTCAATATGATTTTGAATTTTTTGACAACAATCCTTCATAATATATATTAGACCCTCACAATAAATATCAATTTCTGATCGTAATCAATTTAGCAATTTAATGGATGCAGTCATCATTCTTAAGCACTTCTATACTGAAATAATAAACAGTTTAGCAGTTATAGACATTGATGACTCACTCAGTTAACTAGGCATCAATAAAACTCAGATTCAATATTTCTTAATAGAGACTTATAAATCTGATATCAACCTAATGTCAAATGCTCCATGCTATTTTTTGGAATTCTATCTGTAAAAACAACTATGAAAAATGTTTTTATTTTGGTCAACATTATACAAGCCAGTGGTAGAAAAAAAAAAGTTCATTGGAATAATCATAATATTGAGAGGTTGTGATTTTAAAGAATTATGATGAAATATCAAGAGAGTGAAAAAAAAAAAAAACACCCAGATAATTTCCAATCAGATGGTAATTATATTAATTTGAAGAAACCATTCAGAAAAGATTGAATAAAAAAATGTATTTTCTTCAGGACAATAACACCAATATTTTTTTACATGCACACCTATATATATATATATAGTATATACAAACACATATTAAAAAGATTAAATAAGATATCTGAATTTTAAGTCTAGCTTTCCAGAATTACTTTTAATAATTAAAAAAGTTTTATTTCCAAATAAAAATGCTCATTAAAAATCTTTTGAAACTGCATTACATATTAAAATTATTATTTAGTGATATTTTTAATTTGAAAAAAGTTTTTAAAATCTATTCCAGACGCTATACAATTATTTTTTAAAAAAATCCATTTTTAAATTCTTTTCAAAAATTGAAATAAAAACTGTAACTTCTTTTAATAGAGATTTTTGAATTACAAACTTCAGTTCCATTAGTAAAATTAAAGTATACATTTATAAGAGTGACCTTTGAGCATTCCATCATCAGATTTTCAATTGGATGGACGGTTGAAAAGTTGGAGTGTGAAGTAGACTGAAGCCTGTTCATTAATTTATAATTTATGTAACTTTAACAGTGCTTAAATAGAATAAAATTTAATTTCCAGCCCATATAATAATAAAACTTCTACTTGGATATTAAGAAAATATTAAGTTAAAAATTCAGTTTATTTGTAAATTATTTTTTATTGAGTTTTTAAAGTGTATAACTTTAAAAAAAAGTTATCATATGTTTATTCACCTACTGTATATGTCAGTCTACATATGTGCTTAAAATATATACAATTAATTTATTAATTTCGTGAACTATGCCAAGACCTGGAACCAAATAACACAGATATGGGAGCTTACTGTCCTAGTATCGATTTCATTATATAAAAGATTAGTGACATATCTATCAGTCAGAGACACCGGCCAATTACAGTGTCACCAATATTTGAAATATAAATATCCAGTAAATAAATAAAATTATGTAAAACAATGCAATTAATATTTTTAATAACACATCTCGTACATATTGTTTTAGTAGATACTCCATGATAATTTTTTGACACTAGAAATGCTACTGATACAGGTAAATAATAAATAGCATTAAATATTTCAATTAAAGTATCAATAAAGTATTCTTTAATATTTCGTCCAGGACAAATAAAAAAGGTACTTTGGTATTAGTCCTGCTATAACATATTACTCCAATGTTGTATTTCTCTAAATTTGTGGTTTAAGATAACGTCCCCAAGTAATGTGCATACAAACTTAATCAATAAAATTTGCCTGCAGATACCATGGAGACATTACTTTAAACATATTACAAACTTAGAATAATATGTCACTGAATAAAATATGTCATAGCACATGTAATATGAAAAAATAATAGAGACATATATTAATTATGGAAAAATGGCAAAAAGACATTTAAAAATTAAATAAATAGGTACTTATGAGTTCAGCATTTTTTGGATGATGCTGTGTGCTGCCAAAAATATGTCTCCTCCCTATATACTGCAGCGCTTTACGCTGTCATAAATCAAGTATTCAATCTAAAAAAATCAAAATGGCAAATTGTAGCGAAGTATAACTTTAAGGTAAAATTTTAAAAAGTATTTCAAAAGAAAGATATTTCTGGCTGTTTAAAAAAATATATATATTTAAGATTTTAAAACATTTAGCAAAAATAAATAAAACATAAATATAATGTTTAACTAGAATTTTTAAATTTAAAAAATTACTTTCAAATGACAAGAATCACTGTGGCGGACTGAACTGTATAATGTGTTCTACAATGGAAAAAAATCTCGGTGAAAGGATTGCAGAGTTAGCATGGCCAACATGATAGCACAAAGCACAACATCTCGAAGGTCACTATGTACATATCTTAATCATTGACATGGATTAGTCATGCCAGTATTTTGGCTGCCATGACATCATTAACTTAAACCTTCAATAAATATTACCAGACGAAAACATTATCGGAGCAATACATCATAGCAGGACTAAAAAATTTCAAATTTCACAGAAAATTAAAAAAAGTATGCCTGCAATTAGCAAATATTAAAATCAAAACAATTTTAGATATTTCATCAAAAATACCTAAAAACTGTTAAAAATATTTTGTTAAATAGTTTATTTTATGTTGTTCATTTTTGAATAGTAAATAGATATACTATCTGCAAATAATCAAATATTAAAATCAAAACATTAGATATTTATTTGTAATTAGCAAAAAACATTTCAAAAATGTTTGCAAAAGTTTTGATAAAAAAAATAAAACAAATTTCAAATATGACTGCAAAGTACATGCTTAAACTAATGTAAAGAATTAGTAAAAACATGATTGCATAATACAATTATAATTACATAAACATGATTAAAAAATTAAAACAAATAAAAATACTTATTTTATGTTGTTCATTTATGAATAGTAAATATAATAAATATTACCTGTAATTAGCAAATATTAAAATCAAAATAATTTGGGATGTGCCAATAAACTGTTACAGATTTCACACTTCTATGAAACTTAAAACCAAAAACTGGATTGTAGTAGAATACAAATTATGTGAGAAATATTAATTTCATATTGCTCATTTTTTAATGGTTAATAGATATAATATCAATTTTAATTAACAAATATTAAAATCAAAACAATTTTAAATATTTCATCAATAAGTACTTTAAACTGTAACAGATTTCAAATTTTGTGAAAGTTTAAAAAAAAAAAGGGGGGGGGGGAGCAATAGCAAAATACAAAATTTCAAATTTCTTCTCTTTCAAAGGTAAAAAAAAATTATGCGAGAAATATTTATTTTATTTTGATAATGAGTAAAGATGTGGATTATTATAATTATTAAATATTAAAATTGAAATTAATTTTACAATTATCTAAAGACATGATATTTTATTTTAGAATGAGTAAAAATGTAAAGCAGACATGACTAAAAAATTAAAACAAATTTCATAAAACATACATGTTAAAATAAATACATGGCATAATGCATGTGAAATAGTCAAATCATAATATATAAAAAATATTTATTTTATATTGTTGATTTTTGGGGAAATGTCAAATATTACCTGAAAGTGGGAAAGGTTATGTCCAGCTTCTCCATATGACTTAGGACAAGAAAGAGAAAAAAAAATTGATGTGTTTTGACCTTCTGATATTGTAATGAGAAAAATAAAAAGTTTTGGCCAAAGTTAACTTCATGATTTTAAAACATTAAAAAAAAAAAAAAAGGTGTGTTTTATCAAACAATTAATAAAATTTTGATTTTGTAATTTATTTAAATGTCTAATTATCTATCCACCTATTCATGTATTTATTTATATATAAAACATAACCTGTAAGTGAGTACAGATCAAACAGTTTAGAATGCTTAAGAAATGAGGGTGAAATGTCTTTCTATGTATTTATCTATCCATCTATCTGTTTATCTTTTTATCTACATATCCATCCTATCTAACTATCTATTGTAACCTCTCTGACGTAGGTCACATATGTAGCTTTAAAAAATAAATATAAAAAATATTATTATGTATTTGAAAACATTGCAATAAGTTTATTTATTTATGTATTTTTAAAAGCAAATCATCATATATTAACAAGTTACAAAATAATAATTTGTAAGAAATAAAAAGTATATTTCTTTGTTCATTTTTAAAATAATAATTTGAAAATAAAATTATTTCAAAAATATTAAGTATCAATAATAAAAAAACAACAACTAATACAACAAATGCAGGATATTTGATACAATTCAATGTTTGCTGTGGAAATTGGAGGATTGCCAGATAAAGAAAATAGATATTGTCTGCTATAAAAAACTTTTAGATTTTTTTTCTTCATGCTTCTTATAAATTAGAAGTTGTGAAAATGATTTGGATTATTGTATACTTTTACATATTTATAATGATAAAGTAAAATTTTAGTTGGAGTGCGGTCTCATTCTTCTCAAAGTGTAGTTTTAATACTCTAATAATACTAAATAACACCTAATTATATCTACTAATGCTGGATCTTATTTATGGATGCTATAACTGAACTGGATAAGTAAATAAACTTAAAAGTCAACTATGGATTACAAGAACAAATCACCTAGGAAAAGAAATATTTACATATATAAAGCACAACTACCAAAAAACAACTTATTATTTCCGGAAAAGTCCTCAAGTTGATAAATTTATAAATTTAGATATAAAATTATGAGGATACTTTCATACAGTAAAATTAGCATTACTGTCCAATAGCGTTTTGTTCAGTAGAAAAACAAAAATAAGAGAAAACTGATAAGGACTTTTAGAATAACTTTTATTGACTAAATAATAATTAAAATTTTACTTGTAAAATATTCATTTTCTATTTAAGTCAAAATTAAAATATTGATATTTTTTTCCTCGATTATATATATATTCAGATAAAATAGAATGAAAACAATTTAAAAATTTTTATTTTGTCGTGTATATTCAATATTATGTTATGTAAATATGTTATATTGTTTATATTCTAATGTTACTGTACTAGTGCAGAAATATTTTAAAAATAAACTTGGCTGACCTTTCATTTTTTTAAACTACATACTAAAATACTAAATAATCATATTACTTTTTAAAAGAAAAAATGTATTTTTTTTTGTTTAAATTAATGTAAAATAATAAAGGTTCCTGCGTTTATTTCATATAATCTTAGTTTTCATAAAAAAAAAAAAAAGGTAAATTGGAAAGAGATGCTGTTATTATTTTTTTTTGTGTGTGTAAAGAAAAAAATTGAGACACTGTCATTATTATTTTTTGGTGAAAGAAAAAAGCTTTTAACAAGAAAGTTTTCTGATTTTTAACTGAACTGTTGAAAATCTCGTTATCATGGAATGCATTGGTCAAAGTTGAAATTATGTTATTCTCCTTCAAATTCCATATTTTAGAAGTGTCCCTGTTACCTGCATTAACCATTAAGAATAAAGAATTATTATCTGTCATATTTCACATAACTTTTTCCTGCCTATTCATGAATGCATAATCTGGAGAATAATTCAACAAAATATATCAAGTAAAGCAACTATATCATAGATCAATTATTTATTAAAAAAACAATTTGAACCTGGAATTAATATTATCATAAATTAAAATTTAATGTTATGGTAAGAAAAATTTTATCCAAATTAAAAGATGTTTAATAAAATAAATCATAAAATTGATTACTAATATTAAAGTTAATAAAATTGGAGATAGACATTATTATTATTTTATAAAGAAAAAAAATTGAAGATATGCTATATATATTGTGCCAGTCAAAACATGCTTATCCATCTAACACGAGCTGGAACTCACAAAATGTACTTCAAACCCAGTCAAGCCCGAGATTTAGGTCAGGGACCAGCCTGGATTCGAACCCACTCTCCAAGCACCAGATCTAACACCCAATGGATAACATAACAATGGTAGCACACGAGATTTAATTCTTCATCCGGCCCACTAGCAAATCGGAGAAAACAATAAGACTCATGGACTTAAACATATATATAAACAACGTAAATACTAGACATTCCACAGATAAAATCTAACATATTTAAATAATAGGGGCTTTACTAATGAATACTTATGGGCAATTAGTGAATTGGATTGATTTAATAATGAGACAGAAACTGATATATGATGAATTAAAATATATTTATTGACAATTGTTGTTGGCAAATGCACACAGGCATTTCATTTATAAAGTAACATTCTCTAGACTATTTGAACAATAATTGATGTTGGCAAATAGGTTTGTGGCTATGATTCAATGGAGCCAAATATTCTGCTATACAACTAATCACTACATTAACTTATTTGTTATGTCCTTTTATAATCAGTTCGAGTGGCTCTTTTACGTAAAATCAAACCAAGTCTGGAGTGAAACTTAATACATCTTAATTATAATAAATTTATTTTAACTATGGGCTTTTAAAGCGTCCCAGATAGCTTTAGATCGAACGGGTTTTCAAGAATGCTTCAGATCAACGCCGAAGACTGCATATTAGGGAGGGAGAGTTGGCTATAACGATTTTACTAATATGCTAGGCACAAGTAAAGTATAATAATAAAGTGGCTCTGCGGATGGAAGAATAGTTTTAGGGTTTTTGTGACAAACAACGGTTTACCCAATAACCGGTCGTCATGCTGCTAATGGGGAACCTTTATTTGGTTCAGAGGCGGGGGACTTACATGCTAATCTGGCCCGTAGCTCAGACTTCGCTACTGCACTACCCATAAGAGAAGATGGGCTGGACTTACCGTGGCTCCATCTTATATATATATATGAAAAAGAACAGCACGAGAAAATATTAATAAATCCCACATCCGCCAAGCCGAAGGATATTATAAATTAAAGATCATATATTAAATGAACACTAGATCATCAGCTTGATCAAAAGAGCCAACTCTTCTGTAGCATGAGAAATACGATATGCTACTGACAGGAATATATAGATACAAACTTTACTTTATCCCGTTCAATCTCTTTAGTTATCTATAACTACTAAACTTTTAAAAAGGGGGGAAAGTATATTTAATAAGGGACTTACGAATACTTAACTAAAAAAATATACTTATGATTGCACTCCAGGCTAGTTTAATCTTTAGTAACATAATAAATAAAGGTTGAAAAGCCACATTTTATATTTATATTAATTAATTTACTAAATGACAAAAATATGAATTTGGGTTTCGAAACATCGCACGAAATGACGCTATATAAATAATAATACGGAGATTTTAAATGATATCTTTTTAAAAAAACATACTGGTAATTAAATGCACGCTGTTTCGAAACATAGGCATAATTAACAATAATTAAAAATAAGCAAAAGAAAAGCAAAATATAACTGCAGTGATTAAATTATATAGCAAAATATTAATTAACAAAGAAATTTAGCAAAAATATTTCATTTATAGATTTCAAATACGATTTAGACAGAGTTTACAATATTGAATTAATAAAGAAATTTGCAAAAGTATTTCATTTTAGAGAATTTACAATATTATTTGGAAAATAATTTAGAAAGGAATTACAATAATATGGTTAGCTAACCTGATTTTGAAGAAATAATGAATGTTGTTGAAATTCACACAGAGCTCTGCGATTTTAAATAATATTAAAACAGTTCTCCTATAGCTGAACTGGAGATATTCGAGCTGGAACGAAGGTGAGTTCTTTTAGCGGCTTATGACATCTTTTATTTGGTGTGGTTGTTGCTTCGGCATTTGATGGATTGAACTCGGCGTTCCATCACGGGAATTGCAGCAATTCTTGCCTGACTTTAGCCAGACATGGTAAAATTAGACAATTTTGACTTGGATAGTAATAGCTCTTCAAAAGCAAGATGGAGTATATCTTCCCGCTTAAAATAAGCCCTATTTATACATTTCGACTAAACTTTAACACCTTTTTGGAATTTCATTTGCCTAGGGACCAATTGACTTTTAATTAAATAAAATAATATAATCCAATTTCTGCAACAGATAATGTCTCTGAGGTGTTATATTTAATTTACTTTAAAAAATTATTAAAACATATAAATTATATAATTTGATTCAGTTTCATTAATTAAATTCCTTTTTAGGTGTAAGAATGTTAAAGCTTAGCAGAAGGAACGGTATTCTGATTTAATGATAAAGTCTTTTGTGCAAACAAAAATCAATCAGTAAACTAGATTTTACTTTTTACCCGGGTGCGTCACTAATTGATTTCTTGTTTACACAAAATTCTCATTTTTAATTATAAACGGATTTTTATTTTAGTGAAATAAATAACTTTTAACATATTTGTTTTTACCAAATTATTTGTTTAAAAAAAAGCAAATTTAAAGAAAATACTTTAGTTTCAATTATATATGTAAAACATTAAATCAGAAAGCCGTTAAATATATTTTAAAGAAAACATTTTACATTATAGTATATCTTTTTTATTTTAACTTAAATATATATATATAATTCATTTTGCCGCTATTCCAAGGTTTAAATTATCCATCCACATACGAATATTATAGCGAATATAATTAAAAATTGACTGAAAATTTATAAAACATTTTATAATAATTTATGAGCATTTCTCCGCTATAATTTTATCAAACCTGTCTAATTATAGCGTGTTTTCGTATGTAAATGGATGATGCAATTTAAGCGGCCATTATAGCAAAGTTTTCCCGCTCGACTTATATATTACATTTTTACATTTAAAATAGGTTCGAAACTAGTTCAGACGAGTAGGTCATTAGGTTGATGGTGAAACGGAAAGAGATTGGAAGGTTTACGTTTCAATATATATATATATTTTTTTGTGGAAAAAAAAAGCTTCTAACAGGGTTTTCTGGTTTTAACAGAACTGTAATATTATCAATGGGAAAGTCCACTGGATTTTTTTCAACTGAAAATAATTCTGCTTAACAGTTTAATAAAACTAAGCTGATTTGAACAACAGAGATAATTTTTAAAGTCAAAAAAAAAAAATTAGCTAAGATGGAAAACTCCCAGTAGTTGAAAATCTGATTATCATGGAATAAAAACTTTAATTAATGTAGTGGTCAAAGCTGAAATTATATACTCTCCTTCAAATTCCACATTTAAGAAGTGTCTCCTGTAACCTGTATTAACCATGAAGAACACAGAATTATTATGTGTCATCTTTCACATAATTTCTTTCTACCTATATAATCCAAAGACGTCAAGTAAAGCAACTGTCTCATGGATCAATTATTTTGTTTTAAAAAAAGTTTGAACCTAGAATTAATAGTGTTAAAGTAAAATCTAAATTAAAAGGCTTTTAATAAAATAAATCATAAGAATGATTACAAATATTAAAGTTAATATTAATAAATTAAATAGGTTATCTTCTTTTTAAATACATATTAATTTTTTTTATTTTGTCTTAAAACAATAATTTTGTTTTCTCTGTGAATGCTAAAGTGAATATAATGTAAAATTGATTACTTCTTCAATCAATAATCAATATTTTTTTATAAAATTAATATCAATTGATATTTTTCTAATCTACATTTATATTTTTATAATTAAATAATAATAATCCATATAATAGCTTGATTTAATTAATAAAGAAAATCATATATAATATATAGCTTTATATTGTAAGTAAGTATGTTGAAGCTCATAAGTTAAATGGAAGTTAATTAAAATAAGTTGTCTCTGATATGATTACAGGCAAGAGTAAATATATATATATACATTTTATGCATTGGAATCATCTCTAGATATTACATAAGGTGTAACCATTGTAAATAAATTTTGTGTTATTTTATTTCATTAGTATTATAAATGTTCATTTTTCTCACTCATTCCAAGTGTAAGGAAACATAGCTATCACACACACTTTGTGATACATTTCCATGTTTTATTTTGAGCAAATAGTAGGTAAATGAGGGGGCTAACATCTAAGAAGCTAGAGAGTAACTTGAACCCAACTTATAGATGTTTCTCTTTTTAGAGATGGTACTCTAATCTGCAGTATGGCACATATTATTTTAAATAATAAATAGTCATCTATAGTGGCATATGATATACTCTCTTTGTACTTAGAAATGTTTGATAAGAATGATGATCCCATATAGCTGAATACTTGGTCTGATCTTCATTAGTTAGGAAATTAAGTTTTAAGAAAAATAATTTGTTACTCCTGACATTCATTCACTCCAGCATTTAACTCCTCTTACACTTTGATAAAGAACTAAATATGTTTGAAAAAGAAATACAAAACTGTAGGCCCATTTCATTTGGCATCCAATGTGACCTGAGGCATTATTTACTATTCTCTAGATCTGAGATAAGAGGGTTTTATTTGCAGCTCTTAAATGAGAGGATCAAATAGATTTATTTACCACTTTCTGGGTGAGTAGACAGTTTGATTTGATAAGCCAGTTTCATTTAGTGACTTAAGAGTGGTATGAATAACACAATTTACTTGAAGTAGCGATATTTCATTTAGCAAACTAATATGCATTTTGTAATAAGTCCAAAATGTGTGTATGTAATACACATATAGTAGAAAAATAATAAATGGTCTTTAGTTATTGGAATGGGAAAAGTTTGGGATATGTAAATGAAATAAATATAGATACCTAGTAATAGGTAGGCAAAAGGATAGACAATCAACAAGTTAATTAAAATAAGTAGTGATGATAATAAGAAGTCACTAAATTGGAGGATGCTGCCTAATAAAGGTGTAGGCTAGTGTACTATTTTTAAAATAACTTTAAATAAAATATAGTTCTATATTGTTTTATATAAGTAGTACAATAAAAAGTAAATAAATAAAATATTCTGTATTAAATTTAGACGATCAATAAAGTTTTTAATAAAATAATAAAGGACAGATAATTCAATGATTACAAGACCAAAATTTAAGAAAATGGACACATATTTAAATATTGAGAAACCTAAGTGAAAAATTAACAGAGTTGGGCAACTTGAAAACAGAGGAAGTCAACCTATAGGACCTATGTTGCCAATAATAGATTTACAAATACTATATAATTTGATCCTGGAAAGCCAACAGAAAATGAGACAAGATATGCAGAAAAGACAACAAAAAGTGATACAAGATAAGCAAAAATTCGTAAAAATGTGATGGAAGGATTAAGAGAAATGATGAACGTAATGAAAGAAGAAAACCAACAGATGATGATAATGAGTTTGAATGAAGTGAGAGAAGAAAGAATCTAAATATGATAGAATCTGTATGTAAAGTTTGAAGAGAGGATTTAAATAGATTGAAGAGAAACAAGACAAAAAAAAGATAGGAGAAGATGGAACTCCAAGTAAAAGATAGTAATAGAAAAAATAGCAAAAATATAGCAGATATCAGGAAAGTATAGATGTGGTAACAATAAGTATGAAGGATTTAAAAATGAATGTGGAAGTTAAAGAATGTACTAATGAGAAAATAATAAGACTATTGTACAGAAAACAAAAAGTTTAAAATAGCAATAATACACCAACTAAAGAAGATAGAAGCAATACAAAAAGGTCTATAAGAAAATGCTAGCAATGTAGATTATGCTGAAGAAAAGCTAGAAAGGCTACATGTAATAAAATTAATGGGGAATGAATCTTTCAAACACTAATATTAAGCTTCACAGTGAAGTTCACCAGTATGCAAATCAATTCCTAAAAATTAAGAATAATTTAGAAAGATATTGTGGTCTTAATCTGATGGCAGAAGAGGATAAATTGGCTATAGCTTGCAGTCTTTACAAGGTGATGTGCTGGCTTCGTGGAACTCCTTACTTAATCCATCTAATATATTAATATATAAAAAATCATTGACACCTTTCAAAAATATAAAGAATCGTTAACAAAAAAACTTTTGGACTGAAGAATATCAAGAAGCAATTCGTTATCATGTAATACAAAAAAAATTTAGGATATGAAGTAGAGAAACTATTCTAAATTTTTTATGAGACAGGTTGTCAAATTAAGGATGCTTGATGCCTGTAGCATGACTGACAGTGAGATTATTTGAATAATTCACCATAATTTACCCTTTAGAATAGAGCAAATGCTGCTTGGCACAGAGAGAAATTCAATAGAACAGAGCCTAATTCCTAGATACTGTGGAATAGTCAGCATAATCAACCAAGTAGATTATAAAATAAATCTAAAAAGCCAACTTATGTTAATGCAATAGAAGTAGGGAAAAAGATAAATCCAATAGATGATGAAGAAAACAGGGGGTAGAAGCCAAAGTAATGAGAACCAGAAAGAGACTATGGTTTCATCACCAGAACTCAAACTTCTCTTAAAAGACCAAGTAATGTGAAAATCATTTCTTGTTAGATATATGTATACCTTGAGATGAAAAAGAAAAAAATTATTTTATTTGTTGTTATTGTTTTATTAAGATAATATTATTATAAATTATTATTGAGAGAAGGTAGTTTTGTATTTTGGAAAGTTTATTTATTTATGCCTTCATTGTGAATGATGGAATGAGGGGTGCTGATTTAGTTTGTGCTCACAGACATTTTGAAATCTAAAGACCAGCTAAAACTACTGCTGACACATCGACCGATAAATGACATAAATATTGAATAAAAGTACTTTAAATTCATATTTTAGAATTTATAAGCTAGTAAAAGTAATATGCTTTATTTTATTAGGGATTTTTGTTTTTTTAAATTTACCATCATAAAATATTTAAAATACGATGGTGCAAAGCACCAGAATATGCGAATATGTGGAGAGGGGGAAGGATGGTTTGACCAATCCATTTCTAAAATATGAATTTAAAGTATTTTTTATTCAATATTTATGTCAGTTATCAATTGGATGTGTCAGCGGAGGTTTTTAGATTTCAAAATGGCTGTGAGTGCAAACTAAATCAGGACAGAAAGAGGATACTTGCATTAACTTGAGAGCTTGATGTTACCATGTTACTTCATATTGAATTTTATCTCTAACACTGCATCACTCTCTTATAAGATTTTACATTTCTTGTAAGTATTATTAATTTGCCTCTAAGTCTGTAACTATAACAGCAAGGCATTTCGTAGATCCAATATAATGCAAATGTAGACTAGTAACAAAGTCTTAATGAAGCATGCTCAAGTGCACAATGGATCATGAACTTCAGTTTTTATGTATATCTCTGAGATTACTTGTTGAGCACGGATGTTACGTTTATATGTATGTTTTATTGTTTGGGTTGTTGCTGCACATTGAATTTAAAGTTGAGATAACTCTAATGGTCTTCGTGATTGCATTGTGTAACATAGGATCGATCAGTTCTTATACATTTTAAAATTGTGAGTCAAGATTCATTCTCTTGATGGATCTACCACGAAAAAAAAAAAGTTTAAGTAAAGAAATGATATTTTTTTATTGTAAGATATGTAAGTAAAACAATGCAGTATTGATTAGTAGATATACTCCTAGAACAAGATGTAAATATAGCAATGAGAAATGGAAATGTGTGTACTCACAATTTCATTATCTCATTTCTTTGACTATAGGGAATATAATAACAGTTCAGAGATCTTTTAACAATAAAGCTGGTCGGATAACACAATTTTTTTTTTAAACTATACACTAAATAATATTTCTTATTAAAAGTAAAAAAATGTAATTGTTTTTTTAATGTTTAAATTAATGTAAAATAATAAATAAAAGTTCCCAGATTTAATAGTATAATCTTATCACTCATAAAAAAAATTGGAGTGAGAAGTGTTTTTATTTTGTGAAAAAAAAATTGAAGAGAGACATGCTGTGTGTTATTATTATTTTTGGAGGAAAAAAGAGCTTTTAACAGAAAGTTTTCTGGTTTTTAACAGAATTGTAATATTCTCATTGTGAAAGACCACTGGGTTATTCTCGACTGTAAATAATTCAATTTAACAATTTTATAAAATTAAACCGATATGAACAACAGAGATAATTTATAAAGTTTATAAAAAAAAAAAAAAAACCAGCTAAAATGGAAAATTCCCCAGGAGTTGAAACTCTTTGTTATCATGGAATAAAAACATTATTTTAGTACACTATTCAAAGCTGAAATTATATAGATTGCTTTAAATTCTAATTTTAGAAGTACCTACTGTTATTATCTGTTATCTTTAACATAACTTCTTCCTGCCTATTCATGAATGTTTAATCCAAATAATTCAACAAAAATACATCAAGTAAAGCAACTATCTCACAGATCAATTTTTTTAAAAAACAAAAAGATTCGAACCTAGAATTAATAAAGTGTTAACTAAAATTTAATGCTATGGTAAGAGAAATTTTATTCAAATTTAAAAGGCCTTTAATAAAATAAATCATAAGATTGGTTACATATATTAAAGTTAATATTAATATGTAGTTGATACATTTTATTAAAATAGAAAAAACTCTCTATACCTATTGCCACTCAATAAATGTTAACAGGTTATCTTCTTTTAAATACATATTGATTTATTTTTTCTTAAAATATTTTTTTTTAATTATTTTGAGAATGATAAAGCAAATATAATGTAAAACTGATTTCTTGTTCAATCAATAATCGATATTTTTTATAATTTTAATATCGATTAATTGATATTCTTCAAATCAACATTTATATTCTTATAATTAAATAATAATAATCATATGATAGCTTAATAATTGTATGTAGGCATGTCGGAGATCATAAGTTAAATGTAAGCTTATTAAAAAAATTATTTCCGATATGGTTGCATACTTGAGTAAATACATATGTATACTTTAGTTTTTAAACATTGGATTCATCCCTAAGTATTACATAATGGATAAATATTGCAAATAAATTTTGTTATATTTATCTATATAAATAAAAATGTAAATGTTCGTTTATTCAAAATCTTAAATTTCAGAAAGTTCTTCACCGATTGCTTTGAAATTTTGATACAAGGTTGCATTCGAATATGCGTGTTTTTATATACCTACTATTATATAGATGTCACACTTGTGACAGATAAAAACATGATTTTTTTAAAAAAAAACCCGCGCTATCTGTTGGACGTAAAAGCAACACATGCTATACTAAATATTTTACGATTCCATTTCAATGTTTCTGATTGTATTATTAAATTGAATTTTCATAGATTTCGATTTATTTTCATTTTGATTTAATTATTTCGTGTGAGAGATTGCAATTCCCAGTTCGATTGGCGTTTGCAACCACCATTAACAAAGCTCAGGGCCAATCTTTAGAATTGTGCAGTTTAGATCTAGACATGGACTGCTTCTCACATGGAGAATTATATGTTGCATGTTGGACAATCTCTATATCAGCATCCACAAGCATTGTGAAATTAAACATATTAGAAATGTACACTTTCTTTTTTTTTCTTTTCCATTTAACCAGACTGAGCCACAGCAACGCGTGGCGGGTATGGCTAGTATTACTATAAAAGTTCATTTTTCTCTCTCATTCCAAGTGTAAAAAAACATAGCTATCACACACACACCTTGTGACATATTGCAATATTTTCTTTTAATCTAGTAGTAGGTAAATAGAGGGGCTAACATCAAAGAAGCTAGTCAAGTGTTGGTGGCCTAGTGGTTAGCGTAGCTGCCTTCCAAGCAGCTGGCGGGTTTGGTTTCTGGTCAACGCATTTGACATATGAAAAAAAAACATCTAAGAAGCTATGGAGGAATTTGAATCCAACTAATCTGCACTATGGCAGATATATATTTAAAATATCATCTATAGTGACAAGAGATATACTCTCTCTGCACTTAGACATGTTCAATGGAAATAATCATGAAATATTGCTGAATACTCAATCTGACCTTCATTTGTTAGAATATTAAATTTTAAGAAAAATAATGTTACTGCTGACACCCATTTACCCCAACACCTCATATTTTGATAAATAATTATACATTTGAAAAAGAGGAGCAAAACTGTAGGCTCACTTCAATATTTTATTGTTGTATTAAATAAATTTCTTATTATAGTTAAGAATAATTTTTCATTAAATTTTCTCATCTGATATTTAAATATATTATTTTCAGATTTACATTAGAATAGTTGATAAATGTGGAGTAAATAATGATCAGAAAATATGTTTTGTATCTGCATAAAGGCTTGTACTTGATAGAAATGTCAGTCTGATCTATTACCTTTAGCTATAATTAATTAAGGTAGCATGCATACGATAGCTCGCTGGTCAAAATTAATGAACAGATGAGCGTTTTTATTTTTATCTTTGTGGAGTGATTCTGTTACACTAAGGGTGGGCAATTGTTTTGGTTCAGGGGTCGCAGAGGTTGGCAAAGGACTGCATCGGGGGGGGCTACTTTGTGGAAGCAAAGGTTAGCGGAGGGCCACACCTTTTTTTCATACACAATAATTACACTGCTTTATTCCCTGCATTACCAAAGAAATATTTGTCCATTCTTCATTAAATACATAACATTCATCACCGATTTTACATTTTTTCGGAGGATTCATGGTTTCACTAAAGTTGAAAATGTATATATTTGCTAACGCAAAGACAAAATTGAAATTAACCAGATCAATTGGAAAAGTACTACACACCGTATCTACACTGCGCATGTGTATTGATGTGGCCATCCTAGTAGAAAATATGAGACGAATCTTTGGTCGCACACGGGAAGGAAATCTTAGTTCAAGGAGGATTTTTCTGATTGTCTTGGCGCTGCTATTTGCCCACTCTGCTTATCTCCCTATCTATATACCTATGTACTACCTATTTAATTATCTGATTTTCTGTATAGTCATCCATCTATCTATCTATCTGTCCAACAATCCATCTGTTTTTTATCCATCAATTTATCCATCTAACAACCCAACAATTGATCATCTATTTACCACCCAATCCATTTATCTATTAGTCATTTATCTAACTTCTTGTTTAGTTGTCTATTTACTTATCTGACTTTCCATGCAACCATCCCATCTATCTTTCCAATTATCTATCTGTTTATCTATCCAATAATTCACCTATTTGCCCACCCATCCATTTATCTATTGGTATCTATCTATCTTCCAATATTTACTGACCCATCTAATTATCCATTTATCTGTCCATTTATTCCTCCATTAATCAACCCACCTATCTAGATAGATAGAATGATCTATCAATTATCTGTTTTTCAATCTATTAATCCATCCAACCATCCATTCATCTATTAACAATCTATCTACCTATATGTCTATCTATTTAACTGTATCTATATATCCATCCATTCATCTATCTATCCCATCCATCTATCTGTCTAACTCCCTATCTATATGTCAATAAAGATAAATGGATAGATTGATGGAGACAGCTAAATAGATAGGGAGACATATAAATCAATAGTTGAATGGATAAATAAGCATATAGCCAGAAAATCAGATAGTTAAATGGATAAAAATACAATTTTATTATCTTTAAAGTGGAACACATCCTTCTATTATCAAGAACACAAATCTTTTCTTTTTGCTTGTATATATTTTCTTTATATTATCTTCTGATTAACATATAAAATAAGTATAGTTATATTCATCAACATCATTATTGTGGTTTTGTATAAGTAAAATATGTTTCTCTAAGCTTACATAGCATATATGATATACATCTGTTTAACTTACATATAAAACACAGTATCATGACTAGCAAATATTTCTCATTTTCATTGTATAAGTAAAATATGTTTCTCTGAGCTTACATGTCATATATGAGATACATTTGTTTAACTTACACATAAAACATAGTATCATGACAAACAAATATCTCTCCATTTCTACTGTATAAGTAAAATGTGTTTCTCTAAGTTTACATAGCATAATGAGATACATCTGTTTAACTTACACATAAAACACAGTATCATGACAAGCAAATATCTCTTTACCAATGTATTAAAAAACAATTCAAATATCTGCCCAACTTCATGAAACAGTTTATTTTTCTTAAAGAGTAATATTATTCTACTATCTCATTTTTGATGTATTACGGTTAAGTTGAATACTTTAAAATATGTACTTAAAAAATTAACATTTATAAATGCATACTTTTTTTCTTACATTTTTTTACATTTATTTAGAAGATCCTAAAGTCCCTAAATAAATATATATTTTATTTTTTATTTCAACTTATGTATATATCTGCAAATAAAGAATCAATTATAACATTTTTAAAATATTTTTAATTTAAAAATAATAATAATCATTAAAAAAAAAAATGAATTGTTATTCTTGAACACTATGCTCAGAAGTAAATTTAAACTTTCTAGTAATAGTATTTTGAAAGAGATAAAGAAATTAATAATAAAGTAAGATTATTTTAATAATTTTTTTTGTAAATTATATTTTTTATCATTTAGTCCATTTTCCTACAGTCTGATTGATGCCTTATTTCTTCAGGCCTTTCAAGTTCCAATAGTGAAGTTTCTAATGGCATTGTCAGATGTTTGAAATTATTATTTGGATTGGTGTTTCCTAATATTTTATGCATTATTTCCACAAGAGAATAATTAGCTAATCAATTATAAGTTAAGATTAATAAACATAATTATAAGTTAAGAGAGAGATACAAATTTTAATTTGGTTGTCAATCATTCCAATTCTTTGAAAATCTGGCAGATAACAGTGAAGTAAATCTTCATTTTGTTTATAATTTCCTTTTGTTCATAAATTCTCAATTAAAAAAATGTCTTTGTTTTATTGTCAGTCTTGAAGACAAAACTTTTCTGCTACTTTTCACTACAAACATCTAGATTATTCTATTTTTCTTTCCAGCATTCCTCACATAACATACTATAAAAATTTAGACATTTCCTTCAGCATTCCAATGCAGCAATCCATTCAACAAAACTGATTATTGTAAATAAAAATAACAACCAAAATTTTATACATTAATATTTTTTAAAATAATAATTAATCAGAATGATTTATTTTTCTCCTTTTTTATATCATCAAAATTAATCATTAATACTACTAATATATTTTTATAATAAATAAATATGTTGTTTTGTGTTTACAATTATCAACATGCACACATATACCCACTCTTCTTATGAACATGTTTCATATTTATAGTTAAGATACAAATTATACCCCAGTTAATCATTCAATATTAGTAAATGAAATATGTAGTTATTCTTAATAGAGAGTAAAAGAAGAAAAGAATTCATAAACATCTATTTCAATCTTAGTTGACTAATCTGATGAAAAGTATATTCTTCAGCATTTCTCAAAATTTTGAATGTTTTGCTATGCAGAAAGTAAGTTTTAAATCTTAAATACTATATTTTATTTTAAAAATCATAGTTTTTATTTCATATTTGTTAAATAGAATACTCCTCTTATTTCACAGATTGTTAAGTTTGAATACTGTTTTAAGAAGCTAATAATAAGATTATTAGAAAAAAAATTTAAATGGTCAATTACTTTCCTGCTCAAATAAAGTTGCTTCTTGTAAATATTCTTATTTGTCAATCAAGAAGATAGATATGTAATTTTGAAAATAGCAAAAAGAAAGCATATAAAGATCACAGAAATATGAAAACATTTTTTATTATCTGACACTTTTTTTTTGTTACACCAAAAACAGATAGAAAATAATATGTGGATTCAAGAAGATAACATTTCTTATGATTAGAAGAATGATGAATCTTTTTTTTTTTTTTTGCTGCTATGACATAGAAAAAAAAACAAGATGCATTTTTAGAGGCAACCCTTCAATAGTCAAAATGGTACTCAATCATATTTAAAAGATCTCAGATTAAAAAGGGTAAATTAATTAGATTAATTTGGGTTGGTCAAATGGATATGAAAGCAATTTATTATCTATATATACTTTAAATAATCAAATTTCAATGTTAAAATTTGTTCATGTTGCCTTCTATATAAACCTGGGTCTCGTTTTACGTGATAGATAGGTTCCTCAGAAAACATGGGCAAATGAAATCGCGCAAAAATAGACGTAACTTACATTGAAAAGGGGGTGTGTGGTCTGTGATTTTTCAAAATTCACGTAAAAGCAAAGCATCAATGTAAAATTACTTTAAAATTCACGCAAAAAAAAAAATAAGGAAATAAAATGACTAATAAAAAATTTCAAATTTGAAAAAAATTGATACAAGACAAACTTTTTTTAATTATAATATTTAATTTTATTCAAAATAATATATTTTTATGCATAATTTACAGCACAGTAATTTACATTTTTTATACACGTTTTAATTATTATCGCTATTTGCCAAAAAACATGTTCGTTTGCAAACTGGTAAAAAATCAGATTCTCACAAGAGGAAATACAATTAGCGCTAAGTTCACTCTTATGTTGTGTTAATGGTTTTCTGTTGACAACATAATTAGTAATTAATCTTTGAGACGATGATTTTATTAATTGTTTATGAACTTAGACTTATGATAATAAAAATACATTTATTCACCACTGCTGGGAAAAATTTAATTAAAACTAACAACTAAAAATTAAATTCTTATTTTTGTCTTCAATTTTTTAATTTTCAATTCCGTTTAAAAATCAAATTTCGTTTTACATCACATTAATTTCAAGTCGCTGTAAGTAATTTTTAAATTGTTAATTACAATTAAAAATCAGATTTTAATTTTTAATTGTCAAATTTAATTGTGCCCACTGCTATTACTCACCTTTTAAAAATAAACTTGCGGACACTAAATGATTAATAATTGATTACATTCTTTTTTAAAAAGCAAATGTGATTTAAAATGCAAAATTAACGCGCACAATGTTTGAACAAATTTACATTATAATCTTGTAAAATTTAATGTGTGTATACATAAAATGTGGAAATACATGATTTCAATTTCATTATTGCATAAAATCTTACTATTATAAAGCATTGAAAATATTGAAATTACTAAGATAAAAGTCGAATTCCAATAATGTGCTATTACTTTCAATATAACGTAAGTGCACGAAATTTATTATTTAAAGTAATAGCACATTATCAGAGTCCGACTTCCAGAGAAACATGAATCGCGTAACTTCAAAATCATGTTAAATAAGTTCGCGTAAAAAGAGACTCAGGTGAATAAAATAAAAAATAATCAATTTAAAACAAAATTGAAATAGTTTTTTTTTTTGTAAATATATATAGAAATGATCATGGGGATCTGTTATAAAATAAACACATTTCATAATTGTTTAAAAATAGTTTATTGGTTAATAGTATTACAGATTATGCTCACTACATTTTTTGCACTTTATTACTATACTATCATACAACAACTATTATTAATCATTTATTATTTCTTTAAATTATGTAGATTTTCTTCTTTAACACATTATTTTATATTCATTTGTAAGTTTATGACAGCTTTGACCCAGTGATCGCATACTCAAGGAGTGAGTAGAATATCATGATAGATTCACTATCAATAATACCCATGACCAGATCAAGGCTGCATGAATACACAGCCCCGACCATTTTTCCTGATTACATCACCCCTTCTTAACTGCTGGGTCAGCACCAATTCTCCAAGCCAATTTATTTGTTTTGAGACAAATCTCAGGCGCCATCTGGCCATATAAACTTTATATAACCAGCATGCCCGGACGAAAGGCAAATAAACCCAATGCTTGGAACCTACACAGACTAGCTTCAACATCTTGAACAGGGGACACAGCACATTAATAACGAGTACATATCAACAATTATCCATCATGGTGATGCAGGTAAAGGAAAGAGAATAGACAAAGTCATATTTAGTATAGACCAAGTCATATTTAGCAAACTCTTTTTATGCCTACATATACACACCAATCGGTTAATGCTTCAATAACATGTATATATTCAATATAGTAAAATAAACATACAATAATTACATTAATAATCCTTTCTTTTCCCTTAATAATGTCTAGACATTTGTCAACAATAATTCTATTTACCTAGGTTTTCTTTAACAGAGAGGTGATGTCATCTACTTTGACAATTTGAAAAGTTCTCTCATAGTTCTTCCAGTTTCAGATGCTCCTGACCTTCTTTGTAGCTGGGCATTTGCTCATCAGTGACAATTTTCTTTTCCTTCTTCTGGACTTCTAAATGACAATAGAAGAGAGTACGTGTCAGTTTTATGCTACAGGCAAAGCATTTATAGCAGGAGAACTGATGATGCCAGGGAGCATGGCATGAAGCCCAGACAGACACTCCTGAAGTTCTCTTAGCAATACATACTTTTACAAAATTTTTGAAAAAACTGATATAACTATCTTATGATGTATTCTTTTTGATTGAATGCTAAATGAATGAATCCCAACTATCATGCTCATCTAATGTTCACTTTAATCAAAATCTTGGATTTTAGTTTTGTAGTGTTTTGTAAAATGGCAGACGTTTGTGCACTCCAGAAAAAACTAGAATTTATTTGTAAGGCTGTTTTTAGATCGCGCTCTGATAGCTGAGCAATTTAATTAGTGCATTGACGTAATGGTGATCGACAAGTCCTAGAAATATTTGCTAATTACAAATGTTTCTAGATAAGAGACGTTACCTTATTGGTCAGTGCATTGATTGATCGTTGCAGTTGTCAGAGAGCGATAAGAAGACTGGGTAACATCTAGCAATGTAACATAGAGAGCAGTCGTGCAGTAGCGGACAGTACGGAGTGCATCTACAGTAGAGTTACTGTTCAATTCCAGTAGGAGATAGCTGACGACAGTCGCAGTGCTTACTACGAAGAGTTCGTGTACAGCTACACTGGACTGGGGCTAAAGTAGGCCCATTGTGAACCGTTTTGTAGCAGCCAGCCTGAAAGAACATCGTGGGAATTGAACTTTAGCGAACTGTAGAAATAGATCATTGCAGACCATTCGTTTGGAGAGCATCCGCTTGCAGACCATTCATTGGAGAGCAGTCGGTGCAAACCATTCGTTGGAGAGCATCCATGGCAGAGCATTCAGTGCAGACCATTCGTTTGGAGAGCATCCATTGCAGAGAATACAGAGAATATTCAGAGCATTCGTTGCAGACCATTCGTTGGAGAGCATACATAGTTGAACAGTAGCGAATGTTATTGGATAGCCGCACCGTCAGACTGGCGGATATAACAAGTTTTTAATTAAAATGACTAATCTCATCTTTTCTTAGATTAATCTACTATCTTATCTGCCAGGAATCTTCCAAAATTTAATTGCATTCCTGTCGATGAGACAGTTTACAAAGATTACTTTTATTAATCAATTTATTGTTTATTAAAATTTTGAATTTAGTTTCTATTTTCATTATATTTTAACATTTAGTTTTTTTATCTTTAATTATAAAAAAAAAGAGAAGAAAGCAGGTTCTGAATCATACTTTAGTGGATTCTCTTTCCCCTCCCTTATTATCCACACAAAAAAAATCTACTTAAAAGATCTGTTTGCTATTATTTTAATTATTTCTTAATATTTATTTTCTTTAGCTACTTTTTATTTTATTTTATTTTTTCCAAATTATGAAACATAAATGTAATGCATATATATATATATGTTTTAAATCATATATTTGAGAGCGTTACAATATATATTATGAGGGGGAAAAGGATTGTAATAAATTTAATCATTTTTATGTGCACATGTATTTTACTAATTATATTTAATGTATGTAATTTAATAATTATATTTATTGTAATGTAATGTAATTAATGTCCAGTGGGAGGTGAGATTGTGGTATAGTAATTGATCATGAGTAGTGTAAAAGAGATGTAAAAAGCATGGCAGAGAAAATAAATGTGCTATTAAAAACAAAGAAGTGAAAAAGATGTTAATATTAAATAGGAAAACTATTTTTTAAAAAAAGAAGTTGGCTAAAATAGATAATTAAAGAAAGAATGAAATTATTAGAGGATATTAATAAGAGTGGAAGAGATGGGAGTAAAAATTTTTGGAAATACATTAAAAATAAAAAAAGTAGAGAAGAGAGAAGTAGAGGGAATAAAGTATAGCTCTAAAGAAGAATTAGAGACAATCTGAAATAAGTATGTAATGGATATAGAAAAGATATTAGATGTGAAGGACAAAATGATAACAAACACAGAAGGATATATTAATGAAAATATTACATTTACAAAAAATGAACTGAATGAGGTAGGGAAGAAATTGAAATGATGAAAGGTAAGACGTTTAGATGGATGGGCAGCAGAAATGGTGATGAATTTAGGAAATGGGACAAAATTAAATCTATTATCATGTTTTAATAAGATGGCACAGAAAACAATCTCCAGATAGCTGGAATAGTACAAGAGTAAGGCTATTATTTAAAGTAAAGAATAAGGACTAAAGAAAGATAAAAAATTATAGACTGATAGCAATAATGTTAGTGTTACATAAAAGTTTTTGCATATATGAAGCTGGAAGGGTGGTAAAATGGATGGAAGAAATATTTCATAAATAAATTTTCAACTGAGGCAAGGAAATTATTCATATATGAAGAAAAGGAAGTATACAAAAATAGGTTGTGTTCTGATCTATCATGCCAGCTGCTTGATGACGCTATTTCTAGCTAAATTGATAGAAATATACTATTTCCATGCCCGCAGCCAGGCAGATAGCTTTCTTTCTACGATAAAACACAGAAAGAGTCAGTTTACTCGGCTGCCAGCTACCACTGTGGCTTTTTCTATTGCTACAAGCACAAAAAATGTCTTCATTGGCTGACTTAATTAGTTGTGTTATGCACTTTATCATAATGTTGGGTTGTATATTTTCACTGCAGTATCGTGTGATGGTGTGTTGACTGCATTGTGTCTAAATAATTTAACTTTTCAGGTTGACCCTTTTTTGTTACATATGAACTGACCTACTGGTACCTTCTAACACTTTTAACAGTGTTGTCACTGTTCCATCAGGACCGTGTTAGAATTACAAATTGGATTTTAAGGTGAGGCACAGCACTATTTCGAAAATCATGATGAGAGTAACATATTGCGAGAAATCATCCGAGACAGAGAAGATGGCTGCTTCCAACTCTCAAAATTGCCAATTGCCAGACACCAGAATCGGATTTCATTATAATAGTTTGTTATAATTATTAATAACTTTATTTGGTAAATTGCAATCGAATTTAGTTCCCCCCACCCCAAAACGCAGTGTCTGATTAATTACTGTCCAAAAAAGGGTAAAATGTGATTAAATTTTTTCTTAAAAAACTACCGTAACTTTTCCGATACATAAAAAAAAAACAAGCCCGTCTCTGATTAATTAGTGTCCAAATAAGTCTCAGCTATATTTACTATTATTTGTTATTAAAAAAAGTAATGTAATTTTATACATACACACACAAAAAGAGTGCAGTATAATTTAATTTTTGCCCCCCAAAACACGGTGTCTGATTAATTACTGTCCAAAAAAAAGAGGGTTAAAATGTAATTTAATTTTGTATTTAAAAGTACGTAACTTTTCCGATATACAAAGTAAAAAAAAAAAAGCCTGACACTGATTAATTACTCTCCCAAAAAGATCAAAGTCGGCTTTCATTGTAAAATTTTGTTGGAATTACTGTTCAAAAAAGTCTCCAATGTACTATTATTTGCTATTGGAAAGTAACCGTACTTTTTTATCAACACCCACAAATACAAAAAAGCCAGTCTCTGATTAATTACTGTCCCAAAAAGTCTGCTTACATTTTTATATTTTGTTTTTATTTATTTTTTAATTTTATGGACATCATAGTTGTATAGAATGGCTGGCCAGAGAACGTTATATCAATGTGTTTTTGCTTAGCATCAACGCCATGAAGCGGCTGACATAGATCAGAACACAACCCAAAAATATTTAAAAATATCTAAAATTCAATAAAATGATACAAAAAAAGAGTTAATAATGATATAAAAAATATATAACTATGATTTGGCAAAGAAAAAATTATTAGAAAAGAGTAAAAGTTTCAAAAGTATAAAACACATTTTCATATTGAAATGTTATTTCTGCAATAAGAAGGAAGGAAAGTAGATGTCAACATAAAATTTCTACAAAAAATTACATGAAAATAAAGAACAACAAAACAAGTAACCATTATATTTATTATATCTTCTAAATTGTCATGCACTAAACATGCAACTAATTCTATATAAAAAAAGAAAAAACCCCAAGCAGTAATAGAATAATAAAAGAAGCAAGTGAAGAATTGAAATTTTGGAAAAGCTATAGACCAAACACATAAATGATAAAGATATGCCAGATAATTGAAAAAATGCAGTAATAATATTGATATTTAAAAAAGGTGGTAAAGAATATATTAAAAAAAATACAGATCAGTCTTTTATCAGTTCTATATAAAATCTTTACCAAAATAACTACAACTCATCTGCAGCAAACTTTAGATTCTAGCCAACCATATTTTCAGCACAATGTATCACATACACAAGTATTGAGAGAAATACATTTAAAAAAAAATCAATGAATTTGGATCCAATCTGTTTAGTATGCAAATCTGGTGATGAAACTTTTCAGCATCTATTCAAAAAATGTTCGGCATTTGGACAGATAAGAGAAGAGTGAAATTTAACCCCCATAAGCAATGGTAACTGTGCATACCCTTAAGATAATATAGTATATAAGATATACTATGATATACGATAACAAAAAATTCAACTGGCTGAGAAAACTCTATAGTGATTGGGAAACCTATTTCAATCAATGTCTGAGATACTTGCCAAGGAAGATGATGAATCGAATCTGGGGTGGTCCTGAAATAACTCTATGTGGGATTATTAGACAAACTTTTGTTTCGAGTAAAAGTTGGAATTCTTTTGGGTAACTTATTCCTTAGGCTAATCAAACATTTTATTACATGCTTTGCTCATTTGAGTTGCATTTGCTTGATGTCTTCAAGTCCCCTTCTATTACATTGTTACAGGTCAACCTCCTCGAATTGAAGATAACTATTTAATAACTTGGAGCCTTTTTGTCTTAAAAGTGGAATATATCAAATTCTTTGGATTTTGGTATACAAAACTGTAACATATATTTATCATTTGTTTAATTACTTGTATAAATTGTAAATATTTATTTTGTTAATAACATTTTTATTATAAATAAGAATTTTAGAGGCATTTCGATAATGTATTAAAGCTTTGGATCATCAAAATATAGATCCAGAATATTGTCATATTCTGAAAAAATATCTCTCAAAATGCATAGCAGTGATTGAACTGCATGACAATACTAAAAAAATTGACATTAACAAGAATGTACAAAGGATGACTCTACATCTTCCAATGTTTCATAATTTTACAAAAAGGATTTTGTGGATTAAAATGGGAAACTAAAAGAATTAAAGGTACATGGGATTATTTTAAATATTTAGATTTTGAAAATGATGTGTTTGTTTTTGCAAATAATATTTTAGAATTTCAGAAAATGTTGCAAGAGTTATCAGATTAAAGTAAGAAAGTAAGATTAAAAATAAATATCAAAAAAGATTAAAATAATTAATATTTAATAGATTTTCTCAGAAATAGAAAATAGAGAACTGATAATCACAAGTTAGAAAAAGTTAACAATTATAAATATCTTAGTACCTTGCATTGGTCAGGCTTAGCCAACAATAGCTTCTTGTGATAAATATGTTGCGCAGACTGTAATTTCTCTTCAGCATTTCTTGAATGAAGAACTATCATCCAATTTCATACCTGATCTATCAGAAGAGTTTATGAACCAAAAAGTTCAATTTTCTTCTTTAGGAGCTTTACGTAGCCTAGACCACACATTTGAGATGTCTGATGACTCTGTATCTGCTGGAAAAGGAGAGTGGCTCATATACTTGTATATAACCATTTTTAGTGATGTCATTGCAAAGGAACCAACCGAATATGAGAGAAGAAGTTTAAGATCATGGACAACCTGGCAAACGTCCACATAATGGACCATGGGTGAGATTCAGACCACCATCCTGGTAGTTCAAGAGTAGGGGTTCCATTGATGTTTTCTCAGAGAGGTTAAGCCACCTCTTACCAATTGATTTGACTTACTTATCAAAACATGACATTCCTCTTTCACTACTCTATTTTGAAGGTGAAAGGATAATGAAGGTGTGGAAACATAAATGAAATTAATCATAGAATTAAACTAGGATGAAATGCTTTATGCTTATGTGTTTCAAATGGAAGATTTTTAATAGATATATTTTAAAGTTTTGGACACTTAACACAAGAACAATACAGACACTTCAGACCACCCAACAAAGTATAAAGAGATATATATTGAGAGTTAAAAGAAGAAATCAAAAGTGAAATATTTGAGTTAGAGAGGAAACCGGTATCACTGATATCATTAAAAGAAATAAAAAATTGAAATGAATCTTGGCTGAACATATTGTTACAGGAGATTGTAAAAGTCTTAGAAAGAGACCATATTTGAGATCGATGAAGAAATTTGATGAGATTGAAGAAGAAAAGTTATATATTGGAGAAACTCTATTAAACTTATAGTAGACCTTCATCCGGCCATCAATCAATAATGGCTGAAAACGATAATTATAAAAAGTTTCAGAATGAATTTTAGAAAATATGAATAAAAGTATTGGATTATAATGTAAAAACATATTAAAAGCATAGTTTTTTGATTAAAGTTCAATAATTAAAATAATAAAAAGAAATAAAATAAATAATTTTGTTACAAAATTATTGATAAATAATTAACTTTGACATTATTAGATATAACAGTTATGCTCTTTAAAATTTTTAATACTGTAAATAAACTTGCGTTGTACTGAATTTACATATAATATATGGATAGTTATTGTCATTCACAAAGTACAGCTAATCTATGATGCACAAATGACATACAAAAAAATAAAATGAAAAAAAAACAATTCTTTAAATATATATATATTTTAAAATAAAGTCACTTTACATATAATCAGTTTGCTTCTATTTTTGTGTTTAACTATTCACAATATCTATATATATGGAAATGAATTTAAGCATACTAAAGTTTATTAATTTTAATACACTTACTCTTTTTAATATTCAAGTATAAATCTATAAAGCAATTTTTTTTTTCTTCAGGTGTTTGGTAATGTTATATGTTACTTAATATATATTATATAACAACAAATATGCAATCACTATTTTCTTTAAAATATATAAGTTCTCCAATAACATCAACAAATTAAAAAAACACCCTTTTTCTTTTCAAAAACTTTATTTTTTTTATATTAATACTGAACATATATATATAATACAATCTCCAATGTTTCAACTGTTTTATAATCTTACAGTCATTTTCATAAATCTGCAATAACAAGAAATATATATTTATAAATAAAATCTTAATTACATAAAACTTTCATCGTATATTAACATAAACAGTAACAAACATTAATTATACACAATTATATTTTACTTACATCTCCCTCCTCTACTTATATTATTACATTTACTTTTATATTATATAATTACAAATCTTAAAATCATCCAAGAAACTTTTTATACAAATTTAAAACCAACCCTAATTTCAAATTACTTCACTCTTTTTTAAATCTTATCTAAAAACCCATCTCAAAACCACATTCCTAAATCATATCTTTATATGAATATGAAACAAATATAAAACATCTTTTTTAAAAAAACTTTTAACAATTTACTTAAAAACCATATTCTTAAACTATATCTTTAAATGTATATGAAACAAATATAAACAACATTTATATGATAAAAATTCAAATGTTTACATACATTGTAAAGTTTTAGGGCATTAAGAATTTAATATTAAAATGTTGAAAAAGGTTAAAAATTACAGGAAAGAATGATAAAAAAATATTTTTACATAAAAAATATAATCCTATGTTAAATAGAATTAATGGAGTGGATAAGGAATGTAAAATAATATATAAAAATGGAAGTTTAAATAGGTTTAAGTAAATTGCTAAAGTTTTAAAAAAAATGTTTATATTTGTTTAATATTCATTTAAAGATATAGTTTAGGAATGTGGCTTTGAGAGGGGTTTTAGATAAGATTTAAAAAAGGGGTAAGTAATTTGAAATTAGGGCTGTTTTTAAATTTGTACAAAAAGTTTCTTGGATGATTTTAAGATATGTAGTTATATAATGTAAAAGGAAGTGTAATAATATAAGTAGAGAAGGAAGATATAAGTAAAATATAATTATGCATAATTAATATGTTTGTTACTGTTTATGTTAATATAAGATGAAAGTTTTATGTAATTAAGGTTTTATTTATAAATATGTATTTCTCGTTGTTATTGCAGATCCTTGAAAATGACTAAGATTATAAAACAGTTAAAATATTGGAGATTGTATTACATATTTATATATTCAGTATTAATATAAAAAAATAAAGTTTTTGAAAAAAAAAAGGAGAAGGGTGTTTTTTTTTAATTTATTGATGTTATGTTACTTAAATGTTAATTTATTTTAGACCACTGTAATCTCCAAATATTGTGAATATATAAGCATAAAAAATATTCATTCATATGTCATAAAACAAAGCATAAAATCATGAAAATCTATCTGTGACAAATTTGGTGGACAAATATAATTATTGTGATAAATATTATAATATATCACTGAAATCAATATTCATATTACAAATATAATTTAAAAAATTTCATTTCTCTTTACAAGTTATAAAAAAAGTTAATTATTAAAAAAATATTTGATTCTATCAAAACAATATTGTTTTTGAAAAAAACATCTTTGTGGATATTAGTTTTAAAATTATTATACAACAATAAAATACAATGCAATATTATCTATCACATGAAATGAAAAAAAAAACTTTAATAAACACTTGGACAAATTGTAGGATTATCGAGGACCACAATCAAGCTACAAGTTTTTAAAGATTAAAATTATTCACTAATCATCCATGTTATAAGCAATTCTATAAAGTACTGTGCTTGAAAACCAATGGTTTACTATGCTATCGACAAATTTACATACATTAACCCATTTTATAGAAATGATAATTAATTGCAATAAACTGTTTTATCTTTATTTATGTGTTTAAAAATAGCTAATCTTACAACATAAAATTTGAATAGTAAGTTATTACCTAGTGACTTCAAACTACCTATGAGTAAAAAACTTACCATGCATCCATCTACAATATTTAATATTGCAAAACTATAAAAGAATCAAAACATATACACCTATACTCCATTTAGAGCTGGACCTTTATACAAAGATTCACAATAAAAATCATCATCAATTTGTACCATTATTTTGATTTACAATCAATCATTCATTCATTTTAATGATCTTAAAAAAAATTTCAAAATTTATTTTGTCAGCCATTTTGTAAGACTGATGATGTCATAGGATTGTTATTAAAACTATGTCATCCAAAATCAAAATAGTGACATTCATGCTGAAATTATACAATAAAGAGTTTGTTCATAATACACAATATTACAGTACTGTTTTACAAACTTAAAATATGATTAATGAATGAATAGCACAGTATTTTATTTAATTTTCACCCAGCATCCTCGCAAGACAATCAACACTTCATTAATGACATATCCAAAGTAAAGGTTTTCATCATTAATGACTACAAAACCAAAAACAGTGTTTCATTCAGTATAATTATAAGAGATAATAAAAATATTATAAACAACCGAAAAAACCTTTTTTAGCACATGGTTTTGTGCCCCTTTCAAATATTAAGCCTCTATTTTAATGTTAACCAATTATTGCAGATATAATGCTATCTAGTGTTCTATGATAGAAGTAAAATAATAAAATAAATAAAATTAAGATATAGAGATTCAATAAATACTTTTTATATGAAAATAACAGCATAATGGACTTAATTATTTCTAATTTTGATAATAATAATCAAAATCATATATTGATAATGTACAACAACTAAATATATTAATGCATTATTAAATTTTAAAATGTACACATAAGTTTAAAAACTGGACACTGTATTGACTCATTTTTATGGATTAAAATTCATATGAAAATTTTGTTTGTAGCAAAAATTATGATCATTGTATTGTAATTTTGTTTTATCATAATTATTATTTTGAAGAAAAAAACATTTCACAGATTATGCAATTAATAATTTTTAATCATATGATCAACAATTATTACATCTAAATTAAAAATAAGAGTTAATCTACTTGCTCGATTTTAAAATATCTCGTAATTTGTTTCACAATGACAGACATTATCGCAAATGTATGAAAATATAGAAATGAAAGAAAAAAAATTAAAATTTCAGTCAGCATAAAATTAAAAATAAATTTGGGTCCATATATTATTAATATTTATAAATGCTAAATTTTGAATTAAAGTCTTTATAAATGATAATTTCAGTAAAATTGAAATTATTATAGTAAATATATTTTCAATTAAAAAAAATATAAGCTTGATTTCATACATTATGCAGTTAATAATAAAATTTCTATAATGAAAATGGAATAAAAATAAATTGAAGAAGATTCTTTCTGTTAATATTTATTTAAATAGTTTATATCTCTGTCATCACAAGTACTGCATTATTCAAAAAATATAAAGATGGTAAAAAAAATGCCACAGCTAACATTTTTGTATATAAAGTGCTGCTAATTTAGATCTGGATACTACATATTGCAAAAAAGTCTTAAATATTGATTACAATATGCAAACATGGAATGTATTAGTTACATTTTTTTCTTTTTTAATATCAGAATTTTTATTTTTTTAAAAATTAACCATACAATTAGAGTTCTGTAATGCACAGTTCTATAATTTGGCTACCTTTACATTATTAATAAATAACAAGTCTTTATGGCCCCAACAGATATTATTAAATATTACTTTTTTAATTCTAAGTAATTTCATAGATATAATTTAATACTATGAATTTTAAAAAAATAACCACATTTCTTTTTCTAATGATATTGAAAAAAATTGGTTTAGGTTTACAGCTACATACGTTTCAATGAGAATCATAACAACAACTAAAATACCACATCACTTCTTCAACCTATAAATCAAAGAATTATCACAATTAACTTCAGCAAGTAATCGGAATTTTGTTGACACTGTGTAAAGAAGCCTGTAAAAAATTGATAATGACAATATTGAAAAGCTTTTGGATTCATACATAGAAGAATTATCTAACCAGGAATTAATGCAACTGGATGAAAAAAAGAAAATCAACAAGCTTGTAGAGAAGAATCTGGACACCAAAAAACTAAAGAAATGGATGAAGCCATGAACAGATCTTTCAAAAAATTTGACCCTGACTTAGATTGCTCCATCAGATCTAAAAATATTTTAAATCAACAAATGAGATATATGTTGTATGAAGAGCATATTTAAAAATTAAATTATTCATTTTAAACCTTTTCTCTAGAGATTCTCAGCCATCAAAACCTGATTTATTTCTCCAAAAAAAAATGATAACCAGCTAAGGATTTTAAAACCAGCACTAGACACTTAGAATGAGTAACTGATGATTCAGAAAATTGGATGAGGTATGAAATGGATAAATTATAAGAAAACAGTTTTAAAGCTGTTTTTTTTCTCTTTTTTTTTTTACATAGATTTAACTTGCATTATCTTGCCTACATACAGATTTTGAGTGCAAATCTGCATAATACACATGTAGCATAGTTCATACATGCATACATTGTATGTTAGGTTTTTTTAAACTACTATATATACTAAATTAAGTTATTTGTTGACACAATATCAGCAATTTATGATATAACTTTTATCCAAGGAACAATGTTAAATTCTTCCTCATAGAAAACTATTATAATGCACTGCTTTTTAATTGTTCATTTAACATAGTAAATAGCAATGAACAGTAATAAAATGAACATAAAACAATTACGATATATATATTAATAAACTTAATATTATGTATCTAAAACTTTTCAAAATCACAACTTTCATAGAAAATTGCTTTGAGCAATTATTAATTAGATGATAAGTATGGTATTAATTGTCCCAGGAATGATTCTCTGAATATAGTGGGGGGAAAAAAACAGAAAATAAACAAATCTCAGACAACTAATTGAATGAAACTGTTATATTCTGGCTGCCATTTGATAATCAGAATAATTTATCATACGATAAATAAAAAGCCAAAAATAAAACACACATAATATATATATCACTCTTAATAATTTTCTTTTAATTATTTTTTTTTTTAGCTATCTGTAATATCCTAATTGGCTTTATTGTATTAGAAAATAAATAAAATATATAACATTAATTCAACTATATTTATTCTGGTATAGATATATATGGCCAAGCATGCTTAGTGGCTTTATATATATGTTGTAACAATTTTCATAAATAAAATTAATGATTTAAAAACAGCACTCACTGTAAATAATGAAGTAATTTATTAAATGGGGAAAATTAATGAAAATTCTAGATACTCTCAATTATAAACAAAAATACTAAAAAAAATTTTTTTTTCAATATGGGAATATTTTTAGTAATTTTTGCATTACCAAGAAAAGTACAATTGCTTTTAAATAAGATCAATGAACTTTAAATAAAAAGCAAACAAAAACATCTATTTAAAATCTGATTCATTTTTAATTTATTTTCTGCACTACTTTAGGTCCCTAAAGACTTATGAGGTAATTGAGAAGGTTAAAGACTTTATTATCCAAATTAATAACTGGCTTTGAAAACAATATATAGTGTATGGACATATTCCTATATATAAACATATATGTATACAGTAAAACCTCAATGCATCATTATCAAATATTTTGCCTGCTTCTTTTTTCTTTTTTCTTGAAGTAGTGTTTTATAAATAACTTTATTTTCCTGTGGATCCAATATTTTTCAAACACCTTTTATTACATACATTATTTCACAATTCAAGGTAACCAATATAACATTTTCCCACAAATATTTTTTGTTTTAATTTGAAAGGATATAAATATTATTACACAGTCAGCCATATATCATAATTAGTTAATTCCTTATTGAATAATATATTACACAGTCAGCCATATATCATAATCAATTCCTTACTGAATAATGTTCTAGGAATTAAATTTTCATAAACCATTTTTACAATTTTGTTACTAACAAATTCTTTTTAACTTTTTCTTACACCTAAGATCTGATTTAGGAATATAAAAAAATTTATTGTCAAAAAATAGTTAAATGAAATTCACTTATATTTTTTTAAAAAAATTAATCACAATAAAATTCTCAGAATCAAAACAAAATTACACCACTCCCCTCCCATAATAATGTTTTGATAGCTTTAAATTATCATGCAATTGATTTCCAATTAAATCATTTAATTAATTATATGAATCAATGAAAGAAAATATAACAATCATGAAGCATGAAGTCTTCATGAAGCAAATATTAAAAATAAATGATAGTTACTTTTTTTTAAAAAAAGTAATATTATTATAAATAGTAGATATAAAACTTATTTATAAAAAATGCTTTTATTCACTATGGCAACTAAAAATCAAAAAAATTATTGTTTCTGCGACCACAATCAGGGTTTTTATAATTAATTTGAATTAAAATCATGGGGGGTTGGGGGCAAAATTAATTAAGCCAATTCCTTATTATAAAAAATAGGGGTTGACTTAAAATTTATGGTCATCCTATACTTTTATTAAACACAAACATTCATTCTGCCTTATCAGGCACTGAGAAGAAAGACCATGGTGTTTCTTGATCTTAAACTCAGAGGTAAAAAGCCAATAAACTCACCACGCTGGCTAATGCGTGTTGGTGAGCAGCCCATCCATGTTCGTATACTATATGAATAATCACATAGTAATAACAGCTGCAACGACAAGAACGTATGGAGTGGACATTAGGAATTTGCCCTGCTCGGTTCCTTTAAGTTTTATATAAAAATTTTACCAAGATAATTACAACTCGTCTACAGAGAACTTTGGATTTCCACCAACCAAGAAAACAAGCTGGATTTAAAAGTGGTTTTAGTACAATAGATCATATCCAGGTATTGAGAGAAGTCATAGAAAGGACAAACGAATATGAGTTGTCATTATGTTTTGGATTTGTAGATTATGAAAAGGCATTTGATTCTATACACATTTCTTCAGTGATTAAAGCATTGGATCATCAAGGTATAGATCCAGGATATTGTCATATTTTAAAGAATATTTATAAAAATGCAACAGCAACAATTAGATTACATAATGATACTGGAAAAATCAACATTGAGAAAGGTGTAAGACAAGGTGACTCCATATCTCCAAAACTCTTTACAGCAGTGCTGCAAGAAGTATTTTGTGGATTAAAATGGGAAACTAAAGGAGTGAAAGTAAATGGAGAGTATTTAAGTCATTTAGATTTCGCAGATGATGTAGCTGTTTTTGCAAATAATGCTTCAGAGCTGCAGGAAATGTTGCAGGAGTTAGCAGATGAAAGTAGAAAAGTAGGACTAAAGATAAATGTTAAAAAGACTAAAGTAATGTTTAATCGATTTGCTCAAAATATGAAAATAAAGATTGATTATGGAGAATTAGAAGAAGTTAACAGTTACAAATACCTTGGTCAGATTATTAAATACAGATGGAAACATAATGGAGGAAATTAATCATAGAATTAAACTTGGTTGGAGTGCTTTTGGTAGAAATAACTTGATACTAAAAGGAAATATGCCTATGTGTTTGAAAAGGATGGTTTTTAACAAATGTGTTTTACCAGTTCTTATTTATGGATCTGAGACTTGGACACTTAATAGAAATGGAATACAGAAACTTCAGACCACTCAAAGGAGTATGGAGAGATGTATGTTGGGAGTAACAAGAAAAGATCGAAAACGCAATGTATGGGTAAGACAACAAACAGGTGTTACTGACCTTATTGAAAAAATTAAAAGATTGAAATGGAGTTGGGCTGGACATATTGCTAGAAGAGATGATAATAGATGGACAATTGAAATTTTAAACTGGATTCCAAGAGATTGTAAAAGACCCAGAAAGAGACCACATGTGAGATGGATGGATGAAATAAGAAAATGTGCAGGGGTGTTGTGGAAAAGAGAAGCTAAAGATCGGAGAAGATGGATTAAACTTGGAGAGACCTTCATCCTGCAGTGGATTGATAATGGTTGGTGATGATGATGATGATACTTTTATTTCAAGTTAAATATAAAACCCCCAATTGTTGTTGAAGAAACAACTATTTTTTTAATAATATTTCTGTAGTGTAATTTTCACTACACCACTTTCATGCCAAGTCCGGAATGGTTTCTATCCACTTTTAAACACCTTGTGGAAAAGTGTAATCATAAACATATGACCAAAGACATGAAAAAGATGTATGATTCCTATAATGCACATAAAACACAGCACTCATCAGTTGATCCAGATCACATTCTCTTACATATATTTTTATCATTGTTCAGTATATACAGGAAATTACTAGTTGAAACAATTTGATGGAAGCATATTAATAATTTGATTAGTCATTCATTAGACTAGAATTTATCCATTTAATGGCTAATACTTCTGTAGTGTAATTATAAACATATGACCAAAGTCATGTGAAAAAAGATGTATGATCCCCAAAATGCACATCTTGTGCTGAACCAGCAATCTTCAGTTGGCCGAGATCATATTCTCTTACATAAATATATCTTTATCATTGTTCATTACATAGAGATAGAAAAATACTCCAGTTTAATTGATATGTCAAACTAACTGCCCTCATGCCACTTGATGGAAATATATTAATATTTTTTATTAGTTATTCATTAGATGAGAGATTATCCATTTAATGAATATAAACATTACAAGCATAAAGTTAAACTAGTCAATATAAAATCAAAACTACCCCAACTCCAAAATAAAACCAGACCAGCATAAAAAATAATATTAAAACACAACCTAAGGTTTCACTGCTACAAGCAGACTTCTCAAGTGTAAAGAACTATAAAAACTACACAATATATATAATATTAAAAACTACCCACAAATCCATTCCCTTCCCATCCACCCTTAATATTAAAAGAACTCTTAAATAAGTTAATTGCTTCAGAATAATAAATTTTCAATAATAAAGACTCTTTAATTCTTCTTTTGATTTCATTTCTCTCAAAGAAGACAACCTTAGCTTCATCAAAATCAATAGTGTGGCCTGTATCTTTTTCATGGACATACAAAGCAGAACTAAGATATCTATTTTTAACTCTACTTTTATGAACCTTTATTCTTCCATTTAAACTCAAACTACTCTGACCTATTGTAAACCATCTTACAAAATAAACGAGGAATAAAATATACTACACCAGGAATAGTCTTTCTATCAAAAACTTCTTTTGTATTATTTAATAAATTATTCAATGTAACACCCCTTTTCCAAGCAATTTTCTTATTTCCAAATAATTTACTATTTCTACACACAATTTTATAAGAAGACAATTTAAATGGCAAAGAAAATTGTGTGTAGAAATAGTAAATTGTTTGGAAATAAGAAAATTGCTTGGAAAAGGAGTGTTACATTGAATAATTTATTAAATAATACAAAAGAAGTTTTTGATAGAAAGACTATTCCTGGTGTAGTATATTTTATTCCTTGTTTATTTTGTAAGAAGGTTTACATAGGTCAGAGTAGTTTGAGTTTAAATGAAAGAATAAAAGTTCATAAAAGTAGAGTTAAAAATAGATATCTTAGTTCTGCTTTGTATGTCCATGAAAAAGATACAGGCCACACTATTGATTTTGATGAAGCTAAAGTTGTCTTCTTTGAGAGAAATGAAATCAAAAGAAGAATTAAAGAGTCTTTATTATTGAAAATTTATTATTCTGAAGCAATTAACTTATTTAAGAGTTCTTTTAATATTAAGGGTGGATGGGAAGTGAATGGATTTGTGGGTAGTTTTTAATATTATATATATTGTGTAGTTTTTATAGTTTCTTTACACTTGAGAAGTCTGCTTGTAGCAGTGAAACCTTAAGTTGTGTTTTAATATTATTTTTTATGCTGGTCTGGTTTAATTTTAGAGTTTGGGTAGTTTTGATTTAATGAATAATATTTGTGTAGTGTAATTTTCATTATACCACTTTCACGCAAAGTAGGGCAGTAAGTTTGACATTTGTCAGTTAAACTGTAATAATTCCCTATCTATATATACTGAATAATGATAAAGATATAGGAGAATGTGATCTGGGCCAAGTGATGAGTGCTGCTGGTTCAGCATAAAATATGGATCTTAGGAATCATAGATCTTTTTTTTACATCTTTGGTCATATGTTTATGATTACACCTTCCATAAGATGTTAAAAGCAGATATAAACCAGTCCCTATCTTGCATGAGAGTGGTGTAGTGAAAATTACACTACAAAAATATTATTCATTAAATGGCCAATCTCTAGTCTAATGAATGACATAAAAATTATTAGTATATTTCCATCAAATAGTTTATCAAAGTTATGAAGGCAGTAAGTTGGATACCTATCAATTTTTATTGTAGCAATTCCTTATCTATATAATATACTGAGATATGATAAAGATATATGTAAGAAAATGCAATCTGGACCAACTGATGGGTGCTGGTTCGCATAAAATGTGCATTTTGAGGACCATATATCTTTTTTTACACCTTTGGTCATATATTTAAGATTACCCTTCCACAAGGTATTAAAAGGGGGTAGAAACCAGTCCTTACCTTATGCAAGAATGATGTAGTGAAAACGACACTACAAAAATATTATTCATTAAATGGACAATATCTAGTCTAAAGAATAGCAAATGCAATTTATTATTTATTTTCTTGGTTTTTAGTTTCCATAATAAATAAAAGTGTTCATTATAAATATTTTCATATCTATTGTTTTTAATTTCTTAGCATTCTTAATTTTTTTTATGGTTATTCCAAAGTCATCTTAATGTTTAAAATTAAAATCATGTATATTAAATATGGATCTTTTACAATATACATTTATATATTTCAAAAACATTTTTAAAATATCAACATTTAGAATAATATATATATATTGTACTACTACAAACTGACACTCTGTCCTGCAATTTACCAAAAATTACTCAAATTACGATGACCAGTAAGAGGGCCCCACTAGGTATATAGCCTATTAGATGGATGGGCAGCAGAGATGGTAATGAATTTAGGATATAGGGCAAAAATAAAGTTATTATCCTGTTTTAATAAGATGGCAGAGAATAGAGTTTTCCCAAGTAGTTAGAGTAATACAAGAGTAAGATTATTATTTAAAGGAAAGGGTAAGGATCATAGAAAGTTAAATAATTATAGACTGATAGCGGTAACATCAGTTTTATATAAAGTTTTCTCATATATGATGGCTAGAACAGTTGTAAAATGGATGGAAGGGAATACTTTAGTGAGGAAAATGCAAGGAGGTTTTAGATTAGATAGGCATATAGGAGATAGTTTATTCATAGTTATACAACTTATGGATATGAGTAGAAATTCAGGTAAACAGTTATATATGAGTTTTATAGATAATAGAAATAGATTATGGATAAGTTTAGCAAATTTGGTAATGGATGAAGCTTTAGTAGATATTATTAAGAAATTATATGAAAATAATTATTATATATATCAATTAGGGAATATAGAATCAGTTAAAGTTAAAAATGGGATGGGACTAAGGCAAGGATGCCCTATGTCACCTATGTTATATTTGAGTGAAATGGAAAGAGCAATAAAAAGATTAGGAAGAGGGATAGAGTACCATTAATAGGTAGTAAGGGAGTATATATTTTGTCAGGTCTTTTTTTGTGGATGATATATTTTTGTGTGCAGAAAGAAGAGAAGATATGGAAGTTATGTTGAGGATATATGCAAGGGTGGGTAAAGAGATGGAGATTAAATTTAGTGAAGAAAAATCAAATATAACTATGGTTAATACTGGGGAAAAAGAAGAAGTAGAATTTTTATTGGAGATATTAAGTTAAGTGTGGTGAATAGATATAGTTATTTGGGAATTATTTTAAGTAATCAGAAAAATTATTTGGATGAATGGGAGAAAAAATTGATAAATGAAGCAAAGAAAAGAAAGGGATTGATAAAGAAATTAACAGTTTTCATATTATATGAAAGGGAGTTGCAGTAGCAGGGTTAATATATGGTAGTGATGCATTATGTGTTAGTAAAGGGGTATTAAATTACTTAGAAAAAGTTCAAAGGGAAGTAGGAAGACATGCATTGGATGCAGAGGTATGGACAGTAGAGGAGGCAATTCAAGGAGAAATGGGATGGTCAAGTTTTCATATGAGAGATGCAAAAAGTAAAATGAAAATGTTTAGGAGATTGCAGTTTATGGATAATAAAAGAATAGCCAAAATAGTATTTAATTGGATTATGAGTAAAGGGCAGGCAACAAGCTGGGTGAGTTTATGGATAATAAAAGAATAGCCAAAATAGTATTTAATTGGGTTATGAGTAAAGGGCAGGCAACAAGATGGGTGAGTAAGGTAATGTGGTATGCAAAAGATTTGGATAAAGAATTTATATCAGTATATTTGTACAAAAGATGGGATGACTGTGTTAGGAGGATCGTTGAGCATTATAGTGGTAAGGAATGGGATAAAAGAATAGATTTATTAATAAAGAACAGGGAGTTAGAGAGATGGAGAACTAGTATGGAGAGTAAAAATAGTTTAAATATATATAGAAATAAACAGAATATTAGATGCGAGTTAATATATGATAATAGTAAGGAAAGTAGTTTATTGTTTAAGGCTCGAACGAGATCTTTAGCAACAAGAGAATATACATATAAAGGGGAAAATATGGGTGATTTAGTCTGTAAACTATGTAAGAAAGAAATAGAAAATATTAGGCATCTGTTAATTGAATGTAAATGCTTGAAAACAGAAAAAGCACATATAATAAAGTTATGGAAGAATAAATATGAAAAAAGTGATTATACAGAAAGTGGATTATTGTTTTTTATGCTGGATTTGGAAAAAGATAAGGGAGATTTAGACATAAAGACCATAGAGTTGACAAAGATTATGTTGTGGAAATGGGATGGAGCAGAATATGGGAAAAATTGGATTGGGGAATGAAAAATAAAGTGACTAACTGGTTTCTCTGGGCATAATTGCTGAGAGATTCTTGACTTCGTTTACAGAGAAGCTACAGTACATCATATCACATACTAGAAAGAAAAAGAATGGATAGGATTTAAGGACTAAATAAAGGGTAGCTGATTTAGATATAAATGTAGATGTGGAGAGGAAATGGGTCTGTAAAGTTAATGGTAAGCAAGTTATTTATAAATGTAATGAAGAAGAAAAAAATCAAAAAATTTTATAAAAGAATAGTTATGAAAGAAAAAATTGTTAAAATTGAGTATTTGAATATGCAAGGTAGTAGGAGACCAGAAAAGTGGCAGGAATTAAACAAAGCAATTGAAAATGAAGAGCTTGAGGTATTAGCCATAGTGGAACCACATCTAAGAGAAGAACTTGTTTTGGAGGGTTTGGTATGGCAGGGTATAAAGAGAAAGAAACAAAGGGTGGTGGTATAGGTGTTATATCAAAAAAATATTTAAATACTGTTAAATGCCAAGAACATTTGTGGTTTGAAATAAGGTTGGGAAAACAAGAATGGATGGTGGCTATAGTTTATATAGCTACTGGAGATAGTCAAGCTATAATGGAGTGGAACAATATCATATATGAGTGCCTAGTTAAGGATATAGAGAGTTTTAAAGAAAATGGGCAGAGAATAATAGTTATAGGAGATATGAATGGGCATATTGAAGAAATTGATGATGTCGATAATAAGAATGGACAGCTTTTGAAGAAATTTTGTCAGAGAGAGAATTTGAGCATTGGAAACTTATCAAATATTTATAAGAGACAATACCCATGGTCTAGAAATAATATATCCCTCACAATGGATTATGTATTGGTAGAGAAAGAGGGAATGAATAAAGTACGGAAAATTAAGGTGTTTGATAATGAAGAGAGAGTATGTAATAGTGATCATAATTTCTTTGTAATTGAAATGGTTAGTAATGTGATGGAGAATAGAAATAAGAGTAGAAACAATAGTGAAAGATGTGGATGGAGAGTGAATGATAAGAATAAGTTGGAAAAGTATAAAATACAAGTTGAAGAAACCATGGAAGAGTTGGTTGGAAATGAGTATGAGGACTAGTGTGATGAAATAGAAAAAGTTGCAAATAGGATTTTAGGTGAGAATATTCAGATGAATAAAAGTAATAAAAAAATGAGAGTTAGTAAAAGTGTAAAGAAGAGAAAAAAAGCATGCAGAGAATATAAGTGTGCTATTAAGAACAAAGAAAGTGAAAAAGATATAAATGCTAAATGGGAAAAGTACTTAGAAAAGAAGAAGTTAGCTAAAATAGATAATTACAGAGAGAGAATGAAACTGAATAGTAAATTATTGGACGATATTATTAAAAGTGGAAGAGATGGGAGTAAAAAATTTTGGAATTACATTAAAAGGTGAAATATAGGGGGGAGAGAGATAGTATTACTGGATGAGGAGGAAATAGAGTGTAGCTCTAAAGAAGAATTAGAGAGAATCTTGAATAGGTATGTAATGGATATAGAAAAGATGTTAGGTGTGAAAGACAGAGGGATAGAAAATATGAAATCATATAGTAATGGGAATATTAGGTTTACAGAAAATGAACTGAATGAGGCACGGAAGAAATTGAGAAATGGTAAGGCAAGAGGTTTAGATGGATAGGAAGCAGAGATGGTAATGAATTTAGGGTGTAGGGCAAAAGTAAAGCTATTATCACGTTTTAATAAGATGGCACAGAAGAGTTTTTCTGGGTAGTTGAAGTAATACGAGAGTAAGATTATTATTTAAAGGAAAGGGTAAGGATCATAAAAAATTAAACAATTATAGACCGATAGCAGTAACATCAGTTTCATATAAAGTTTTTTCATATATGGTGGGTGGAAGAGATGCAAAATGGATGGAAGAAAAATGTAGTGGGGAAAATGCAAGGAGGTTTTAGGTCAGATAGGCATATAGGAGATAGTTTATTTGTAGTCACACAATTTATGGATATGAGTAGGAATTCAGGTAGACAGTTATATGTGAGTTTTATAGATATAGAGAAGGCATATGATAGAGTAGATTATGGATAAGTTTAGCAAATTTGGGAATGGATGAAGCTTTAGTGGATATTATAAAGAAATTATATGAAAATTATTATACATATCAATTAGGGAATATAGAATCAGTTAAAGTTAAAAATGGAGTGGGACTAAGGCAAGGATGCCCTATGTCACCTATTTCGTTTTTGTTATATTTGAGTGAAATGGCGAGAGCAATAGAAAGACTAGGAAGAGGGATAAAGATACCATTAATAGGTGGCAAGGGTGTTATACATTGTCGGGTCTTTTTTTTGCGGATGATGTCTTTTTAAAAAAGTTATGCTGAGAACATGCGCAAGGGTGGGTAAAGATATGGGGATTAAATTTAATGAAGAAAAATCAAATATAATGATGGTGAATACTGGGGAAGGAGAAGACAAAGATTTCTTATTGGGGGATATAAAGTTAAGTGTGGTGAATAGATATAGTTATTTTGGAATCACCTCGAGTAATCAGAAAAATTGCTTGGATGAATGGGGGAAAAAAGATAAATGAAGCAAGGAAAAGAAAGGGATTGATAAAGAAATTAACAGTGTTTTCATATTATAAATATGATGTAGCTAGAATTGTATGCAAGGGAATGGCAGTAGCGGGATTAGCATATGATAATGATGCATTATGTGTTTGTAAAGGGGTATTAGATTACTTAGAAAAGTCAAAGGGAAGTAGGAAGATATACATTAGATGCAGAAGTGTGGATGGCAAAGGAGGCAATTCAAGGAGAAATGGGATGGTCAAATTTTTATACGAGATTCAAAAAGCAAAATGAAAATATTCAGTAGATTGCAGTTTATGAAGAATAAAAAAGAATAGCCAAAATAGTATTAATTGGGTTATGAATAAAGGGCAGGGAACAAGATGGGTGTGAAAGATAATGCGATATGCAGAACATTTAGATAAAGAATTTATGTTGTTATACTTCTACAAAAGGTGGGATTATTGTGTTAGGAGAATTGTTGATTGTTATAGTGTTAAGGAATGGGATAGAAGAGAAGATGCATTAATAAAGAATAGGGAGTTGGAGAGCTAATATGGAGAGTAAAAAGAGTTTAAATATTTATAGAACTAAACAGAATATTGGGTGTGAGCTAATTTATGATAAGAGCAAGAAAGTAGTTTACTGTTTAAGGCTCGAATAGGATCTTTAGCAACAAGGGAATATACACATAAATGGAAAAATATTAGTGATTTAGTCTGCAAGTTGTGTAAGTAAGGCATAGAAAATATTAGGCATCTGTCAATTGAATGTAAATGCCTAAAAGCAGAACAAGTACAAATAATGAAGTTGTGGAAGAATAAATATGAACAAAGTGATTATACAGAAAGTGGCTTATTGGTTTTTATGCTGGGTTTGGGAAAAGATAAAAAAGTTTTAGATATAAAGGCCATGGAGATGACAAAGATTATGTTGTGGAAATGGGATGGAGCAGGGTAGAGAAGAATATGGGAAAACTTGGGGTGGGGAATGGAAAGGGAAGTCAAAGTGGCTAACAGATTTCTTTGGGCATAGTTGCTAAGAGATTCCTGACTCCGTATAAGGAGAAGTCACAGTACATCACATCAGATCACCAGATCGCGAGATATATTTGACGATCATAGTGTAATTTATTTACGTATAATGGTCACCTAAATAATTTTCTTCAGATGAAATCTTAAGTGGACTTTAATTATAACAAATGAATACTTCATTATTAAACTAGTAATCTAGATTAAAACAGAGACATTTAAGAAAGTTTAATGTTTATTATTGAAGCAGTCAATCTTAGCTTAAGATTGAGCTTCATAGTTCCATCTACTAACTTGTGTTTAAACCCTATATCCCATCCTGCTCCTTTTGTCATATATATATTATGTATATATTTGAGATGCGCTCCTAAGTTATAAAATTTTAACGTTTCACTAACAATTTTTTTAAAATTATTATTAATTCTTTTTATTAATTATTAGTTTTTTATTAAAGTATTATATGTGCGGCTCAGATATATATATAGGAGCAAATTACTAACAAAATATTGATTTTCTTGTAAATATTTCATTATACGTCATTTTAAACTTTTTCTTTTTAAAGTATTTTTTTTTTATTAAAATGTATATTTTATAAAATCCAAGCTGGAACGATGCAACTGTTAATTGTCTAAAAATAATTAAAGGATTGGAAACACTATTGTTTAAATCTGGGGAAGGTATTTTAATTAAAGTTTTACTTAAAATAACATGGAGATTAAGATTAAAGATTTTCTTTTAATTATAAACATTTTTCTCAAATCTATTTCTAATCTGGAAATAGATTTGAATTTATTTTTGGATGTTATAAACAATTGCATTTTTCAAAAACAATGAACTAAGTAATTAAAAGCATTCCAGAAATACCTGGGCAAAGTATAAAATGGCCGAAGTTTTAATCAAGATAGATTAGCTACTATTGAAAGAACTGCAGTGAACATAACCGACGCTGGTGCGAAAGTTAAAAAAAATAATGATGTAGTAGTAAGTCCACCACCCGTCTCGGCCCTATCGGGTCATCATCTGCCGCTGCCATTATACCATGCCCCCTAGAATGAAGTAAAGGCCCGATGGAGAACTTTGGAATGCTAAATAGAAGTTTGCTGTCACCAAGAATTCACTTGGATCCATTAAATGTTGTACTTTGAAAAACGGAGTCTTAAAATGGTGCAAGGTAAATTATTTCAAACCACCACCACTGAAACTAAATCTAGCTTGCCTATCTAATCTCAAACTCTATATCAATTTCTCCTAATGTAATATTAAACTTTGTGACTTTTCTAATATATAAATTGCTCTTAGATAATTTTTATAAATTTAATTCTCATATGCTCTAACTTTCTTTAATTTTGGTGCAGTCATTTATTTATTACTTGTTTTTATATATGTGCTTTTATTATTAATATGCCAACCACAAGCAAACTAGCGAGCCTAATTTATAAAGATCTTTTCTGTCATTTTTAAGTAAACCTTCATGAAGCACAGTTATTAACATCCCTATTTAAAACATAACACATTATTAATTAATACATTTGCCAGATTGTTTTTTTTTTACGAATCAACATTTTAGGTTCGTTTTTAGTATAACAATTTATTTGTTTAATTCTGGATTTTCTACCAGGGGTGAATCCAGAACATAGACTAATTAACGCTCTGAAACTTAGTTATTTTATAAATCTTATTTATTCAATTCTGAAAGAGTGACTTATTATTTGTTTTCTATATAACTGCTAGTTTTTTTTATATACTCTTAAAATATCAAATACAGTATTTAAATATTCCAGTTATTATAAAATCAACGAAGTTGGGATTGATTTATTTTAAATAGCAGGAAAAGGAGGGGTCAAATCTTAATGTATATTTTATTAAATCTTAATGTTTCTTTTACTAAGTAAAATCTTAACGTATATTTTATTTAGAGAAATCTCTCTCTATATATATATATATAACTGCATAGCGTATTATTTATATAAATTATGGCATTCAAATGAGGGTCATTTATTTTAAAGCAGTAAATCATGTTTCATGTCGTTAGTGACATTCATTCGTACTGTGTTACTGACATTCGGCCTATCTTTGTATATATATATTACATGCTTCTGGTCTTCTAATCTGGGGTTGCGACAAGTTCAAAATCATAGATTTTCTTCTCAAGCCTTGTCCTGAGGATAGTGATCTACCCAGGCCCATTTATGTTGTATAAAAGGGCCTCTGGCGGTGATCCCTAAGTCTGGCACACGCTGTGCCTATCCACTTTCTTCGTATAAAAAGGCCCCTGGCTGTGATTCCCTAAGTCTGGCACATGCTATGCCCATCCACTTTCTTCGTACAAAAAGGCCTGTGCGACAGCGATGTCCACAGCATGCCTATCCACTTCATCTTTCATCCAGAAGCACGACTTTTCCTGTTATTTTTAGGCTATTTATGTCAGCACTGCAAACTTCTTCGTATTATTTCTTTTGCTTCATGACCCAGTTTTAATGCTCTGATATTAAAATTGCGCTCTGCTTAAATAAATATATAAAAATGCCAATTAATGCTAGTTTTATTAATTAAATTTATTTCAGTCTTATACAATCCCACCATCGTAAGTAACTTATTTCTGTATTTAAGAGTATCATATGCCTTGGGGAAAATAAAGAGTTCTTCTTACCAGCGCTAATTAAAAAAAGTTTCATTAAGTATTTTGTCATATAATCAAATATGTTTTCAAATGCATTTTATTTATTTTCACGACCTTAATGGCGTGAAAATAATTTGTATTATATCTGTAATGAATCTCAGAATGCTCACCTAAATAACGTTAGTCACTTTGTTTCAGAACCGTAATCCAAAGCGTTAATAGCAATATTATGTAATTCTTTCTAATAATCGATTGGCATCTTAATATTGGACCCACCAAAGATGTGTGTTTTTGTATAGTATATATTATTTAGCTAATAGAAGAGCATATGAGAAATAATAGCGTGAATGACACTGTAATCATCTATAGCTTGCTCATTCACGCACACCCTAATGTATACCATTAAGTCATAATGTTTAATAATTTGTCATTATATTAAACTATATTTTATTGTCAAACTTACCTGAGTAGTTCGAATTCCTCTTTTCTCCACTTCCAAAAGTACAGCCATGCTTATATATATTTTAGTTTAGTCATAGTAATAGATGACTCACTGTTTTCCCCGCTTTAAGCTATGCCATCATTATGTTATCCATTAGGTGTTTGATCTGGGGCTTAGAAAATGGGTTCGAATTCAGGCTCGTCCTTGACCTAAATTTCTGGCTTGACTGGGTTTGAAATACATTTTGTGAGTTCCATCTCATGTTAGATGGATATACATGTTTTGACCGGTACATTATATTCCTTTCTCTTATTGAGATCTTTCCTAATTCTTTTTTCTTTTAGCAGCCCAAACTGACTTTATCTATTATAAAAACAATATACAAACATAAATTTAAACCCAAACATTATCTTTTTTCATACATACAGTCCAAAAATTTAGAATATATCCTTTTCTCGAGAGAACATGTGCTGCCACAAAACCTACGAATAATGGTGGCCCAAATCCACTATGGAAATCCTGTCAAATACGTGTGAAACTCTAGGGCAGCTTACTAGAATAGTGTGGAGTAGTGCAGCACTCAAACTCTCTCCCTTTAACATTAAATAATTTATTCAAACCCTTAAGAGATGATGCGAGTGTTCCCTGTTGGCTTGCAGCCTTCGCGCATTCATTTTTCAAACACCAGATTCCGTTATAAGGTTCCTGTGTTTACTTATAGATGGAATTATTACCTGAACATTTATTCCCCCCTCCTATTTTGACTTTCAAGATTGAGCAGTTATTCATTCTTGTACACATGTTTTGAATATAATAATTGAAGGAGAATTATACAAGACAAAATTTTGATTAATAAAAATTAGTAACATAAAAGCATACCCCCCCCCCCTGTTACTCAATACATAATTATATAAAATTTATAATCCCTCATAAAAACCCTCTCTACTTTTGAAGCTTTTTTTTACACTTATCCTGATCGATCACTGAGACAACTTTCTTCACAGTCAAAGTTCTTATATGTGTTTTCTTGCGATGACTGGCATGAATCCTCCGTTTGTTCTAATGGTTTTCTTTTGATTTCTTCGGCTAGCTCTGCAAATCTTTCCTCCCCTTGGTTGAATTTCACACAGATAGCTTCAGGTGGTGATAAGAGATGTAATTCCCCGAGGGGGAAGTTTTGATGTCTCTTAGCTGGAAAACTTCTTTGGCACTTAGTATTATATTTTAATTTCTCTTCATGGTGCTTTATATTGTAACCTTCTCACTGGTCTAACTGGTCCTAAACGAATCATGCCGCACATTTTTGCGACTACATTCTCCTATGCAATCTATCATACTCTCATTATCAAGACTATAAGCATAAAGAAACAAAAAGGTTAAACTAACGAAATGATTTCTGTATTGAATAAAACTAGCATGAAACTATAGATATAAAGAAGATCACAAGGTGATTAATAAAGATAATAACTTCTGGTCAAACCAGCTTTAAAATCCACACAAAAAAGGGGTGATGAGTTAAATTTGATATTCAGCAAACTAATAAATAACGAATAATTATATCTCTGGAATGATTATGAAATTAAACTTATAAATGAAATGATAAGTAAATTATGATGTAGATTACTAAATGGATAATGGAAAGAAGTAATAATTAAATAGTGGAATGAAATGAGTCCAAGAGTGAAGAGAAAGAACGAAGATGTATGAGAATAATAAATGATGATAGAATAAGAGTTAATGAATAGTTAAGATGATAAAAGAATAAAAGTTAATGTGTGATTAATCAATTATGATAATGAATTAATGTCAAATGAGAATGAATAAATAAAAGAATGATCAAAATGAAATTGAAGAACAATGTTAATGATGGAGACTGAAATCTTAAACTATAAACTAATATGGTATTAAATGGTAAAAAGATAAGCTAAATAAAAACAGGGAATTCTAACTTGACACAACCAGAATATTTATCATGAAGTCAAAACAAACTATCCATTTTGTGACCAGAAGTAATTTCCACCTTAAAATTTGGTTGATTTTCCTAAGACAGTGAAAGTAATCTATTTTCAAGTCTAATTATAATGAATAACTAGATATAAAATTTATCACAAATTTAAATTCTAGCTTGAAACTTAACAACTAATTCTTCTCAGGGTTCTAGCATTTCAAAATTGTTATACAACATATATTTGGGTCAGTGAGAGGGATTTTGCCACTACCCAAACATAAACTTTATGAACTCAATAACTCTTATAACTTTAATATTTAAGAAATAGGAATAACTTTTTAATAAATAAACACAATAACTTACCAAATTCCTTTTCTCAAATAATTATAAACCATGTGATCAAGATCAGTGAATGATAATTCTGCGGATTTAACAAAATCAATTAAATCAATATTATGTTTATCTTTTAATATATTACTTAAAATAATCTATATTCTAGGTTAATAATATTTAATTATTATTGTGTGATGATGCATTAGATGTACTAATAAATTATAAGGCTTAACAAAATTATTATGATATAACATAATATAGTTAATAGTACTATATTCGTCGATGATGATTTCAATTTATAATCTTCTGATAGGTCGATAGCAATAACAATAATAGTGTATATATGGTGATTAGCAATAAGACTACAGGCAACTAAATAAATTTTTAAACACAACAAACTTTATTTACAATATTTACAAATTTTAATTCAAAGACATGGCATGAAATAAAACCAATATATTAAATTAAACTCAGGGATGGGAAAAATACTTGATATACCATTGATCATACTCTTAGTCAATACGACTAACTTATACCATGATAATCAGAGTATCACATTACTGTTTAGCCTATTTTAAAGAATAAGATCATAAAATCTTATTGAAATCAAACTAGCACTTAAATTACAAAAACAACAGTGTATTTAGGACCTTATGGTATGCACAAATTTTAAATTTAGAATTCAAAAGTTATAAAGTAGTGCATTATACCAAAGTTATTTCTTTTATCAGAATATGATAAGGGCAATTATCATATTTTACGCAATTAATAACTGATTATAATTTGAGATGAATAGGTTTGATGTATTAAAGAAGAGACATCAAAAGTCAAATACACACGTCACTAAAACATTATCCATGTTCACAACCTAATTATTGAATACTTAACTGATCTTACCAATCCATTGTTAAATCATTATTCAATGAAGATAAAGTGCTCACATGCATCTCTTGCTCTTACATCTATAAATTCCACAATCATTAATAGATCTTGGTTTGGTCTGTCTATAACTGATGATGATCCTACAACATCATAAACACTATTATAATTAGGCAAACACTACAGCTAGATCAGTGTTTCTTAATCTAACATTATTTTATCCTCACCATATGATTTTGAAATACGAAACTTCACCATACATGGTGGAAAACTAACTCTATATCATCATGACGGATTTAACACTAAAAGGGAGGCTCTATAAAACATGACATGTATAATAATATGGATAATTCTACTACCTCTCTATGGGTATACACATGTGGGCTTTGCCTCATCATGGAAAATAGAATTCAAACCATGGATATCCTTTCTTTTAGGATTATTTATGCTAAGTAAGCATTAATTATTACTCAGCCTCTACCATATTATCCTCTCATGGAATCAGCAATAGGTGATTCTCCATCAGCCCATAATCAATATTAATATTAATCTATTGGATGCCATTTTATTGGCACATCCTATCAGCTAAAAACTGTCACAAATCATTCTCAATATTATAGCAAGGTAAAACAACACTAACAATAACAGTGGAGATATACATATTCCATTTCACAATGCAGAACCATTAATGTATCAATAGATGAACCAAAAATATATATGTCAAATGATCATTAATTATTTTAAAATGACAACTATACTTTTGTTAGAGAGAGCACAACATATTTAAGCAATAAAGATCAACCTGCATTTGTATTCAAAGTGGACAAGTTCATTCCAATGTAAAATTAAAAAATGAAAAACGTTTAGATCAATTTTTCTTTTATATAAGAAAATAATTGGGTCTTTAGTATATCTTTGACAAAATATTTGTTTGTTCACCTTTAATCAGGTATTAAAATCTGTTTTAAAAAAATACGAGAAATAAATCTCTCTTCCTCTCTGTTTAGATGAACGATATATAATATCATGTTTTCCCTTAACTGAAAAAAATAAAAATACATGTAATAGATGTATATATTTTACTTTTTTTTTTTTCTTTAACTCAATATATATTTCATACCACAATAAAACATATATGTTTAAAAACAAAATTCCAAAATAACACATGACGAAGAGTTTATCCTGTTCGTAAAGTTTATTTTATTCTGGTGAGCTAAAATGACAAGAACTGCTATTATGATGAGTAAACATTCCAAATAACGAATGTATATATTTTTATTATCCTGTTCGATGCATAATAAAGCAATATTCAACACTTATGCAAAGGCAAAAAAAAATTATTTAATGGTTTCTGTACCGATAATTAATGAGACAATTAAAATTCACACTTCCAAGTGTAGCATACTTAAAAGGATAGGTTTATCCACTTTTCTGGAGATAATTTTCCTAAATAACTTTATAAATTATTGTGGTCTTCTAAACAAACTTTTTAAATACATTTATTGATTTATTCGGTATTACATAGTAAGACAAGGTTTAAACGTCTCAAGTGGGGTATCACTAAAATCAATTTATTTACGTTTTAATCCAGATGATTTTCCTTGAAAATGACTTTATAATTTTATTGCAATTAATATCTTTAACTTGTTTTTTTTAAATAATTTATTGATTCTGTTCTTTCATCCGCAGTAATATTTGTAACACTTTAAATAATTGGGACATTTATCAGACTTTTTTTTAAAATCTTATTTATACACATTGCACTGTAAAATTTTTAAAAGTAAAGATTTATTTTATTATATTTCCCTTGACAAAGTAATAACTATTTAGCACTATTAAAAGGAATTTATCCAATTACAAGTACAATATCCTGAGCATTTTTAATGAATCTGTAATCGTTCATTTCTATCATTACACAAGTTCGCGCTAAAACAAAATTTGCAGATGAGTTTTTATTTCTTAATAAGAATAAACAATAAATTTATACATTTTCCTTTTACTTTATTAAACTTTACATGACTTCTTGATTTATTTACTATATATATATCATAATACTTTTCTTCGAAATCATCTTGAATTATTTTTTTCTTGAGATTTTAATTTACAAGCACAATATTGTTCTGCTGGATAATAAGAGTGGCGTGAAATACAAACATTATCATCTCCTTATTTTAACTGTAACTAATTTGTGCGTCATTTTTAAAGAAGAGGTTTTAAAAATATGAATAAAATAAAAGCAAAAGCTTACTTTTTCTTGAATTTTTCTGGGTTTGAAGCAATATTTATGGGAGTCAGTTATGCTGCACAGGGTTTCCATTTCCTTTCCAGTATAACTCTTAAGAACTATCAATCAATGGAAGAACAGTGTTTAAAACGATAGCAAGATTTTTTTTTTTTTTATTCCATGTTTTTAGATAACAATATACTATAATTCTTATTCAATTAAATTCCCAATTTTTCTAATTTTTAGCTTTTTTTTCTTTATTTTAGAAGATCAGAGTTGAAGTCTGTTGTAGTTTAGTTCTCTTTTTCTTACTCACCCCCCCCCCCTACAACTTTGTTTTAATATATATAGTTTTTATTACAAGGCATTGTGGTAACAAATGCACCAATAATCTTAGTGTGCATATATTAATATTAGTCCACCTGGCTTTTCTTTTAATAACTACTCATACTTATCCAAGACAGCTTTAGATTCACTACAAAAAAAATAGGCTTAAGTAATTGACTACAACCATTTATTTTACAAGTTTTAATAAATTTACTTCATTAATTTATTTATTTCAATTGCTATTCAACAATAATAAAATAGCAATATATTTATCTCCCAATTAATAACAATATTTTTAAATTGTTATTTTATCCCTAGTTTCAAACCTACACTGGATTTGAAATCTCATCTCCCCTCAAGCAGATTTCCTAGTGCATCCAAAACAGTCTTTATTGAAAGCCACTTGTTAAGATTTTAATGCTAAATATATTATGATTTAAAATTTTGGATTATTAAATACAGGGACGTAAATAAAAGGTCACAATATATATATATGATTACAAATACAAGCCAGGTCAAATGCCAAATAATCAAACAAAAGGAAACTCCACAATTTATACATTTTTGTTTTCTTTCACGAATCGGACTAACAACACCTATTATTTTATTTTTACACACATTTTATAGTTCCAATTTTTGTCCTCTTTTGGTTATCTCCTTTTTATTTTAATTGAGTTAATTGCTAATATATTTTTTTTTCTTCCCCCAACCTGCACCTTTCTAAGAATTACAATTTACAACAAAAAATTTTAATAAACAGAAATCTCAATTTAAATAAATAATTAAACTGAAGGAAGAATGCTGATTTCTTCAAGATAAAAAAAAAAAACTACTTAAAATATTTCAAAAATTATTATTTTAAAATAATATAAGAGGTACCCAATTTTAATAAAATAAAACATGTGTGTATATATATGAGATGGCAGAAAATACCAGCTCAATATATCACTTTTTAAAATGTGAAGTTTTACAATCAAAGATTTGATGTTCAAATTTTAAATTATCACAAGAATACCTTTTAATGTAATCTGTTTTTAAAATATATACATAACCAACCTTTTCAATGCATTACTGTAAATGTAGCAATATGTTTAATATTTCAAAGTAAATACATATAGATTAAAAATCATTTACAATATAATTTATTTGAAAAAAAAATTTAAAAAACCAACTTTTACAGTCAAAATAAAAAATCCTTTTTAAAAAAGAAACTTCCATATTATGAAAGTTTCTTTTTATTTCAATTTTAAAACATTATGATACTTTATAAAATAATGTTTTTTGCAATGTGGTGCCCTGTGGCTTCTCCTTTATCAAAGTCAGAAATCTCTCAACCACAATGCCCTGAGAAAGCTGTTAGCCACCTTAGCATCCCTTTCCATCCCCCATCCTAAATTTTCCTATATTCTTCTCTATCCTGCTCCATCCAATTTTCACATCATCTATGTCCACTTTATGGCTTTTATATCTAGATCTCCCTCATCTTTTTACAAATCCAGCATAAAAACCAAAAATATACTTTCTCTAAAATCACTTTGGTTATATTTACTCCCCAACAACTTCATTATTTGTACCCTTTTCACTTGTAAGCATTTACATTCAATTAACAGATGCCTAATATTTTCCATGCATTCCTTACACAACTTCCAGACTAAATCATCCATAGTCCTCCATTTATGTGTATATTATCTTGTTGCTAATGATCCTGTTCAGGCCTTAAACAGTGAACAACTTTCTTTGCTATTATCATAAATTAACGCAGACCCAATATTCTGTTTAAATCTATATATATTTAAACACTTTTTCCTCTCCATACTAGTTCTCCATCTCTCCAACTCCCTACCTTTTATTAATGCATCTATTCTACTATCCTATTCTTTGCCACTATAATACTCAACAATTCTAACACAACCATCCCATCTTTTATACAAGTATACTTACATAAAGTCTTTATCCAGATCTGCATACCATACTACTTCTCTTATCCATCTTGCTGCCTATCCTGTACTCCTAATGCAATTAAATACTATTTTGGATATTCTCTTATTATACATAAATTGCAATCTATGAAGCAATTTCATTTTGCTTTTTGCATCTCTCATATAAAAACTTGACCATCCAATTTCTCCTTGAATTGCCTCCTTTGTCATCCACACATCTGCATCTAATGCATGTCTTCCTACTTCTCTTTATACACTTTCTAAGTAATCTAACACCTCTTTACTAATACATCATTACTATAAGTTAACCCTGCTACTGCCACTCCCTTCCATACAATTCCTGCTTTATCACATTTTATTATAAGAAAATACTGTTAATTTCTTTATCAGTCCCTTTCTTTCCTTTCCTTCATTTATCAATTTTTTCTCCCATCCATTCAAGCAATTTCTCTGATTACTTAAGACGATTTCCAAATAGTTTCTACCTATTTACCACATTTAACTTTATACCCCCAATAAAAATTCTTTCTCTTCTCTTTCCCCAGCATTTATCATCATTAATTTTGATTTTTCTTCAAATTTAATCCCCATCTCTTTACCCACGTTTGTGCATGTCTTCAGCATAACTTTCATATCTTACCTACTTTCTGGGCAGAAGTAAGATATCATCAGCAAATAAAAAAAACTGATAATATATACACTCCATTGCAATCTATTAATGGTATCTCTATCCCTCTTCTTAGTCTTTCTATTGCTCTCTCCTAATTCTCTCAAATATAAAACAAAATAGGTGATATAGGGCATCATTGCCTTAGCCCCACCCCATTTTTAACCCTGATTCTATATTTCCATCCACTCCCAAAATTACTAATTTATCCATAATCTATTTCTATTTACTCTATCATATACGATCTCTATATTTATAAAGATCATATATAACTATCTACAAGTATTCCTAGTCCTATCTATAAGTTATGTGACTACAAATAAACAATTTCCTATGTACCTATCTGATCTAAAAACTCCTTGCATTTATACCACTAATATTTTCTTCCATCCATTTTGCCACCCTTCCACCCACCATATATGTAAAAACTTTATATAACACTGATGTTACATGATTGGTTCATAAATGTTTAACTTTCTATGATCCTTACCCTTTCTTTTAAATAATATCCTTACTCTTGTATATTCCAACTATCTGGGAATTCTGTCTTTTGTGCCACCTTATTAAATCATAATAGATTTAATTTTTCCTCTATTTCCCAAATTCATCGCCATCTCTGCTGCCCATCCATCTAAACCTCTTGCCTTTCCATTTTCAATTTTTTTCCTGGCTCATTTATTTTCTGTAAAACTAATATTTCCATTACTATGTGCTTTTATGTTTGTTATCACTCTGTTCTTTACATATATCTTTTCTATATCCATTACATACTTATTTAAGATTGTTTCTAATTTTTCTCTAGAGCTAATTTTTTCCCCTCATCATTTAGTAATATTAGTTCTTTCTCCCCTACATTGCTTCTTTTAATATATTTCCAAATTTTTTACTCCCATCTCTTCCACTTTTATTAATTATCCCCTAATAATTTACTATTTAATTTCATTCTCTCTCTATAATTATCTATTTTAACCAACTTCTTTTTTAAAAAATATTTTTCCCATTTAATATTAACATCTTTTTCACTTTTTTTTGTTTTTAATAGCACATTTACATTCTCTGCATGCTTTATTCCTATTCTCACCTAAAACCTTATTTGCCACTTTTTCTACTTCATCACACTAGTCCTTATATTCATCCCCAACAAACATTTTCATGATTTCTTCTATTTTTATTTTACATCTTCAAATTTATTCTTATTACTCATTCTCTATTCACATCCTTTCTACTTTTATTATTATTTTCCATCACATTACTAACCATTTCTATTATTAAAAAAATGTTGATCACTGTTACATACTCTCTCTTCATTATCAAATACTTTAATTTTCTGTATTTTATTCATTCCCTCTTTCTTTACTAATACATACATAATCTATTGTGTGAAATATATTATTTCTAGACCATGTGTATTGCCCTCATTAAACATTTGATACACTTCTAATGCTCAAATTCACTCTACTCCATTATAGTTTTGACTATCTCCAGTGGCCATATACACTATAGCCACCATCTATTCCTGTCTTCCTAACCTTATCTGAAATCACAAATGTTCTTGACATTTTACAGTATTTAAATATTTGGTAATACAACTTCGGATGATCCACACTGTTCGATGGTGGTTTCTAGTCAAAAACAAATAGATATAACGTTACCGGGTTGATTTAGATTTTTTACATTTTTTTATTATTTATTGCAAAAACAAATAGATATAACTTTCTTTTATTTTGGTAAAACATTTCCTTTTTTATTATTATTCGTAAACAAAAAGATATGACTTCGTTCTTTTTTTAAAAAAAAACCTTTTTTTAATTTACATTCTTTTTTTGTTAAAACATTTCAGTTTTCTTTGGTTAAATAATGCTTTTACTGGTTAATTTTTTGTTATTTTGGACTTACATTTTTTATTTTGAAAAAAAAATATTTTTCTTTGATTTCATATCTACACAAATAAGAACACTTCACTCAAAACAGGTCCCATTATGTAGATCAGACCTTCGACAGCATTGACGTGATTCGCATTCTATTCCATATCTTTTATACTGTCTTAATGTCATTACCCAACACAAACACAGTTCTTCTCTGTAGGGGAAATACTTGTTTTGGCTGAAGGAAGGCCACCATATCCGCTTCTGTAGCAGGCAAATCCAACAACTTGAATGGGGAATCTCCTTCTGCCATTTTACTTTTTCGATCTCACAAAGTGCACGACTTTCATGTGAAGTTTGCCGAATCGCAATTTACACTCCTCATTTATTAAATTGGGCCAGCTAAGAAGGAAAATAGCGATGTTTGCCAAATAGTTACAATTTGCAATACCTCATCCAAATTACACTACATTGACCATTAAAAAGTTTGGATTGCATATTGCTACACTTTTCGTCATTACAACTACAGATATCCTCATATGATACTAATATCTTTACAAACTGTCTTAACACATCGATAGTAATGTTCACAGGCTAGCGATATCAGGGAAGTGTTGGCTTCTTATCATTAAGTGTTTGAACAGTTTACAGGCCATAAGATCTATGAGCTGCCTTGTAAACAGCATATTTCTGTGCTTTCGCATAGAAATAGCACCATCCAGAAGTCTGGATCATTCTAAGCTGTAGAACCAAATATTTTTTTGACATAACTCCTACCCATCATCCTTTTTTTCCCTTGCTATTTATAGCATGCCATACAAATCTTCTAGTGTAGGTTCTTCTCTTAGAAGTATTTCCACTACTGCTAATACCTCAAGCCCTTCGTTTTTAACTGATTTGCTTAATTCCAGCCACTTTACTGGTCTCCTACCATCTTGCACATTCAAATAATTAATTTTAACAATATCTTCCTTTCTTACTACCGTTTTATAAGTTTATCATTAGTTTTACAGACCTATTCCTTCTCCACATCTACATTTATATCTAAATCAACTGCTGTTTGTTTACTTCTTACATCCTGTCCATTCTTAACCTTTTTGATAACCATGCAATTTAAAACCCTACCCCTCTTTATAAATGTCCTGAAATATTTTTCATAAATCAACCTCCATAATGCTTCACTTCCTTGTTTTGCTAAGTGCAATCCATCTTTACTATATAACTTCATCTTACCAATGAAAAAATCTCATACATCCACAAACATAACATTATTTCTCTCGCATAATTTTTTCAATCTCTCATTTATATAACATACCCTATCTAACATATGCCTATCATCGAATCTTGGTAATAATCCAACTACTACTCCTACTCTCCCTTTAACCTTACTCACACTACTAATCAATTCTTTATACTCATCCATTATTCTCTCCAATGGCTCTGACAAATTATTTTTTCCTACCATAATCTAAACATCTCTATTGCCTTGTCTCTTTACTTTACTTGTAATACTCCTAATTCTAGCTCCAGGCAAACATACTTTTTATATACCTATTTCTATTTTCCCTTGCAATTACATCTCCACATCCTCACTAGCAAATCCCCTATCAAGACTATCTCAGTTTATTTTCCCTACTTCATCAGTAACATTCTCTTCCACTTTCTGGACTTCCTTATCTACTTCTTTATTGTTTCTATTCATTAATTCCTTGATCTGTTCATGCTTTATGTCTTACACTTTAATTTTACTTCTTCATCCTTTGCCTCTTCCTCTATCTTACTTATTCATTGCCTAACCATTTTGTCATCTATATCTCACCACTCCACTAGATAAATACTCTATTCTATCTTCATTATCAACATTTTCCTTCATTTCTCCTGATTTTTTCTTTAAACTATTTATACTCAGAAACCATTTTTTCACTCTTTTATTACATTTATACATGATCTACATAATCATACACCTTTCACATCCTTTCTAGTCTTATTCAAGCATTTCAAATGGAAAACCTTATCACATACCATACACCTACCAAAGCATGCCTAACTTGGGGTACAAATGCAATCCTTATTTTTCAATTTGCCTACTTAGCAAGCTCTCCATAGATATTGTACTATATCTAATCAGTAAAATTAATATTACTTCTGATTTTTAAAATGTGTAATAATTATGATACTAAAATAAACCTATTATACTCAATATACAACAGCCAATTAAACTTTTGGTGTAGTTCACCAGACTTATGGCAATCATCTTGTATATATAATAAATAATAAGAAAGTGCATTTTTGGTTCTGTTCATCATATTCATAATAATCAACCTGTTTGCACATCGAGGAGTGTTTTTGATATTTTTATACTATATATAACACATTTTATAAATAATAGATGTGGAGAGTTTTAAATTATAATATCTGAATTATATAATTATGAGGTATTTTAAAAGCACTTAAACAGTAAATAAAAATCATCAAATTGTTATTTATAATTTTTATGGGTTATTAATACTATGGTTTTCTCGCATCTAACATTTATTTATTTATGAATCTTGATATTGTAATGAAAGATATGAAATAATTAAAGAAAATATTGCATCTTAACAATTCAGTTGAATAAAATATTGGATTGAAAGTTAATTATTACTGATAATAAAAAATGAGATAATTTGGGGAAGTTCGAATTAATTCATTTGATTTTTGATATTAGTAAATAAATCAGACTATTTTTTCCTAAACATAAGATTTGAATTATTTATTATATCTGCAGACCAAAAATCTTGTTTTAGAAAAAAAAAAATTCTAAAGTATAAAACTTATACTTATTACAAATCTTCATTTAGTAAAATTAATGAACAACACTGGTGATAATTGTTTTATCCAAGTAGCACTCATAATTTGAATAGGAAACCGCATTTGCATTATTTTCTTAAAATTTACTTCTAAAAAGAAAAAGTAATCTTAATAAATTAAATGCAAAATTAAGGTCTTGGGTAAAATTGATTTAAAGTTTTTCCCCTCTGCTCTTTTTATTAGCATTTTTTTTAAATATTACTGTTTGAACTACATATTTATATTTAATATGATGAACAAATAAAACAATTTCTAAAATTTTGAAGAAGTTATGACTTGAAATAAAAGTATTACATGTTGTCTTTTGATAACTGGTCACGGCCACTTGATGGCATTGTTTCTGTGGAAAAATAATGAAATGTAACATTACTGGGCGATAATTTTTTTCTTTAAAAAATTTACGAAACATTATTTTTTCAATTCCATTTTTTAATTACATTATACATTATTTTTATAATTACTTGATTTAAAATAATATTTTATAAATTACATTTTTAAAATGATATGAAACATTATTTAAATTACATTTTTTAAAAATTGTATTATACATTTCAGCACGTAGCACTGCAAACAACAGACACAGGGCCTGATGGTTGCCAGATCCGAAGGATCCAAATACAAACAATATGTCAAATGATGCATTACTCTGATACAACCAACCTTATGATTTTCAAAACAATGTACATGTGATTTATGTGAAATGGTACTGGACAATCTTTTGCAATTTTTTTCAGCTTCTACAATCTGTATGGAAGTGCGGCGACGGCCTTACAATTATTATTATGTAATAGTATGCCACATAGAGTGCAACATCATTATTTCAAATGCACATTAAAAGTTATGGCCAGTTGAATTTCATACACCCTCACATCGTACAGTAGCAATCTTTGAAGTGTTTGCTATTTTTATAGTACCGCAAAGTATATCAGTAGGCCGTAAAATCGGTGTGCAACACTATCTGTGCCTACTAAAGGCTAATATGAACAGAATTGTTCTATATGCCATAAATTTGGCCGTGTAAACAGCATATTTCTGTCTTTTGCTCAGAAACAATGCCATCAAGCGGCCATGACTGGTTATCAAAAGACAACCATATCATATGCTAAGGAAATATTTACTTGAAAGCATGACCCCATAAACAAGTTAAAACATGCATGCCTTTTTAATATCAAAAATAATCCTTGATCTACTTTCAATAACAAAATATATAATTTTGTGACTATGTATTAGACACTAGTTATTATATATTAGATTTAATTTAACTTTGTATACTTAGATAGGACAAAGTTAAAATAATCCTTATAAAAAACAAAAATCACCTTTTTCCTTCAAAATCTTTTATTTATTATTTCTTTGTATACTTAGATAGGACAAAGTTAAAATAATCCTTATAAAAAACAAAAATCATCTTTTTCTTTCAAAATCTTTTATTTATTATTTCTAACATTTTGAACTTTTTATTATGAACTTTTTCAAAGGTATATATTTTATACAAATTGAAGCAATAAAATCTGTTATGCATATTGTATCGGTTCAAAATCCCATATGCCTTACACGTTGGTGCCATTTTCTGTACCGATTCGAAATCCCATATATGCCTTATCCATTTAAAAAAATGATACTATATATCTGTGTACGTCACGAGCATGAAATGACATGTACATTTTAAAATGGGAGATCGATAATAATCTTCGATAATACCCGGGTTAAATACAAACGAGTATTAGTTTACTAATTATTAGAGGAAAGAAATTTGATTTTGAATAAAATGAAAATCTTCCCTTGTTAAACTATTTATACTTTCACCCCAATATCTATTTGCCCGGTAGACGTTTTCCCTCGCTCCCCCCCCCCCAACATAATAAAAGAAAGCAAAATGTTAAATAATTTTCTCTTCCCTATCTGCCGAGAAAGTATGCAAAGAGAAATTTCTTTTCTATTCTTGGACATACGTTTTATTTAGATGAAGGAAAACTGAGTGAAAAGTATATTATAATTCAACTCCCCGATATATCCCGATGACTAGCTCAAATATAATTCCCTATCTCAAGACTTTGGGTAAGTATTTCTATAACCTTTTATAGCAGTAATAAGCCGATATCACAAATAGGTGATTGCATTTTATTATTATTTTTCTTTATTCTACAATAAATTATACGATAAACAAATAAAGTATGAGATAATATAGTTTATTTAACTAAACCCCCCTCCACCACATATAGATTTAAATACACCTGGGTCTCGTTTTACGCGGATTTATTTAACGCAATTTTGAAGTTACGCGATTCATGTTTCTTCGGAAGTCGAACTCCGATATTGTGCTATTACTTTAAATAATAAATTTTGCGCACTTACGTCATCTTGAAAGTAATAGCACATTATTGGAATTCGACTTTCATCTTAAAAATTTCAATATTTTCAATGCTTTATAATAGTAAGATTTTATGCAATAATGAAATTAAAATCATGATTTCCACATTTTATGTACACACATTAAATTTTACAAGATTATAATGTAAATTTGTTCAAACTTTGTGCGTGTTAATTTTGCATTTTAAATCACATTCTGTTTTTGCTTTTTAAAAAAGAACGTAATCAATTATTAATCATTTAGTGTCCGCAAGTTTATTTTTAAAAGGTAAGTAATAGCAGTGGGCACAATTAAATTTGACAATTAAAAATTAAAATCTGATTTTTAATTGTAATTAACAATTTAAAAATTACTTAAGGTGACCTGAAATTAATGTGATGTGAAACGAAATTTGATTTTAAATGGAATTGAAAATTAAAAAATTAAAGACAAAAATAATTTAATTTTTAGTTGTTAGTTTTAATTAAATTTTTCCCAGCAGTGTAGAAAAAGATAATGAAACAGAAGTGGAACCTGTTCCTTTCACTGCAAAAATGATTCGAGAAGTTCTTCAACTTTCTAATCAGTTGGCAAATTATTTTCTTATTAATGACACTAATCACGAACATGCTATTAAATTCCAACGAGAGCTAAATGGTTGTATGTCTGGATATTGCGAGCTTCATAAACAATTAATAAAATCATCACCTCAAAGATTAATTACTAATTACGTTGTCACCAGAAAACCATTAATACAACATGAGAGTGAAGTTGGCACTAGTTGTATTTCCTCTTATGAAGAATCTGATTTTTTACCAGTTTGCAAATGAACCTGTTTATCGGCAAATAGCGATAATTATTAAAACGTGTATAAAAAAATGTAAATTACTGTACTGTAAATTATGCATAAAAATATATTGTTTTGAATAAAATTAAATATTATAGTTAAAAAAAGTTTGTCTTGTATCAATTTTTTTTCAAATTTGAAATTTTTTATTAGTCATATTTTATTTCCTTATTTTTTTTTGCGCGAATTTTAAAGTAATTTTACATTGGTGCTTTGCTTTTATGCGATTTTTGAAAAATCACAGTCCGTATCCCCCCTTTTTCAAGGTAAGTTACGTCTATTTTTGTGCGATTTCTTTTGCGCGTGTTTTCTGAGGAACCTATCTATTGCGTAAAATGAGACCCAGGTGTATTATAATATTCAGTCATAAATTAATTATATTGCTTTCTATTTCAATTTTACAATTCTACATATAATCATACAAGAATATTTAAATCCTTATATTCAAGATCTACATTTAGATTAAAAACAAAGAAATAAACAAAAAATCCATTTTCTAACTTATACATAAGTTAACTTATTTGCCATAAAATACAAATATGGTCAAAGATGGATGCCAATAGGTGTGGTCTATACTCTCCTCTCCCTGCACAAAACAACAAATGTTTCATTTTATAAATTCCCCCAAATAATGAAATAAGTTATACACAGATCTAACCCCTTGAACTTTCCCATTTGCTCATATAAACTCTTAAGATTATATACACCTTTACATTTGGGTACGTAAAGTAATAATTTGCATATATATTACTTTTTTTATATATATTAAAAAAATAACAATGTATAGGCTGGCTCTATATCACTCCACGTGAGGTGACGCCGCCATAATTAATATTAAATAAGATGTAAAGGTAAAAATGAGGGGAAAGAACAAGAAAATAATAATCCTATATTTAATGGATTTGGGAGAGATCTATGTATAAGCAATATTATTTTACAATCTTTTATACAACAAAAAATGATTATATCCTATAATGTGTTAGTAAATATATTACAATTATACTTGTTATATCCACTTTAATAATACAAACAATAAACAAAAAAAATTATAAACATTCTCTTTTTTGTTGTACTCATCTCTATCTGCTTGCTATCTGGGTTCAAACTTCTGGGCAGACCAACTAAACTACCAGAAAGGATCGGTGACGTTCACTTTAACTCCTTGCCATCCTTGTAGAGTCCTTCAGTTAGGATACGCTGGGTCTCTAAAACATACATCTTGGCAATTACATATCTGAACGGGCGGGTGTACTGCTACGGTTCTTCTACTCCATGGTTCTGTGGGCGATTAGATGAAATCTGGTCGTCATTTGTAAGGATGTTCCTTTACTGGATCCTTTAAGACAGATTAACAAGACGGGTGGCTTTCACTGTAAGCTTATTCTTCCTAAAACGGATTAAAACCTTCCTTCCTTTTTTTTGATTGACCACTGAACTGCATATGAATGATTGATTTCCCATATCATATGGGTGTTGATGGCTTTGGTTAATATCTGTGGAAACCACTGGGAAAGACATTTGACAGAAGTTTATGTTCATTCATAACCGGCTGGTCCCATAAACAAAAAAATAAATGCATCAAACTCCTTCTTGAATTAAAAATATACTTTGCAGTTCGGCAGCATATTGAGCCGAAAGAATAAACGTCTAATAATCTTCCCTCACCTCACAGATAGGTCATTGTAGCTCTCTCAGTCCAATAATAAAATAATTACTTACACCACATATAGATTCATGTAGCTCTCTCAGTCCAATAATAATCAATACAAAAAAAACTAATCCCCCTATATTTCACAGGTAGGTTCTTATATATCCCCGTTTGCCCACAAGTTGCAATTGTTTACATCCCCCTTCAAGCTATTGCATCAGATAATTTTACTTTTCGTACATTCTTTTACAAAATTTTGCTTCAAAAATCTCTTTTTAGAATTTCAAGACTCCATATTGGAGTAAGACCACCCACATTCTTTAGATGATATATTTGTAATTTGATTTACAAATTAATTTTAAAAAATTACTCTACTTGATTACATACAAAAAAAAAAGTAAAAAATAGAAAGACAAAGATTAATTAAATCTACCTTTTAAACGGAAGATTTTTTTCACACATAGAAAAAAATATTTTATAATTTTAAAGAGAAAAACATTTTAAAAATTATCAAAAAAGTAAATATACCGAAATCTTTATACATATGCGTATTACATACACATTTACAATAAATATGATACATTTATGAGTGTTATTATTTCAAAATAACTAATATATAGGTGTTAGTTATGTATGCAAGGAGATGGAAATCTAGTATAGATAAACTCTCATTGTTTATTCACCGAATTCAATAAAGTTAGCTGTGCCAAATTGTTAGCTACAGCCACCTTTGTGCATGAACGTTTTACAGTCTGGCACACTATTTTGCTTCACCGTTTGGTGATCTTAGAAACCTTGAACCAGAGGTTCAAACCCATTTATACACTTGTTAATCACTAGGGGGTGTGAGTACACAGCTATCTTGTGCATGAACGTTTTAGTCTGGCACACTATTTTGCTTCACCGTTTGGTGATCTTAGAAACCTTGAACCAGAGATTCAAACCCATTTATACACTTGTTAATCACTAGGGGGTGTGAGTACACATATACATGCGATTACCCCACCCCCCTCTTTTGTAAGTTAAACATTATTTTGATTAAAAAATATTAGTTTTAATTTGAAAATATTTAAACTTCCACTACCGTAAATAGTCATGTATGTGTGTGTATGTATCACAGATAGCTAAAAATATTGTACATCATAATTTCAATTTATTAAATATTTTATATTTTATTTTATAATTGATGCAATACCAGAGAATGTTCTAGAGAGTAATTAACATAACTTACATTCATAAACAAAAGAACATAACTCAATCAATTTAAAAATGTCATTAGTAAATTAGTTTTATTTTAGAAATCCTAATGTTAATGGAAAATATATCTCATGAATCTATTTCCAAACTCAAAATAGATTAATACAATACTCTCTAGAACTTATCTCTTTGTGATCTTTAAAATATAAATCTAGAACAAAGGGTAAGTGCAGTCAGACCAGTTAATGCACATCCGGGCCTCGTGAGCGGCAAGGTAATAGAAATTTCTAGATGGTTTTGATGACGCATAAATACAGCCAAAATTTTAGGCTAGGCACTCTTTGCTTTTATTTCAGAAGGTGTTGCAGAACGAATCTACGTCACTCAAAATTTTAACTATGACTTCTGAGTAGAGGGAAGAAATTTGCTTCCCTGATCTTTTCAAAATCGTCTCCATACCACTATGCTATCGCTACTTAGAGACTGCTGTAATGAAATGCTAAACTAGTTCTACAAAGATGCCAACCATTATTTCTCTAAAATCTGCATTGCCAACTGTGTTTTTCCATACATATTTCTTACGCGTATCAACCCGTATGGCCATCAAGTCATCAGTAACAGAAGATAATCCCATCTGTCGCACTAATATGAATTCTTAAAACCTCCATTTATGTAATTTTTAATTTATTTATATATAAATGTAACTGTCTATCTATTTAATAATTGGCAATGTAGTGCCGATTATCATAAATCTGATAAATTAATGACTTTCTCTTTTCCTCTGTAAAATATAATGAACAAATCTATAAATTTATTCTCTAGATATATTTGCTGGGTTTCACAGTATTTCTATCTTAATATTTTAAATGTGGAAACTTTTGACTTTATTTTATTTTTGATTTATTATGCTAATAATTCAATCTAGCGAACCGATCATTTTAATTCTCCGTCCCGCCATTATGGGATCATAAATATTTAAATGTAAGTTTTCTTAGCAAACTCAAAGTTCGCTCATTTAATAATATTACTAAATTGGTTTATTTGTTTGGTGATAGATAATGCGTTGTCATATTTAAGATATCAATTTATTACCATATTCACGCTATAGATTTAGGTAATTTTTAATATTCTGTAAAGTAAAGCTTAATGACCTTACCATTTCTTAAAATCAGTCATTTGCATACCACGCCATCCAGCATGATAATTTTATTATGTAATTATCTACTTGTTAAGCGTACTAATATTTGTTTAATGAAGGGGACTACATATTCCCTCTTTTATAGTTTGACTTTCTAACTAGTATTTAAGATCATTTGCATACCTTTAAGGATGGGTTAAATTTTGTCATGTCATTACACTAGATTACATTAATTTACGAGGGCGTTAGTTAACATATCAGCATCATTACGGACCTGATTCCTATTAGTGTTGCTTACCCCTAATAACATTATAAACTTAGTATATCTTGCTTTGTCAAACTAATACCCAGAGGTCCTGGATCACTTCTTATGGCATATCCCTAAATGGAGTGTCAACTCCAGGATACTGTCAGGTTGTAGTTAGGCACTGCATGGGATAACATCGGGAAATCTCGAACCATATCCCTACCAACCAATTTTTCAGATACCGCCCTATCACAAGTGCAGGTGAGTTTATCACATTCATAAATTTGCTGAAGCTTCTCATCCTAAATGGACTTAATCTTTCTAGCATTATTATTTAGGTCAGCACCACAATTCTTCATTAATATTTTGTATTGCCTATTTATTAATCTATAAGTCGTAATACTGTAATTCTTGTAAACTATCCTATTCTTTCCTTTTATATCATTATATCAGTTAGAAAGGTCATTTTAAAACTGATTTAAGCTATCCATCCTCTCATTAAATGATCTTTAGATACACTAATCAACAACCCTCAGTAAATTCTGCCAAATCAAAATGATTTGATAAAATACGCAAATAACCATTTTTCTTTTTAAATGATAATTAATAACTGAGTAAACCTTGTAAGTTATATAAATATGTTTTAATGTATGGTTAAAATAAACCATAATAAATAGAGTTCTATAAATCAAATTCCATTTATCCATATTCGTTAAGGTCATTTATTCTTCAGTGATTTAATCATAGCATTTGAATTATAAATTAATGTTAAAATTGATATCTCTCTGTTAGCATATTAAGCCGTATTATGTTGATTATTTGTTTATGTAATTCATGTTTGTGTATTCTTTAATCATTAATCTATGCTCTATTATTACATATCTATTAGAATATGCAAATCACTGCTAATAATTACGTAAAACCTAGATGTTATTAATTATGACATGTAAATAAATTAACCAGTGTATTTATTAAATTATATAATCATTACTTGTTTATTCAATTTCTAATTAATAAATTAACATTTCATAACCAATTATTCTTTAGTTATTCTTTGTCTCATATTTTATGTGTACACATCGTTAATTAGATCGAGTTATATATAATTCAGATTCCACTGATCTTAAGCCAGTCTACATCTGGTTAGGGGTTCGAAGTTATCTTTTCCCTGTAGATCTCATTTTTCCGCTGTGTCTCTGGGACTGGAATAAATAAATTTAATCTATTATCATCAGAAATGTTGTTCATAGTGTTATAGTTTTAGAGAAAGGTAAACAGGGCAGAATCCATGATTGCTCCTGACCTGTGTATCTCGGACATGAATGGATGTAAGGTGCTTTTGCCTAGATTCTGAATCTTGTTAGATGAACATACAATTCTGACCGGTATAAAATGTACTACTATAATTCAATAAATTGGAAAAGATATATCTTATGATTATACATTAAAATATAATATACATTTAAAAATCTAATTAACCACAATTTTTTTTTTTACAAAAACAAATTATAAAAGCTATTTAGAATATATTGTTTACATTTTTTTTGGAAAAATTTCATCAAATTTCATAAAAAATTACATTTTTAAAATCAATTAACTTTTAATATATGCTGTTAAGATATAAAATCTATCTTTATCCAATTTTTTAGACATAATGTATTTTTATTAAGAAATACTCATATTGTTAATTCAGAAAAAATAAACAAAAGATTTGTAAAGAAAAAAGTTTTTTTAAAAACAAATTATTTAATATTTGAATTAAATTAAGTTTTATAAAAAATAAATAAATGTTAGTATACAGAATGTTTGGGATTTAACTTATTTAATATATTATTGAATAGGTCAATCTTCACATCTTGGTAAGATAACAATATTTCAATATTAATGGTACAATGGGTATTAACATTCAGACATATTTTTGTTTTCACCATTTTCCAGTTTCCTCTCTGAATGTTTTTTTGATTAAAATTATCAAAAAACATTCAGAGAGGGAACTGGAAATTGGTGAAAACAAAAATATGTAGAAAAGAATAAAAGAACAAATGTAATTACCATTCAATATCCTATTTCATTGATAATTGTGAAATCTATTCTTTTGACCACCCAGAGGAAAAATATATATGTGTGTAATTAAAAGATATAGATTAAAACTCAATCTGATTATCTATAATTAGCAAAAGGAATGTCTCATCTGACAAGACAGTTTTTCTTTTAATTAAAGATGGCCAATAGGAATATCAGATCATAATAAGGGTAATTAGAAGAGAAATTTAGTTTTAAACTTGTAAAAAAAAAGCATATAAATAAGTTTTTTTTAGAGAATACTTTTTTTCATGAAGTACACATTTCTATTCTGCAGTTAAGAATATTTTATTTTGCTGATGAAAATGCATACTACATATAAAACAGATAAAAATATGTTTTGTGTTGTAATTTATTTAAAAATTAAATTAAAATACTTTAAAATAATAACTGTGTGGGATTGAATGCCCACTGAAATAAAGAAACAAAAGGTATAAAAAGTGTATCTGTAGGAGATGGCATGACATAAAAATTGATCCTCAGACTGGTGGGTTTTTTTTTATGACAGTAGGTAGAGATCTATAGAAAAGATAAAACCAATGCAAAGTGCTGTCATTTTATGAGAATTCCAGTACTATGCTACATGAGACCAAAATGATTTACCATGTGAAACCGACATCAGAGGAATGATTCAGATGCATGGCTAATAATATATATGTCAATCAATGCCTTCTTCTGAATCCTACTGTTGAAATAATGCTTTGAGTCCCATCATTATGGCTATATCACAGAGTGTCCAAACAACTTTATAACTGAAATAATTCCTTGAAATAAATTGTGGACAAGATAATGATAAAGATGCAATCTTAAATCCATGGCCATGGTTACATTACAAAAAGCTATATAATAAGAGAAAAATCTATAGTAAGATCTAAGCAATATACAGGGTGAACCAAAAGTATATGGACAGTAAATGATAACATTTATTTTGAGATTACATATTGAAACATACACGTTGTTTCTCATATATATATATACTACCATAGTCCCCCCCCCCCATTTAAGTTAGTATAAATTAAAATAAAAATTGAGCAGTTTCAATTAATGAAATTTAAAAAAAGAAAAGTTAAATAATTGACAGTGGTTTGTATAATAAAGAATGTTTCAGCTATGTTATAAAACCAAAATGTGTAAATTTAAGAAGTAAAAATCAATATTTTAAAATCTATAATTAAATAAAGAAAATATAAATCTTTACCATTAAAACTCATAATTTCCAGTTAAAAGTTAAATGAATCCTCAAGCATTTGGAAAACTTGCAGTTTAAAATAAAATATTTTGTAGAGATGAATGTTTTCAAGTGACAGAGTAGAAAGGTTGTAAAATAGTGTCACTTTCTTGTGAGAGGCAATGAAAGTTAATAAATTATTTGTTTTGAAAAATATACGGGCAGACAAATGATTAATTAAATAAAAAAATCCTAGTTATAAAATCTGTTCCCGCTCAAAAGTGAACTGTCCAATAACCAAAATGAATGAATATATGGCCTCAAAGAAAAATCATCATCACCAATAAGATCAGCGTGAAGCCAGGTGAGATCGATCCGACGAATTAGTGATAAGAGTAGCAGGTGAGTATAAAAGGAGCAGTAAAGCATTACATAAGTTGACATCGGTTAGAAGTACAGTTAAGAGTTATACGTGTTGTAAATTAATAGTTAAAGTCATGTTGTAGTAAATCTCTGCAATATACCTAACTGTTACATTGCAAAAAGTGGCCAGAATGCAGTAGGGTCATGGTAAAAGAAAACTAAAAGTAACGATCAAGCCGTACACTGAAGAAACAGCTCCTCTATCTAGTAAAACTTAACATGTCTAGCTAGAAAAAATAGTCCTCTCTCCTTCTGCATCATGAAAAAACCTCCCACATGCCTAGATGAATATCAGTAGAAATTGTATATATCATTCAGCCTTAAAATAAACACCCTTTAATGCAAGATTTAGCAGTAATGAAGAATCACCACCACAGATAAATTTTAAGGTAAGGATTTTAAATAATATTTGAAATATTCTGGAAAGTATAAAATGAAAAATGCAATTGCCATTGTGATTATTGAAACGATAAAATGAAAACGTAATAATAATTATAATTACATTCACTATTTGTAAATTTAATAAATATTAACTTGAAATTAAGTTCTATAATAAAGATAGGTAGTTTACGGTTAAGTGCAACCCCCAAGAAGCTTGCAAGTGATAAATTTCTATCCAAAAATCTCTGAAATCAAAAAATTAAAATGTCTAAGGCAAACTAAATCGAACAAATCCTTTTAAAATACAAATAAAAAAACCCAAGAAAACGCTATAAAATTCGAATTACAAAAACAGAAATCGATGAAAATACGTCAAACGCAACATACCCTCCCCCAATGAAGAATTCCTATTCAAAAATCGCTGAAATCAAAAAATTAATATGCCTAAGGCAAAGTAAATTGAACAAATCCTTCTAAAATACAAATTCAAAAAAAAAATTGAAGAAAATGCTATAAAATTCGAATTATAAAAACAGGAAAACTATAATAGTAAATCTAAAAAAAATTAACGAAGCTTCATTAATGGCGGATGGTGAGAATGCAATCAGTGAAAATATGTCAAACACAATACCTCCCCCCTCCTGCATCAAAAATTCGATCAAAGATAAGTAAAATGCAAAATACAAAAAACCATGAATGCTATTTTCAAAAGTCTATGAAATAAAATAAAAAGTATAATACTAAATGTCAAAAAAAATTAACGAAGCTTCATTAATGGCGGACTTATTAATTAAATATAGATAATGAGGTCATAGCTATTTAAAAAAATAAAACTAGTTATAAAATACAAAAACAGAAATTGGTCCAATATATAAAACAGAAAACCCACACATACACACGATTATAGCTAGCTTCATTTAAATATTATAAGTTTTTAAAATAGATTTATAGAGATCTGCAGTGAAGAAATATTACCAATTTTCTTCCAGGATGAATTGTCCGGCACGTGATGTTTGCAGCATAAAAAAACCATTTAAAAAAGGTTCAAATTGTGAGCAAAATTATTTTTAGTTCAATAGTGGTTATTTGATGGGCTAAAAAATACAACCTCGATAGCAGAATTTAACAGCAAGTTTTAGCAAACAAAATATAACATCCCACTACAAATTAAGAGGGCAGAACCCTTACTTTGGAAGAACTCCACTGCCTAATGTTCTGTCTTTAAGAGATCCCAAATTTTCATCATTTTGAGTGAGAAAAGATGGTAAGATACTATATCTACTTAAATTTCAGCACAAGTCTTTGAAATGTTGCCTGAAAGTTTGTGCATACATGTTTAATATTGTATTCATCTGCGTAAAAAAAAAATCCATATTAACACCATCAAAAAATAAAAATAATACCAACAACTTGTATTTTTAGCACTCGAAAATAATTAGTAAGTCATAATAAAACTAAGCAAGTATTTCAAAAGACTAGTTCAGTTACATTTTGATTAAATTTGTCGGCCCAAGCAATTATATTTTTCATGTGAAAAGGCTATTACGTAAGCAATTGTGAGAGATCTATTATGTCACATTTCATTTTTCAAGTACAAAATATGATGTGTAATACGTTACAGTGCGATTATATATCTTTTTAACTCTTTGATATCTGGTACGCTGGAGTGTACCCTGCACCTGAAGTTTACATTTTAAATTGAGTGTGCACAGAATCAGTACACCTGACACAGTTCTTACAACATTCGATCCACCATTTTATTAGGTTTTTAACGATATATAAATTTTTTTCCTACGAGAAATTTAGATTTTTTATGATTTTTTTTTTTGAAAAAGCAATTTTTAATCTTTTTTTAAAGATTTAACATTCGTAAAATGGTTTTACGGTTGAAATGGACTCAATTGCCACTTGCTGAGATTATTCAATTGTCAATGTATACATTCATGAGCCTTCTCTTTGTTGAAAGAGATGTATTTTTTTTTTCTATGGTAAAATTTATTTTTTTTTACGATTTTTTTTTTTTTTTTTGAAATGCTATTTTTAATTTTTTTCCTTCTCTTTTTTTTAGATTTAGAATTCATAAAAATGTATAGACTCTCACGAATTGTTTCAATTGCTTGCTCGATTGCCACATATGTATTCTAAGCCTTATTTTTTGTAGAAGCTAATTTTAGTGACAATTTGAGTAATAATTCATATCTAGAAACTGTATTGATAAAAAAAATGTTAGTGAAGTCATTTTATTTGCAGGACAATATGGGAATTGTATCTGGATTTTCTTCATGATCAGAGTTTGAACTTGGAATTGTCATTGAGATCGTGCTGGCCAGGAAGTCAGTGAGTAATGTTTTTTATTACTTTATAATGAAATATGTGTAGAAACACAATAAATGGGCTGTAGAATTTTAGACAATTTCAATGACAATAAAAACATGCACCCTCAGCTATTCACTATCATATATCATCTCCCACACATATGTGTAATCAGTGCTCATAATAAGTGTTTATTGATTTAGTTACAGTTTTTATTCATTTTATCTTAGAGAAATTTTTGTTCGACTTTTTTTTTTGAGTACACTTTTTACTTGAAAAGAATACATATTTTAGGTCACAGCCCATTTTCAATAATATAATAATTAATATATATATAACAATAATACATTATAATTTACTAAAGTTCTCTTTGTATAATATCTCATGCCATTCTTACTGTTTGACATTTATTTGAGTACATTTTTTACTTGAAAAGAATACATATTTTAGGTCACACCCTATTTTTCAATAATATAATAATTAATATATATTATAATATAGTAATACATTACAATTTACTAAAGTTCTCTTTGCATACTATCTCATAAGCTATCCTTACTGTTTGATATTTATTTGAGTACACTTTTTACTTGAAAAGAATGCATATTTTAGGTCATGCCCCATTTTTCAATAATATAATAATTAATATATTATAATATAATAATACATTACAATTTACTAAAGTTCTCTTTGCATAATATCTTATAAGCTGTTCTGACTGTTTGATATTTGAGTACACTTTTTACTTGAAAAGAATGCATATGTTAGGTCCCACCCCACTTTTCAATAATATAATAATTAATATATTATAATATAGTAATACATTACAATTTACTAAAGTTCTCTTTGTATAATATCTTGTAAACTATTCCTGTTATTCCCCCCCCCCCCACTAAACACCAAACATATTTTTAACAAATACCCTGCATGGAAGGACAACCAAACATTTCTAGAAAATATCCTGATATGGAAGGACTGGATCTGGGTTAGCTAGTAAAAATGAAAGTTACCAATCACATCCTTTTTGTAATTTTTTCATAGAAAAATTACCTCAGGTAAGACATATTATATATCATTTTTTTCAGCATTTTGTGACAAATGTGATGAAGCTGTTAAAGAAAGTGTCATTTTAACATTTAACTTTCAAAATTTAGAATTTGTGAACTAATGTAAAAATATTAAAAATATTTTTTTTTCTTAATTTTTTTTTTAGGTAATGACTATTTTATCAGCTTCATTACATTCTTTCATATTTTCTCTTTATAACAATGTACATATTTTTATATTTATTGCATTCAAACATAAGATATACTGTAAATTATATTAATTGTAATTTTCTTTTAAAATTCAAAATGGCATCCTGAATGCCAAAGAGTTAAATCTTTAATTTTTGTGTATCAATTTAATTCATTCTTTTTCTAAGAATCTCATACAACATACATAAATAATGAAATATTTACACAACTGTTACTCAGTTTCTAACTTTTAAAATTGTGTAGATATTTAGCTTTCTATTGTTAAATTTCTTAACTTATGTGTTTTGGTAATCTTAGTAAAACAAAGGTGATCCCAAGTGAATAGAAAATGGCGCTGCATGATCATATTTACTTTCACTTTAAAAAAAAATTATTTTTAAAATTAACATTTAACCTACACGCAATTTTAAAAGTTAGATAAATAGTTGCATAAACATTTCGTTATATATGTATGTTATATGAGATTCTTAGAAAAATAATGAATTTAATTGCTACACAGAAATTAAAGATTAAAATATATATATATAATCGCACTGTAACATATTACACATCACACTTTATCCTTGCAAAATGAAATGTGATGTAATAAACTTCCCCCTTTTCACATGAAAAATATAATTGCTTGGGTAACTGAACTTGTCTTTTGAAATACCTGCTTAGTTTTATTATGACGGATTAATTATTTTTGAGTGCTAAAAATACAACTTGTTGGTATTATTTTTATTTTTTGACAGTGTTAATATGGATTTTTTTTTACGCAGAAGAATACAATATTAAACATGCATGCACAAACTTTCAGCCAACATTTCAAAACCCACGCTGAAATTTAAGTAGATAAAGTGTCTTACCATCTTTTCTTACTCAAAATGATGAAAATTTGGGATCTCTTAAAGACAGACCATGAGGCAGCGAAGTTCTTCCAAAGTAAAAGTGTTCTGCCCTCTTAAATTGCATTGGAATGTTATATTTTGTTTGCTAAAGCCTGCTGTTAAATTCTGCCATCATCATTGTATTTTTTAAACCACCAAATAACTACTATTGAAGTACCTTCTCTAAATAATTTTGCTCAAAATATGAACCTTCTTTTTAATGGATTTTTATGATGCAAGCATCAAGTGCCTACTACAAATGCCAGACAACTCATCCTGGAAGAAAATTGGTAATATTGCTTCACTGCAGATCTCTATAAATCTATTTTAAAAACTTATAATATTTATATGAAGCTAGCTATAATCGTGTGGGGGAGTGTTCTATATATTAGACCAATTTCTGTTTTGTATTTTATAGTTTTATTTTTTAAATAGCTATGAACTCATTATCTATATTTAATTAATAAGTATGCCATCCACCATTAATGAAGCTTCATTAATTTTGACATTTACTAAGTAAGATATTTTTATTTCATAAGCTTTTGAAAATAGCATTCAAGATTTTTTTGGTTTTTGTATTTTGCATTTTATTTATTTTTGATCGAATTCTTGATCCATTTGACAAATGTTCACCAATTGCATTCCCGCCATTAATGAAGCTTCATTAATTTTTTCAGATTTACTATTAGAGTTTTTCTGTTTTAGTAATTCAAATTTTATAGCGTTTTCTTCATTTTTTTATATAATTTGCATTTTAGAAAAATTTGTATGATTTACTTTGCCTTAGGTATTCTAATTTTTCTATTTCAGCGATTTTTGGATAAGAATTCTTTATTGGGGGGAGGGGGTTGCGTTTGATGTATTTTCACCAATTTGTTTTTGTAATTCGAATTTTATAGCGTTTTCTTGTTTGTTTTTTCATTTGTATTTCAGAAGGATTTGTTCAATTTACTTTGCCTTAGGCATTTTAATTTTTTGATTTCAGTGATTTTTGGATAGAAATTTATCACTTGCAGGCTTCTTGGGGTTCTTGATGGTACGCAAGGTCACCTAACAGCCACAGTACACCTAACTGTAAACTACATAAAGGTGTAATAAATATGTGTCAAATTTTTATATACATATCATGAGAATTAATTTAGAATAGACATTCCCTGATTTAAATATGTGCTTATATATGTGATTTTAAAATAAAACAAATATGCAAAATATTAAAAAAAAAAAGGGAAACGTTTGATAATTAATTAATCAAGTATCTGACTTTTAGAAATCAACAGCTGAAATTTCTTTATTGCTACACACGCATATATGTGAATTTTATATCCAAATGGAATTAGTAATTATAGAAATATCATTTACTTTTACAAAATTCGATATGTGTTTCTGCTAACTTGGAAAAAAAAATATCTGTGTCATCAGAATTGATTTAAAATAAATCTACTCTGATATATGTGTTCTGTAAATGGATCATGTTAACCAAGGAAGAGTTAATAGTTTTATCTACCTGGATTAGATATGAGTTTCAAACCTGCATCTATATAAGGTGTCTATCATACCTCCATTAAATATATGCCTATACATTGAAACAGTAAGGTCTGCTTTGCAGATCTTCGTTTCACCTTTTCGCACCTATTTCCTACCTCATACCTTAGTTTGAACCCCAATCTATCGTAGTGTCTGCAATACGCTTATATACCGAAAATCCCGCCTAATTTTAAACCACGAGTACAATGCTCATATTATATATATAAGTCATTCCCAAATAAATAAAAGATTATAGATTATGTATATGTTCACATAATTTTGATTTATTAAAAAGTAGGTTATATAAGTCGTAATTGCGCACACACTATGATATGCATTTTAAACATATCAAAATTATAAATTGTTAAAGTTATTTTGTTTCAATCTATTTACAAATATATTACTGTCATAATATATTTTGATTTAAAATAAAATTCATTTAGTAAATAGATTCAAATATTGCAATTTAAAAAGTAAAATCATTTTCTTTAATTTAATAAAAGTTATTCCAAATATTTCTGTTAAAATAAATGATGGACAATAGTTTAATTAGTTAATATTATATAAGTTTATCTAAAAACAGCAGATGTCCACTTAAGGTTTTCGTTAATTAATAAAAGTAATTTTTAATTAAATCTAGTTTGTAATTCGAATGTCGACAGGGAAAGTAGCAAAAGAAATTAATTAATGTTGAATTCCTTTAGACATTCGGATGATTACAGCTGATAAGTCCGATATATTTTTGTAATGCTCCAGAGCAGTTCTATTGTTAAATTCTACAATAAAAAGGAGGTTTTTCTTTTGTTCTCCATTCTTCTAATGTTTCTAAGAGAAATCATTCTGAGGTCTAATGTTTCTAACCAAAATTATAGTAGTAATTTGTAAATCTTGACATGACAGAGTAGAGTGCAAGAAGGCTATTTCTCTCCGAAATGGTCATATGCTGCCGTAGACCATCGGAAGTTATCACACAAGGAACCCCGGAACTGCTGCCGCTGCCAAAAATATGAACATTTCCAGATTTTGCTGCTGAATTATAAAACCTGCCAAACATCTACCTGAAAATGCTTCTCCAGAGGTAACCCTAAATTAACCCAAGAGCTCTTGTGATAACTAACATGCTATAGCTATTTAAAATTGTTTTTCTTATATTTCACATAATTTCAATATGTATTTCTTTAACGTGTTTAAATATACTCAACATTTTGCTCTCTACCTTGGGTTAATATTTTCTATTTATTAAGCTTTCTGTTATTTTATTATGATAATGTGTCAGAATCGTCTTTGACCGAGTGAATTATTCTTTTGTTGAAACTAAGAGCCGCTATAAAGGCATATTTTAAATTTTCTAAATAATTTCCAATTTTTATTATCTTGCAAATCACTCGTTCGAGGGCGATTCTTTTCTTTAATATATAATATAATCACATAGTTTAAAATCTACATGTTATTGATTTTAATCTAATATGAGAGTATGTGCAAGGTCAATGATTAAATGTGTCCCCTAATGCATGATTGCATATATAAATCTATACTTACTTTTCAAACCCGCAAGCATGCATTTTCCTATTTTAATTACCGTGTTCTACTTTAATTATAAAGTTCATCATTGACGTCGAGAATGTGCGGACCCTTTTAAATGAATTTCGGGGAATTTGATTGGGCATTTCTCTTAATCCGAGTAAAACCCATTCAGTATGTTTTTATATACACTAGTCTCGTATTGCTGGTAAATGAATTGGTTGTTGAGACCGCTTTGTTTTATTTTTCCAAGGATTCTTTACACGGCAAAGTCCGTTCTTTTCGCTTATTGCAAGTTTCCAGGCAGAGTGTGTCCCAAATGACACACCTGGGAATTAAACGCAATCGTCACACAGTCACTAAGTTTTGGCTGTTCATAAAATACTTTCCTACGGGTTAGCGGCGAGATGCCCTCCGTAATTATTCCGGATCTTCAATATTGTTTTATTTTATATTTATTTTACAAAGCATCCGTGACTTAAACGTGTCACACCCTCCAACTTTAATAAATTCATTATCAGCAATACTGACCTCCCAATGTAACTCTATTATTATTATTCTCAAATAAATGCCTTGATCACATTCCCACTTTGTTGCTTAGTAAGCTTTTGTCCGTGCTATTCTCTAAATCAATAAATATTTTATAACACTTAACTTTCAAATATTTTCTTAAACTTTTATAAATTACTCAAAGCACCTCGCACATGTTCCTATCTCATCAAGCACATTATCGTAATGCTATTAGCCCGAGGAATAGAATATATCATTTTGTTTTAAAGTCTTTTGTCATTTATTGAAATATAATGCCAATAATTATTTAATACGCGTCCCTGTCTCATATAAGCACACAGTGGTGTTATACATTTATTTTTATATAGTAAATTTTGTGAAATTATTTAAAACTAAATTTAATCTCTTATTTTATTTGATTCCTATCACTGTCTCGGTCTATATATATATTTTCTGCATTTCTTTCGTAAATCCATAGACGTTAATTAGCCACCCAAACTTCTTTTAGTAAAGAGTCTTTTGTTTCTCCCTGACCATGAGGCATCGGTCAAAGGTCATACTAGTAGTGGCATCAGATGTGTTGTCACGTAGATGGCGCTGTGAAATTTGGGCTTTAGATTCGAACTTAGTATATCTAGAAGGCAACCCCTCCTAGAATATTCAGTTTCGTGTCTGGGGTTTGAATTCTGCAGTGTGTTAGCGAGATAGACGATTCTGACTGTTACAATATATATATATGTAAACTAAAAATGCTTCTTATTCCTGACTTAAACCTGGATCAATCTAATAATTGAACATGCTTCTATTGTTTTTTTATAAATGCCTTATCTGCTTCTATATAACATATGTCTACATAACTGAATAATCTAGAAACACTTCCATATAATATACATTTACATACCTGAATTAATTAGAAATGCTTCTACATAATATATGTCTACATACCTGAATTTACATCTACGTACCTGAATTAATTGAGAATTCTTCTACACACATGGACATAATATATGTCTACAGACCTGAATTTAATTAGAAAGGCTTCTATCTGCTTCTATATATGTCTACATACCTGAATTAATTGAGAATTCTTCTACACCTATGGACATAATATACATCTAAAGACCTGAATTAATTAGAAAGGCTTCTATCTGCTTCTATATAATATACGTCTACATATCTGAATGAACTACAAACTCTTCTATATAATATATGGTCTATATACATGAATTAATTAAAAATACTTCTACATAATATACATCTACATACCCAAATTAATTCAGAATTCTTCTATACACATGGATATAATATACGTCTACAGACCTGAATTAATTAGAAAGGCTTCTATCTATATAATATACATCTACATACTGGAATTAATTAAAATCTCTTTTATACACATGGATGAAGTATATGCCTATATACCCGAATTATAAATCAAGCTAGGTTAGGAGTGCCCTGTCATATGGAATTAACAAACATGCCTGTGACCTGTGACTTATATGTGAAGGCAGCGGAATATTGAACAAGAAGAACTACTTATGGAGTATGAAGAAAAATATCCGTGATGTACACATGGATATGTAAACTGCCAAAATATAAATTGTCAATGTTTTTTTGAAAGACTTACTACTCAAAACACTATTACTTAAATAAATTCTTGTTATGATAATAAAACTAATCTATTTAGTCAGTTTCATTTCACACACTCATTGTTCAATGTTCATGAGAATCTCATGTTTTCTGAGCTATGCCCGGAATAATCAGATCTAGGTGAGTAAGGTTATAGTAAGCTGAGTCTCTAATGGCGCCATTTGGGAAATCAAACAAATAAATTTCTAGATGTTCCAGTCTCTTTAAGGTTACACTCTCTGATGAGCAGGAAATATGGTTGTGGAGGAGGGGGTGATGTAAACATTGGGTAACGCCAATCTTTATTTCCTTCCTGCAATATGCTCACCAGGAAATAAATTGACCAAGAAAGGGTAAGAAAGGTCTAGTCCAATTACAATATATAATTATATTTATTAATACAATATAATGCTCAAACTGCTATCCATCACAATTTACACATATTTTTAAGTCTACATTTCACGCTTTGACAAACGTTTTTGCACAAGTATTTTTTGTGTATTAATTTCTTGAAATGCATCTCTGATATAATTTCTCAAATGACCAATACTTCATGGTTTTCGACTATAAGCTTTGTCCTTGAGTACTCCCCAAAAGAAAAATCCATTGGGATAAAATCAGATGAATGTGCTGGCCAATTCATTTCTCAGAAAATATTTCATTGAGATACTCACAGACTGATCTTGACTAATGTGTAGGGGCCCCATCTTGTTGGAAATAAAGGTCATGTGAATTAGATTGTTATTGTAACTGCAAAACAACTTGATTCATTACAATTTTGAGATACTTATCGCCTGTGGCTGTTCCATCAAAAATTTTGATCCTAAAACACCAGAACTTGGAAATATCATTACAAACAGTGAACATGAGTCTGGTTTAATTGTTGCTCTAATGTTAAATGCATGTTCTCACTATACCAGTAAACACAATTATTATTGTCAATATGATAGAATAATTTGAAAGAAGCCTCATACGTCCACACAATCATTCAGCATGATCTCACTAAATTGCATCCATCTGTCTGGATCATCCTCTAATAAGCCATGGACAATAACCTTTCAACCCAATAATTTCAGAATTCCTATAATAGAGATTTGTGGAATAATCAATTCTGCTGAGGCTCTCCTTGAGGACTTTCTGGAACAATGAAAAAATGCTTTGGCAACAAGTTGCTTTATGATCCTGTGTGCAAACTGTTTTAGACTGACCAAATGTTAGGGCATTAAGAATTTAGCGAATGGTATCAAATTTTTTATGAATGAGGTAAATGGTTTGTCTCTTTGGAATTTGAGTACCAAATGTTTCAACTCATTTTCTTCTAATGGTTTCAGTATTTTGAGACTTCCAATACTCTTTTAATACCCATTTTCTAGCATCAGTATTTAAATTATTTGCCATTATGGGTTCTCTGAACTATCTGAAAAGAAAAAAAGATTAAAAAATTTAGTATAACACAAATACCAAAGTCATAATGAACACAAACTCTATTCCACCTACTTTTGTTTCACCCTGTATAATTATAAATGCTTTCTTTTTATTTGATGATAATGATCTGTCTTAAATAACTTTATTTTCAGTAACATAACTAAATAATGTGATATTCTGTATATGTATTATTTATATTAATTCATGCTAAACTAATCATTGCATGTTACATATATATCAGGGACGAAGATTTCGTGTATTGAACGGAATGAGTGCTTCCATAGAAGAATTCTCTAAAATATTCAAAAGCTTTAACTAAAATTCAATTTTAAAAATTCACTAAAATATGTACATATTCAACCTCACAAAATCAATTCAAGAAGTTGCTCATTCAATAGTATAGTAAGTATATTAATGTATATAAACTATTTTGCCAAAAGTAAAAAAAAAAAAATTCTCTAAACTATTTTGCTAAACAAAAAAAGAAGAAACTATTCAAATTCATTATTTTTTGTATGGAATTTCTGGTGACTTTCAATTTTTTTTAACAATACTTGAATTGTTTTTATATAATGCAAATAATGAGTTTGACCATTGCATTATTCGTTGATTATAAGAAATTCAAACAATGTTAAAATGTAATTTAAAGTTAAAACTTAAAAATGTTAAAAGCGTTTGGAAGGTAAAAATATCTTGATAATGTATTAGCTATACTTAAACTAGTCATGGTCTGATTAACAGATGAGTTCAATATTTTTCTGTAACTATTTTGCCAAACAAAAAAAAGAATGAACAATTCAAACTCATTATTTTTTGTATGGAATTTCTGTTAATTTTCAATTTTTTTACCAACAGTTGAAATAAGGCAAATAATGAGATTGGCAATCACATTATTCATTGATTATAAGAAGTTCAAACAGTGCCAAAATGTAATTAATAGTTAAAACTTAAGAATGTTAAAAGCATTTAGAAAATAAAAATATCTTGTCAATGTATTCTCTGTACTTAAACTATTCAGTCTGATTTACAGATAGATAAGAGTTCCAGATTTTTCTAGATCTATGTAACATGTATATATTAGCTATTACATAAAAGTTGTTGCAGCAAGTAAAATAAAAACATTATTAAAAAAGATTATATAGTGTGCTTCCGATCCTAAAAAAGTCATACTTCGTCACTGATATATATATATGTGATATTATATAAGAAGGACAGGTGGAGATAAATAGATTATAGTTTTATAATTTTGTTGTTTACTTTATTAAATGTTTGTTTTAAAAATAGAATTCAGCAATCTTCATAATTTTTTCTCTACATATAGGAATGAATGTTGATACACTTGAGTAGTTTGCAATATTTACATAAGGAAAAAATTCCCCAAAAGAAATTATAATATAAAAAAAAAAAAAATACAAATAAAAAAATAAGTTAAATAATACTGAGACAGAGCATTTACTGAAGCAATTCACAGATATTAAACCTAAAAAAAAGGAAAGGTGCCTCAGATTTAAAAGGTGATACTAGACCCAATTATAATAAATTTGCTTTTCTGGAACATGTAATATTACCACCCATGGTGTGGATGACCAGGAAAGATAATCGTAGCTTTCAAGTAATTCATTAATTTTTTTTTTTTATGAGGTCACGATTTGGTCTTTCTAAAATTATTAACATATACGTGAAACTATATGCGTTTAGTTGATATATAGGTTAAAACCCCATACGGTGAGGGAAAGCATTTATTATCCGGTTCAATATATGTGTTACTTATACATTAATATATAAGTTTATCAGCATCAAGAGAAAACTTATATTTATAGTACTTCCTTGATAAATAAGATTACATTTTAAGAAAATTCTTTAATCTTCTTAAAAATATTTAGTAAACACAAATGTTTTATATGCATATAACTTAATTATAATAAAATCCTTATTTTTACTTCACCTTTGAGTGTAAGTTTTAAATTGCGCTATGAATAGGCTATGAATATGGAGACCTAAGTTCTCCAAAAGCGCTAAGCCTTATAATTCTTTTCTAATAATACTAAGCTTCACTTATTTGCATAAAGTGCAATTTAAAACTTATAATTTAATAAGTAAATTACTTTCTTTCCAAAGTTTAAACACAATATTAATCTAAATTTATAGTTCGAAGACATAATTTGCTAATGAAGTTATGTCTTTAGACAATTATAGGTACTGTAAAAAAATATTTGTATGCAACTGTACAATAGTGGTATATACATATGCTAATTTTACTTTGATTAGGTACAAGTAGTGTGATTGGTATTTGCATAAAAGTATTCTCAAGATCATTTTAAAGTATCCCAATACTTGGCAAATGTTTGTCATTGATTTGGAATTAATATTTTACAACTCTTGGATAATCCATGAGTAGCCATAGTAAAAATGTCAAAAGGTAGAGAGTTTGTAATAAATTCTTAATCAATTTTTCTACATGAAGATCAGGATCCCTCAATCTTCCTGAAATTATGACAAATTTAGAGATTACTTTTGGAATTTTCATGCCATACTAATATTTTGGTGATATATATAAATTCAACAATTATATTTAATTATAAAAACTCTGGAATATGTAGAATACTTTCAATATTATGCATCAAAAATGTATGGCATCAAATATAGTTTAGAAATTTACATCCAAAATTTTTTTACATAATCATTATGCTTTCTTATCAAGTTTGATTGTTTGTTTTTTCATTTTTTTTTTTTTTTTCAGAAGCATTATTGCACACTTGTATTGTACTAATGTTTGTATTCATTTAATTCCTTTAAAAGGGCATGATAAACAGCTGATATGTTGGAGGAAAAAAATTATTTTATTTTCATAAATATAGGTTTTCTTATTTCAATAAGCAAAAATGATGATTTTTTAAAAAAAAAATTGTGTTTAGTTTTATTTTTTATATATATAATGATAAATAAAAAAATAAAAAAAATGCAATTTTTGCATTAGACATGAGATAAAAATTATATAATTATACAAGTGTTATATTTATTGTATATTTATATTAACATATGTAAATAAAATTAAAAAATATTTAGTTTAAAATGTCGAATTCTTAACTTGGGATATTTTAGTTGTGTCCTTAGTTTTAGTCACAAAAAAAGAGTGAGAGAGAAAAGGGTTATTAACTCTTTGACTGGTTTTTAGAGATCCTCAGGATACAGCAAATCAAATCATGTTTTGGTACTCAAATTTAAATTAAAATACTTCAAAAACAATTATCCACTAGGCAATATCAATTCTAGGTATTGGCAAATGTAGTTACTGTTTAGAATGGCAAATTTTCAAAAACAGCATTTTGAAAAATAAATAAAAATAATATATTTGTTAATATAAAATTCCAATTAAAAAATAAACTTAACTCATTTCATGAATTATATTGTAAATAATTATCAAGTTTGTTATAAATTATTTAAGAATAAATGTTCTAAATATGCTTATCCTGATTGCGTATAATCTCCAATTGCAAGAAAAACATTGAAAAATAATAACTGAATTTAATAAAAGCTTTACAAAAATTTGAAACTAAAAAGCAAAAACACAGTGAAAGCCAAAATAATAAATCTCTGCAATTTCTTTTCTTTTTTTAATGTTTTGTAATTTATTAAACAAACAAATAAAATTTTAATTTCTGAGTCAATCTTTAAAATCAATGATGATAGAATATAAAATCCTTTGCTAATAGCAAAAAATCTTGAGCCAGACCTACTAATGCCTTAACACTAAAAAAAATACAAAATACATCACATATATACATTATTTCTATATATTCAAGAAATTTTTTTTTTATTTAAAAAAACTTTCAGAAGAAAAAAATCTATATGGCAACCCTTCCAGCTATAACAGCAGCTTGCCTAAAGTCGGCTTTGGTTCCAGTAGTTTCCAGTCCTCACTATATGTCATTAGCTTAAATAGCTATAGTCTTGAGAACAAGCACTGTTGTTCAGATTAGCAAAAGTTCCTTTCAGCCATATATGGATAACCAGGCTACTGTTATTCAGGTTTAACAGTTATTCCCTGACCTTCAAAAAACTGATTATTTATTGACAGATCCTCACCCTTATGAAAATATTCAAATTCAATGAGCATTAATGCCTATTGGCCTGTTTTTGCCATTAGCTATGTATTATCTCTTTATATATGCATTGGTTAGCGGCAATAAATGCTCAATCCGATCACAATAAGAAAAGAATTTGGACTAGTTCATTATTTGAAGGCAAAGTGAGATATGACATTCTCCTTCCCCTGACTAAAATTAGCCTTGGAGAACATAGTCATACATGTGTGTTGGAAGATGTCTTCTTCACTTTGTTGCTTTTTCTGGCTTGGTCATGTTCTAGCAGATCCACTGTTATCATCATTTGATTTTTTTTTGGAACTGAAGGTTTATTACAGCTGGTTGATAATGTATGATTTAATCCAATTTGGTTTCTGTGGTGATGATGTTGTTGTTCATCAGTCATTTCAACCACCACTGTCTGAAGTCCTTTAAGTTCAATCATTATTGCTGAGATCCATCTGGTAGTTTTATACATTTGACATAGAACTTGAGTGCTTATTTGCACTTTAGTAATGACAATCGAACTGTTCAGCTGGTGTTTTTCCAGGATTGTGCTCAGCATAGAGTTCTGTGCTAACAGCATTCTGGCTGTGCTAACAGCATTCTGGCAATATGGGTGTCCCAACTTCATGTATCCATCCTTTTTAGCATTTTTTATATCTCTGGAACCAGTTTCTCAGCCGGACCATTGATCTGAGTAAAATGGTGGGCTGAATTAATTCTATGCTATTATTGGCACAAAATTTTGAATGCTGTTGATGTAAGTACTGTGCCATTGTCTAAAACTATAGTTTCAGTTAGGCCATGTGTAGCAAATAGATTCTTAAGAGTTCGATAGTTGCTGTGGACTGGGGTGATGGTACTTCCTTTACGTCCAGCTACTTAGAGTAAGAATGTACTACTACTAGTAATAGTCTGCCCCACCATGGGCCTGCATGGTCAACATGAATTTGAGTCCAGGGGCCTTCAGGTTTAGGCCACTTAATTGTTTTGCTGTTTGCTGGCATGTTTTGGTTCTTCCTGCAGTGCCAGCAGTAATGGACCTTAGGACTCGGTGTCAGAGTCCAAAATATGCTACCATAAATTTTTATCCTGTCAACTATGGCAAGTCTGTTGAGTTTAGTCATGATTATGCATATAAAAACAAACGAGTACACATACATTTTATAATATATTTATTAGTAATGCATAGAAGCAAAACATATTCGATTTACAATTGTTATTTATGGATAGCTATACTCCACCTGCTACTGTTGGCGGGGTACAGTTCCTACATCTAGAGTGATCTGATGAAGAAAGGACTGTATGTTCCTTATAGATTTCCTATCCACTTCCAACTGTACTTGGCAGCCTGCCTGATAAATAGGTACGGTGATCCTTGTGGTTGTAATGATATCTTGCCTCAAGTCGACTTCGGTTCCAGTAGCTTCTAGTGCTAAACCTGGCCTTGCCTCATGGCATACTGTTAGTTAAAATAACTATAGTCTGGAGAACAAACATTGCTGTTCAGGTTAGCAAAAGTTCCTTTGCCCACATATAGAAAAGCAGGCCACTGTTATTCAGGTTTAACCATTATTCTCTGACTTTGCCTTCAAAATGGCTGACTATTTATTGCTAAATCCCCCAACTTTGATTAAACATTCTCATTCAATGAGCATCACTGCCTATTGGTCTATTCTTGCCATTGGCTATGCATTATCTCTTTATATATGCATTGGTTAGCTGCAATGAATGCTCAATCTGATTGCAATAAGAAAGGAATCTGGATTAGTCCATTATCTGGAGGTAAGATGAAATATGACATAAGCAAAATAGTACATATATATATATTGAAACAGTCAGACCTGTCTATTCTTCTGTTTCACCTACTATATACTATAGTAGTATTTATTTATGTATACTTATACCCAAATCCTAGTATATTACATTAATTTTAAATTTAATAATAGTAGTCATATATTGTAATAGTCAGATTCGTCTATCTCGCTAACACACTGCAGAATTCAAACCCCAAACACAAAACTGAAAGCTCTAGGAGAGATTGCCTTCTAGATATACTAAGTTTGAATCTAAAGTCCAACTTCCACAGCGCCACCTAGTGACAACGCATCTGATGCTACTAATAATATATCCCTTTACAGGTGCCTGGTGGTCAGGGAGAAACAAAGAGACTCTATACTATGAGATAAATTGGGTTTCTAATTAACGTCTATGGGTAGTACAAAAGAAATGTATAAAATAGATATATAGACCAAGACAGTGATAGGGATCAATAAAATAAAAGATCAAAATTAGTTTATAAGATTTAAAAGATTTATTTATATTGCAAGAAATATATATAATGCACACTGTCTGCTTATATGAGACAGGGACGCTGACTAAACTGGCTGTCAGCATAACATTCCATAAAAATTACATTAAAAGGTTGTTAAGTATATAGTCTATCCCTCAGGCTAATATAGTATTACGATAATGTGCTTAAAAAAGATGGGAAGACGTGCGAGGTGCTTTGAGTAAATTCTAAAAGTTTAATAAAACATTTGAACATTAAGATTTAATATATTTCTTGATTTCGAGTATAGCACAGACCAAAGCTTATTAAGCAATAAAGTGGGGATGTGATCAAGGCATTTATTTTATAATTATAATTAAAGTTATATTGGGAGGTCAGTATTAAAGGATGGAGGTTGTGATACGTTTAAATCATGGATGCTTTGTAAAATATAATAAGTAAGATTATAGTGAAATGTGAAACTACTATGGAGGGCATCTCGCCGTTGATCTGTAGGAATGTGTTATCACTGACAGCCGAAATCTGGACTCATCCAAAACTTAGCGACTGGGTGACGGCTGCGACTAACTCCCAGGTGTGACATTCGAATACACACTCTGCCTGGGGACCGCAGAAAGTGAAAGGGGAACGGTCTTAGCCGTTTAAAGCCCTTGAAGAGAAACAAAGCAGTCTCGACAACCAATTCACTGACTAGCAATACTCGACCAACGTATATAAAACATACAAAATGGATTTACTTAGATTAAGAAAATGCCTAATCAATTCCCCAAAAATTATTTAAAGAGAGTCCGCCCATTCTCGACCTCAAATACGAACTTTGAAATTAAAGCACAATATATTTTAAAATAGAAAAAATGCATGCTTGCGGGTTTGAAAAGAAAGCATAGATTTATTTATGCATTCATCATTTGTGACACATTTAATCATTGACCTCGCACATACTCTCATAATAGGTTAAAATCAATAAATGTGGATTTTAAACTACAAAATTATTATACATATTAACGAAGATTAGAATAGCCCTTCAACGAGTGATTCACGAGATAATAAAATTGGGAACTATTTATAATTTTAAAATGCCTTAATATCGGCGTCTTGCTTTCAACAAAGGGAATGTTCATTTTGGTCAAAGACTACTCTGGCACACTATCATAATAAAATAAAAGAAAGATTAATAAATATAAAATATTAACCCAAGGATAGAGAGCAAAATTACTGATTACATTAGAACGTTTTAAAGGAATACATGATAAAGTGAAGTAAAATTGAAAACAATTTAAATAGCTATAGCATATTAATTATAGGAGAGAATCATAAGAGCTCTTGGGTTAATTTTGGCATTACCTCTGGAGAAGCATTTGCAGGTAGATTAATTGTTGGCAGGTTTTATATGATTCAGCAGCAAACTCAGGTATTGTTTATATTACGGCAGCAGCAGCAGTTTCAGGGTTTCCTATGTGGCAGCATTTGATAGTATAGAGCAGCGGCCGGCCATTCCCAAGAGGGAAAATAGCCTTCTTGCCGGCTCTACTCCGTCATTTCAAAGCTAACAATTTTAAAGGTTGGGTGATTCATAGATATTTCAAGTGCTATTGTAGAACATGGTAAAATTTATTTGAAGATGAAAACTCGGCTTCAAAGTTTGCAGGCACGTAGCTATTGAATCTGCAAGTCTCAGATAGTTCAGCAACAATTATTTTAGAAAGCTCAGCAATGTGCTTAGAAATCTTAGAATAAAAATATCTCGAAGAATAATGCTAGAAATCTTGCTAGAATATTAGAATAATTGCTAGAATATTACTAGAATCAAGAACAAAAGAAAACCCTCCTATATGTAGTGAAATTGCACAATACAACTGCCCTGGAGCGTTACAAATATATTCCAAACTTTGCTCACTTATCAGCTGTAATCAATCCTATCCGAATTTCTAAAAGAACTCAACAAAATTTTTAATTATTTTCTATTGTTAATTTTCCTGTCAACATTCGGATTACAACTTTGATTTAATTAAAACAAACTTTTGCTAATTGAAAGAAACGACCTTAAGTGGACATCTGCTGCATTTCTAGATATGCTTCTATAACATTAAATAATTAAAACTATTGTTCCAATCAGCCCTCATTTATTTTAAACAGAAAATATATGGTGTGATTTTTATTAAATCTAAAAGAAAATTATTTTACTTTTTAATTTTCAATATTTGAATCCATTTACGAAACGAATATAAATTTTATTTTAAATCAAAAACAAATATTACGACTGTAATATATATTTTGTAAACAGATTCAAACAAAATGATTTTAAATAACAATTTATTATTTTAACATAAGTTTTAAAATAAATATCACAGTGTGTGCACAATTACGACCTATATAACTAACTTTTTAAATAAATCTAAATTGTGTGAACAATCCATTTATTTGGGCATGAGTTATACAATCATATATAACACGAGCGTTGTACTCGTGGTTTAAAATTGGGCAGGATTTTCGGTATATAAGCACATTGCAGACATACTACGATACACTGGGATTTAAACTAAGGTATGAGGGTAGGAAAAAGGTGAGAAAAGATGAAACAAAGATCTGCAAAGCAGATACTACTGTTTCAATATGTATGCGGGTATTTTAGCATAGTCTAGAAAGTGTATGTATATATGTAAGAATCAGTAATGTAACGAGCACAGACGTTCGTTACATTGTTTTTTTTATATTTATTAAACATGAAAGTAAATTAAAAAGTTCGCATTTAAAAATTTTCTTTAAGAATTAAAAATTGAAATTAAATATCATCTTAAACTCGTATATATTAAATCGCACAGATAAAAAAAATTATTAAAATAAAACTGTATTAAAAATAGAAAAGGTATTTTAAAAACAAAAACTTAAAAAGATTTAGAGATAAAAATATATCTTTGATTTGGAAAACAGGTTAATTAATCAGAAATGGAAATGATTGTTAATTAGTTAAATGTAAACCAGCCTTGGGCATTTAAATGTAAAAACATCGGTCAGATAGGAAAACAATAGAAACAAATAGCCAATGAAAGAAATCCATCGGGAAATCGGACCTCAGCGAAAGGATCATCACATCGATGACATAATGCCAAGTCAATCCTTCGAATACGTATAAAAGGAAAATTTGGAAATTATTAATTAGTGACTGGAAATTGATTATTACGATGTGACTATATGTAGTAGTACGGAGTTGTAAAAAGGAATTGACAGACGCACTGTCAATTCTTTCAGCTGTTAAAGAAAGGAGAAATGAACTATCGTTTCCTACATTGAGGACCAATTAAACTAAAAAAACCTCCGAATGAATAAATAAAACAACGGCTAAATGGATACCAATCTTAGGATGGTGTGGGAATTCACGTTCATGGCAAGCAACGGATAAAGATGAACTGTTTTAAACCGTAAGAACTTTATAAATAATGAACATTAAATTAAAATTTTCTATATTTAAATGATTGCAATATGATCCTATCTGACCAAACTAAATTCTTTATTAATAGTGTTATTTGATGTATTTTTTTTCTTATTTATGTAAAATCATTTCCATTTATTTATTTTTTTATTCTTTAAGTTTTTATCATGATTTTTTTGGTTTTCGTTAAATTAATTATATAAATGTTAAACTTAAGTCGGGCGTGAATAGCTGTATAGATTTGTAAAGTTATATTAGGGGAGGGTAATCTTAGGTTATTTGTGTCGTTGTTAGATTGGGTCAATGGATTGGATATATTGATGTAGTTAGTAGATGTAGTCGGAGATTCGCTACTGGCAGAATCGCTTCATACGCCGCACTCTCCCGTTTTGCCTAGGGAAGGAATTATAAGACGCAGAGCGCAGTTCCTTTCTATGGAGTTTTTTTTTTATTGTTCTTCTCGTTGGATAGAAGTAATATTCCTATCTAATGAAAGTCAATATCTTCTCTTAATCTTTTTGGTGCTGCCGTATTCCGTATTACATTGAATACATCGATGTATCAGATGAATTGATGCCAGTTTGACTGCGAATTTTAGCCTAAGGTTAAATAGGGATAGAATATTTTATTTTCAAATGCAAATCTATGTGGTCTATTCATACTTGACCCTAAATAAAAATGCATTAAATTTAAGTTGTTTATAGACGCTTGCATGGATTGGTTATCGGTTAAGTATGTTTTGGGTTTTCATATTTGATCAAAATATATAGACATTCGATAAATAATGATACCTTACGGTGAGTATCTAAAATGTATTTATTCGGATGTCTTTTAAGTTATTGGTGACAATGCAAGTATCTTATGGTGAATACTATTGGGTTACATATAAATTTCCCTCCGCAATTGTCAGTAATCAATAATTTTGTATTTTGATCGTTTATGTTTCTTTTGAAATGTTTTTGACCGTGAAATCTATGTAACCGATCTATATTCAACATTATAAACAAGCTTTCATAAATTTATATGTGCGAACTTAATTAAAATGTAAAATTATAATATAATAGTAATTAAATGTAAATTAAAGTAAAGTTAAAAATAATGTTAAATGTTAAAATGTAAACTGATACTAAAACAATTTTAAATCTTATATATATATATGTGCGTAAATAAATTTTTGTATGTTAATTACTGGCAGTGGCTTATTTTATTCTTTTTTTATATATACTCTTAGATTATCTTATTAAATCTCTGCTATTCCACTGAGCTAGTGACATGGGCTAACGACCGGAATCAAAATTAAAAAAAAAAAAAAAAAATTTTTTTTTTTTTTTTGACTGACGTATCTGCCTACTTTATAAATTTTTCTAGGTTCAAATGCCTAGATGGCGCCCTGTAGTGCAGTTTACGTTAAGTCGCTTTCTCCAGATCGTTACAGTAAATACGCACATATATATCGCTAGTGGTTAAATAAATGTAAACATGCTATGTATGTGTAACCAGAACCTACATATATGCAGGAAAGAAATAATGTTATAAGTTTAAAACATTAGAAAATTTCTTTATTTAAAATATTATTATAAAATTAATATTTGAAATTATAATATTTCTGCATATAACGTTAAATTATTTAAATGCGTTATATATATAATAAAATGTTTATAAAGTTTTAGATTTGTTTTCGAAAAAGGTAATTCAGTAAAATTAATACTTCTCGCTGTATTCTGACCAACTTAAAATTTTAAGAATAAAAATAGATTTTAAAACAACTATGAATAAATTAATCTGGTCAAGATCGAGGGATCCACCTGTAAAAAAAAAAAGGATAGCAGGAATCCCAGATTTCCAAGAGAATTAATTAAAAAAACATCTGAAATACCAACAAAGAAAAAGAGAAGGGATAAGTAAAAGAGAGGGGGTGAGCTAGTATATAAACTTATTGCAGCCATTTTAGAACACACTTTTTTTTACTATTTCAAGTGAAATTTTTTTAGACATTTTGTAAAATCGTTCATGATGATGATGGGGTAGAAAGGCAATTTCTTGCTTTCTAGCCAGAAGATAGTCTACAGAATGCGGAGGAAGAGAATCAATAGCCGATGCCATCCAAAGAAAGCACTCAAGACCAAGCCGCCTTGCCATAGCAGATAAATTATAGCGATAACAATCTCTACAAATCTAAAATAAACTTTTAAATTAAACTTCATAACTTCTAAAGCTAGCTAAACTTACTATCAATGGCCAATATAATCTAATGTATTCTAAACTTCTGAATATCACTTCCTAAATTAAAATATAAATTTTTATTTTCTTTTATTTAAATTGTAAGTCTTGCCTGATTTGAATTGATATATATGATTCCAACTTATTTTACATATTTGAATTACTTTAGCCTGATAATATTTGCTTTTTTTGATAATTTTCGTAAATGAATTAAACTGATATTAAACTGAATTAATCTAATTTAGGCTAGTTTATTTCATTCCCTTTTAAATTGAGCAAATAAACCCAAATCTTAGATTTCATTTACGTGAAATCTTATTTCTAAATTTATATTTCTTTTAGTTAAATCTATGCCAATATTATTTTCTTTTCAATTATGTATTTGTTTATGCTATATTTGTTCAGAACGAAGTTTACTCATAGTTAAATGATTAGTGAGAAGTGATTAGATATTCTCACACATATGTAATTTCATGTTTATTAACGCACAAACAAAACTCCCTTCTGAAATGGATAAAATCAATCTTATTTGAGATATAATTAAAAGCTTATAAATGCTTTAAGATAGGTTTGCTTTAAATGAAATATTTAATTAATATTTAGCTGAAGTGATGAAATACAGCATAAAGCTAGAATTTAATATTGTAATTATCCAAAATATGCTATAGTCCTCCCTAGAGTTATATAAATGCTTATATAGCTGGCTTAGCAAATTAGATTCATAAGTTTTCCTTAATAGCATAGTTATAGATGCTAGATTATGAACTGATTTATGGTAGTTTCATGGAAGAAAACTTGTTTTGCATCATAATTTATTATATAATGATGTAGCCAGCGGGGTGAATGTGTCCTTAGGAAATGCATCAGTGTATATACTCCTTGCTGTATATTTTATGCTTCCAATGGGCATAGGTTTTAAGGGCGACCCCATTCTTTAGTTCGGACAACTATTTCTTCTTCAAATAGGCATAAGTTTTAAGGGCCACTCCATTCTTCATATTTAAGACTGGAGCACAAGGATCCAGAGTATTATAATTAGTTGTTCAATCATCCAGACTAAAAGGTCTCATTAACTGCAAGTAGTACAGTGTTTAGGGAACCGGTTACTCAGTAACAAATCTCATGAGCAAGCACACATTCAAGACGCACAGACTCAGATTGTATACTTTGTAAGCGCCTTGGTATCTTTATATTTCAGCATTGATCTGAAACAGAATCTAATTTTATCGGCATGTAAGCTATATAGAGAATATGTTAATTAATATGCGTTAAACAAAATATTATTTATAAATAATGATAATCAATTATATTAGCTGCCTAAAGCACATCTAATATATAGCATAAATTAGGCATAGATTATTATGAGCAAATTAAATCAATTTGTAATATCATAATTGCAAGACTCATGAAAACCAACTTATACTATGTAGAATTCATCACCTGCGAGTGATATATTATATAGCAAGCAAAATTAAATTAAACAATTTATAACCTGTAAAGCAACATCATCTGCGAGTGATATGAAACACTAAATATATAAATCAGAACTGCTTGTATCCCTTAAAATCATCACCTGTGAGTGAGACAATTTATGTAAACTTATTGTAATTTTATTATTTTCTTTTATTATTTCATCATTTAAATTTTGGCTTTTATTAAATTTATTTAAATTTTAACTTCTGCTTAGTGTCTCAATTTTGTTCATTATTAATGAGTTAACTATTAGTATTTAGTTATCATTAATCACAATCCAAATTTAATAATGTTGGTCAAGCTACACCTATATAGCTATACTCTGAAATATGTCAATTTCCCATAGTCTCACGTTTTACCAATGTACTACTGCCGGCACGTGATTGAAAGAAGGTGCTGTGGCCTCATAAATGTCATCCGTAGGGTAGTAAGTCTTGGAGCATTAGTAAAGGAACTGGGGTAAGATTAGATTCGAGGTCTCAACAATTTCATCTCAATCAGCCTTGGGATGATTTACTAAAACTCTAGATTTTGTTATGCAAATGTACAAATATGACCGTTACAATATATTAATCAAAATTACCCCAAATTTAAAACAGGAATAAAAAAATAAAATGCATAATATTTATATATATGTAATGTGTTTATTAAACATGTTAAAGAATAAATTTCTATGGAAAAAAATTATACTGTTTCTGATTTTCTTCAATTATCATTAATCAATTTCAAATCCCTTGAAATCTGCTAGAATATTTAATTATATAACGTGAAATAATAAAATTCTTAACAACTCACTTATCAAACTTAAAACTTTAAAATAAATTTTAAAAATGACATATTACACAAAACAGATATAAACACTTTTATAAATTAATATTTGTTCATTTCACACTTTATTTATATACAGGATATTTACATAAATAGAAAATAAATTTTTATAATAGTAGCAAAATTTATGTAAACATAAATAAGTAAATTATATAATACATTTCATATATTTTTCTATTTAGTGAATGAAATCAGAAGTAAATATGCAAATGGATAAATATATAGCACATAAATTTAAAAAATCTCCATTACTTAAAACACATTCTCCCCAAATAAACTAAATAAAACAGCAGGCATATTAATTTAGTTTGTATCATTTTATAACAGATATTTTGAAACTTTCTAATTCATTAAACACACTATCAATAAAAGTATGTGATTACCACATTTATAATAGGACCTCCTCCCCTATCTTGAATTTTTTTTAAAAAAATAATTTATTAAAATGAAATATCTGTGACATTGTCAAAATTATATCTCATCTCAGTAGATAAAATTTCTCTGATATACTGGATAATTCTAGAAAATAAATGCCACAATAAATTTTATTTTTTCAGTAATCAATTAATCTGGGGTGAATTATCCTCCACCAAATAACAATGAGTATCCATTTATACACCAGTATTGAATTACTTTATGCTGGCTACTAAAGAATAATTAATGCAAATAATAAAATTTTGATCAATTTTAATTTAAAATGTTGTTTTTCTATATATTTAATTTTAAACTATAATGAAAAACAAAGAGTACAGTGGAGCCACAAACTAGCTGTAACTATATAACTTCAATTATGCACTATCCAAAGAAAAATGTTAACAAATAAACAAAAATGTAAATAAGCAAAAAAAAAAAATCATTAAATTTTTTTCTTTATTATTCTTTCCAAATTTGATGTGCAGTATTTTGTATAAAAAAATATTTTCTAAGAGAAATGCTAAAAGTTTTATAAAATTTTAAATAGCGTTAAAGTTAATATTGATTTAAATTAATTAAAGAGATCCTAGTTGACAAAGAAACTAATCTATTATGTTACTATAATAGAAAAAAGTTATTGAAAAAAAAAAAAAAATCAACCAGAGCATATGTAATACAAAGTCAGACATTTTGCTGTTTACATTATTTTAAAAATTAAAATGCAGTAGGAGTTAATTTTTTTCCTTACTCTTGTTATTTCAGTAAATGCAGAAGTGAACACACACTCAGTAAAATAAAATAAATATTCCCTCAATTTATTATTAATAGCTATATATTTATTTATTTTTAATTTTGTTTATACTAAAATCTTAATTTATGTTTGTACTTTACATAAAATAAAAATCTGTTATATATGTGTACTGAAAAGTACTGTACATTTACAGTTTAATAAATAATATGTATTCTATTCTAATCAATGTATATCAACAAAATATGAACTAGTATACACTACTTATGTTTGAACACAAGAAGGGTATTGGAATAAAAATTAGCATAGTTCATGGCACTACTGCATATATAAAAAAACAGTAAAATAGAACATTTTGAATTATGAATCCATTTGATAATGATAGATTAAAAATGAATTAAATCAGATTTTGAAACCATATGCTAAAGTAATTCCAGTGAATTATTTTGTAATCACAATCATACATGATGAAATATTAATATCATTAAAAAATTTAAACAATCAAAAATCTCTTAGTGAAAATGTAGTCACTGGTGCAGATTTAGGGTTTGATGCAATCAAATAAGCATTTATGCTTTTGAATAAAAAAGACTTGACAATGATCAAAAATTTAGACACCAATCACCAAGTTTTCAATCATGCATTGATATTCTATTTATATTTTTGTTTATTTGGATAAAATAAATAAAAATATAACTAAAAAAAATTTTAGGAACAAATAAGTAACTCAACACTAAATTCAACATGCTCAATGTTCTTTGCTGTGTTAAGAGTTTTCTTTGACATACATGTGGATGAACTGTAAAAAATTGTTGAGAACTGACACTTCAATTCTTCTATGAAGCTTTAACTAAGCATACAAATTTCTAATACCCACTCTATAAGTTTTGATCATTGTTATTATGTAATAAGTCAGCTTAGTGAGTTAACTGGCTTTTACTCTAAGTTTAAGATCAAGTCAATATCATAATTTTCTTTCTTAGATGCCTGATAGTTTTTAAATGAAACATCAGATGGATTTCCATGAGAACAGAAGAACATGTGTATGAATGCTCATTTTTTCTTTATATGACGAACAAAAATAAATTATGGTATTTGTAAAGTCAATAGTTAAGGCAGCAAGTAGTTTATTGAAGATAAAGATTCATAGGAAAAAAAAAATCAAGTTATGTATTTAAGTTGATATTTAGTAATGATTTATTTGGTTTCTTAAAACTGCAAATCATTTTCAAAAAAAAAATTGAAAAAATTGTCTAACATTAATCTGAGATGGGAAGAAATGATGAAGAAGAATTAAAAATGGGCATACATTTTACTATAAAAACAAAACACAAATATTAAAACCTATGGGGGTTGGTATATAATTCAAATAGAAGATGAGATAGATATCAGACAGTGGCAAGAATAATTATTCAATTTAATGTAATATCAAAGCAATTAATTCAAGCTTATGTATTAACAAATTCTTATGCTGCTAAACAAAGAATTTTAGTAATATATAAAAAACTTCAGATTAGTTCAAACAACACTTTAAAATTATCATAAGAGATTTTAATGCTAGAATTGGAAAATGATTGGAATATGAATATGTTGTAATTTAGAATAAAGAGATACAAATAAAAAAGGACAGAGACTTATGAAAAAACTGCACTATGAATTTTCATTTTAAAAAAAAATCCAAGTATATGTGTGTGAAACTATCCAAATAAATGCCATAAATTCATAATTTACATACAGAGAAAAAAGTTATTATAATGGACAATATCAATAATTGATATTTCTAAAGTTCAAAAATACTCCAAAAAAATCTAAATAAAACAATAAAAATGGCTCAGGTTTGAATCAGATAAATATGAAAAAAAAACCCAGATACTCATTTAAAAAAAAAAAAAACACAAATAAATGAAATTCATCATCAAATTTTCATGAGAAAATATGTGAAAATATTTTTAAATGAAACATTAAAAAAAATAAAAATACTAGCAATCTGAAAAATGGAATGAAAAAAAATAATGATAAAAAATAATATAAGTTTAAAATGGCCAAAAAAAGTTATAAAAGTCTCCTATATAAAATAATAGCTTGATTAAAATAGAAGTTATTTCAGCAATTAAAAAAAAGAGATATAACAGTATTACTAAAAGAGGGAAAACTCATGAAGTATGTGGCAGACTTCTTCAATGAACTATTTATAGAGTAATAAAGAACAACAACAAAATAAAAATGTAGTCAAACTATGAAGAACAGAATTGCTCTAGAAAAAAAATGCAATTATTCTACATATTTTAAAAGAAGCAGATGAAAAATGAAGAAATTATTGTCAAAGATATATATATATACCGAATGTCAAAATGATAAAAACATAACAGACAATTGGAAGAATGCAATAGAGACATTGATATTTTAAAAAAAGATCTTATAACTTACAGTCTTATCAATCTTTTATTAATTATATAGAAAAGGTCCATTAAAATCATTATCAATCATCTATAAAAAACATTGGTCTAAAGCCACCTAAAAGAATAAGCTGAATTTAAGAGTTATTATAAAACAAAAAATCATATCCAAATATTAAGTGACATTATAGAAAGGATTAATGATCATGAATTGCCATTTTACACAAAATTTGTAGATTATGAAAGACATGATTCTATACACATTTCTGTAATGATTAAAATTTTGGAATTCAGAATATTGTCAAATTCTGAAGTATATTTATTAAACTGCAACATGGCAATAGTGTTTAAACTACATAATAACATTAAGAAGATTATTATATTACTTCAAATATAAGTCACCCCCAAATTTAAGCTGCAGTAGGATTTTAAGCTCGGAAAAAATCTAAAAATGATTTTATAATAGGTATGGTATCGAAAAATAAAAAACATTTTTCTATATCTAAATAGAACTAATATAAATACAATAAGTTCACCTAATTTCCTAAAAATCTTCTTCAGGCATATTTTCCACTTCCAGACATACTTCTGCTTTCGACAACTTGAATTCTCATCTTCTCTATTCCACCAGGATACATCATTTTTAGTGCCATTTAAATAGTTAGCAATGCAACATTTTAAATTTCTTCAGGGATATCATTCCAAGACTGCAAAATCCACTGAGATATTGTAGAAGATGGAACTCATTTTAAACATGCTTCATAGTGGGTTTTCATTCTATCTTTAAAGGATTTGTTAAAAGCCATATTGGAGATGACAAGTCAGACTTACTGGTATTATTACCAGATCACAGTTTTTTTGTTTTTACTTTAAGCTTAATGTCATTTGTTTAATGTCCCTGAAATGCATCCATTACTAGCCTGTTTCATTTTTTTAAATTGATGCCAGGTCTCTTCTACCAAAACATTTTTTAACCAATTTTTCACCAATTAATTCTTTTGTGTTCAAATTATAACACCCTAAAGGAAATTTTCCCTTGAGTAGTTTTTCTCTTTAAAATAACAAAAAAATGGCAATTTAGTTCTATCAGTGGTTATAAACAGCATTATAGTAATTTATGATTTTTCATAATCAGTAGTTAAAATTTTACTTTGTTTTTCTTATTTTTTGTTTACTGTATCAAGAAAGAATGCTGTTTCATCAGCAATTTCAATTTGACTCAAACAATATTTATACTCTTTTTGTAAGTTGATTACATCACACTGAAAACTAAGAAGCTTATTCTCATAATCTGCAGGCAACTTTTGAGTTATGATAGTTCTTCATAATGCTAATTCTTCTTGTTTCATAAAACTTTTCACACCACCCATGATTTGCTTTAAATATTACATCATTATTTTTAGCACGCTCTTTGGTTTTAATCACTCCTGTCTCTCTTGTCACTGGTAAAACTTTACCATGTAATTCCTTTATATAAAATAAATCAATTCCATCTGTTGCAGTATACCTTCCTTTTTTAGGCCCTGGGAATGATTTTCTGTGTTTTTTACACTGAAATAATATGTCTTTCATGGCTCTCCAATGATGAACATTACTTTAGTCAATCATAAATCTTTTCCCGACTGAATGATTTTCAATTTCTTTGGCACAAAATAAAACTTCTTTTGAATTGAGCATCTTATGTAAATTGTTTTTCCATCCTTAGTAAGGATGGATAATATAAAAATTCAAAATTAAAATACATCAATAACATGATTCTACACAACTGCCATCAACAATCATAATACCATGCACATGCGTAGAATGTAAAGCAAAAACATGATAGTTCAGGCGTACAAGATCAGCAGAACAAGATGTTTAAATGTTCACTTCAAATTTAAAAAGCACCCTATTTTTATGGTTCCAAAATGTAAATAAAAAGTATGGCTTATATTCAAAGTAATACAGTAATAATGACAGGATGTATTACAGGATGATTTCATCTTTCAGAACTATTTACAGCAGTTCTACAAGAAAATATTTTACAAATTAAAATGAAATACTAATCATTACTTAAATCATCAAGATTTTACATATAATGTAGATATCCTTAGACAATGTTTTAGAAATGCACGAAATATTGCAAGACCAATCAGATGAAAGCAAAACAATAGTATTAAAATAAACCCTAAAAAGACTAATAGTATTCCAAAATAATTAAAAAAAATAAACTATAATAGTAATGAATTAAAAGTTTAAATATAAATAAATATTTTGATAAGATTAGTAAAACAGATGGAAACAATGGAATTAATTATAAAATTAGCTTGTGTAGGTTTTGACAATACTTATTTATGGAACTAAAACTTTGACACTTAACACAATAATAACTATTGAACACACATCAAAATGTAAAATATGTATATAAGGATTTTAAAAAAATTTAAAGAGAAATACATGATTGATAAACTAAACAGATATTACTGACATCATTAAAAGAATTAAAAAACTGAAATAAACCCGATCTAGACATGTTAGTACAAAAGATCACAATAGATGAATAACCAAAATCTTAAAATGGATTCCAAAAGAGTATAAGAAACTTAGAAAAAGACACATATGAAATGGAAGTTAAGTAAATTTTTTGGAACAACATGAAATGTTAAAAATTAGAAAAACGGAATTAAAACTCATAAGAGACTTTCTCATCCTGTAATAAAATGATAATGATTATAAATAAGGATGAAAACATGTAACATGTTTAAGAATCCAAACAACAGCATATGAAATAAGTTTACAATAATAGTATGTCAATCTTATAAACATATTTTGTTTTATTTTTTCAAATTATTATCACAATTGCTTAACAATTTATAAAAAAATACTAAATATTTTAATTTTTTTTTTCTGAATATATATGTTCACATACATATCATTTTAGAATAATACTTGTACACATATATACATTCTAAATAATGAGGGCAATTAGTTCCTCAAAACTCATCACAAATGAAGAATCTTATATAGAATAAGCAATTATAATAGTTTCCTATAATAAAAATGTTACTTGTTATCACAACTTCAAAATATGCTACAAACTTTGAATATCTAATTAAAATAAGTTTAAAATTGAGAAAAAGTGATAAATATTAATTATTTTTAAAATACCAACCCCTTTATGTAAATATGGTATATGAACTATTTATTAATAATAGGATTGCTGGACTTTTTTTTTTAGGAGCAATTTTAAACATTTTATTGATTGAGGTGGCTTTATTAAAATCCTGCTGAATTATAATCCATTACATTAAAATAAACCATATTTAAAAATGGGGAATTTAAAATAAAACAGTGTACACTTTGCATAGAGAGTAAAACTTTTTTTTCATTTTTGCTGTGAACTTGGATATATTTTATTTAATATGGTAGGTGTATTGATGATATTGAACAATTCTACTGCAATTTCAAAGATGTAATGCAATTAAATACTAGATTAATAAATGTAATAATCTTAAGCATATATTTTTCAATTTATTGTTATAGTTTATTATTATAATTTACATACTAAATAAAAATTTAGTTTTACTTTCTTTTTGAAATAGTGGTTACAATTAAGATAATAAATAAAAATTAAATAAGTAAATAAAATTTAATGTATATACATTTTACAATGTATGTAATCATCAAAATTTGTTCTTACTTACATAATGATTAAATTTTGGACTTTTTCCTTTGGAAAAATATGATATTCATTTAAGACAGAAGGCTTTTAATTTTAAACTTTAGATGATTTAGCAATTCTATTATGAAATTATTAAATAAAAATGAGATAAGAAAACTGCATTTTAACTAAAGTACACATTTGTACATTAATTTTGATGCATATTAATTTGCCATTTTACTTGATGAGGGAATCATATTGCTTTTAAGACATTATCAACTGATTATGTCAATAATATAAGAAAATGATTACCATTTTTTAAAAAGCTGAAATTTAAAAAAAAAAACATATCTGAAAGATTGCTATAAAGGAGTTACTTACTTTTTCATGAGCCCTAAAATGAAATCATATATAAAAAAAGTCTTTATATGAAGAAATAAGCCTATATATGTTAGATGATTTTTACATGTAGTTTCTTTTCTAAATAAATAATGTGAGATGTAAGATACATATTAATACAAAACTAGAGACAAAAATTATTAAAAAAATTAATATTCATAGAAACATTCTAATGAATTTAAATTAGAATTTGCAAGTTGTTTTCAAATATTAACAGATTTTGAACATGATTCAGGTTTGAATAAAATCAATAGATAGATAACTGATACACTTTTAAAAACTGCAACAAAGATAGCTAGTACAAAAAAACAACTGACCAGTAATGTCTTCATTGAGACAAGACAATTTATGAAGAAAAGAAAAAATATGAAAATATAAAAAATGATGCATTAAGAAACAATGAATATTCTTGACTTTTATAAAATGGTTGTGAAAAAGACTTATAATGATAGAAGAAAGTATAATTGTGAACAAGCAAAAAAAGCTATAGAAAAGAATAAAAATCTTAAAAGTGTAAAATATCTTGGTATTGGTAAGAAACTTATTTTTGCAATAAAAAAAAAAGATGAAACTATTTACTAAAAAGAAAGATGACATCATGAAATATGTATAAAAGTTCTATCAAGAATTATATAGTAATAAAGAACAAGAAAAAGTACCTCCTACAACTACTATAACTTCTGAAATGCCTGAGATTTTAGATGAAGACATAAGATATGCAATTAAATTTATAACAAAGGAAAAAGTTCCAGGTAATGATAGAATTATAATCGATACCTTAAAAGAAGCAGGTGAAGAAATAGAAAAAAATTTGGCAAAGTTATATATGTTTAAATAATAAAGTTGTACCAGATGATTAGAAGAATGCAGTATTAATATTAATATTTAAAAAAGTTGATAAATAAAAATATTAACTTTAATAAAAATATAACTTTTTTATCAAAATAATTACAATTAGTCTACAGCAAACTTTGGATTTTAATCAAACAAAAGAACAATCTGGATTTAAATGTGGTTGCTAATGGTTTTAGTACAGCGGATCATACCCAAGTATTGAAATAAGTTATAGAAAGGACCAATGATTATACTTTGTATTTGTAGATTATGAAGGCATTTGATTCTATAAACATTTCTTCAATGATTAAAACATTAGATCATCAAGGTATAGACCCAGGATATTGTCATATTCTGAAGAATACTTATAAAATGCAACAGCAACAATTAGATTACATAATGACATTAAAAAGATTAACATTGAGAAGAGTGTATGACAGGATAACTCCATATCTCCAAAACTTCTTACAGCGGTTTGCAACAAGTGTTTTGTGGATTAAAATGGGAAGCTAAAGAAATAAAAGTAAATGGAGATTATTTAAGTTATCTAGATTTTTGCAGATGATGTAGTTGTTTTTGAAAATAATGTTTTAGAGCTTCAGGAAATATTGTATCAGTTATCAAATGAAAGTAGGATTAAAGGTAAATGCTAAAAAGATTAAAGTAATGTTCAATGGATTTTCTCAAAATAAGAAAATCAAGATTGATAATGATGAATTAGAAAAAGTTAGGTTTCCATCTGTAGTAATAATTTGAGACTTGGATACTTAACAGAAGAATAATACAGAGACTTCAGACCACTCAACAACGTATAAAAATTACAAGTAACAAGAAGAGGTCAAAAAACAAAATACATGGGTGAGAAACAAACAGATGTTATTGATAATCATTGAAAAAATAAAAAGACTAAATGAAATGCAGTTGGGCGGGATATATTTCTAGAAGAAATAATAATAGATGGATACTTGAAATCTAAACAAGACTCCAAGAGATTGTAAAAGACCTAGAACCAGACCACAAATCAAATGGATAAATGAAATAAGGATGTGTGCTAGGGTGAGAGACTAGAAATCAGAGAAGGATTGAATTTGAAAAGACTTTCATCCTGCAGTGGATTAATAACGCTTGAAAATGATAATTTATTCTGACTTTTACATAAAATATCTTCAGATAAAAAGCCAGATTCAATTATTCAAGATTCAAATTCACACACATATTTTTATTATATTCAATTTGATATAACAAAATCATTGGGTAAAATAATTTCTCTCTCAAATAAAATTTTTTTAACTTTTCTTTTCAATATCATCATCATCATCAACCATTATCAATCCACTGCAGGATGAAGCTCTCTCCAAGTTCAATCCACCTTCTCCGATCTTTACCTTCTCTCTTCTCCACATCACCCCTGCACACTTTCTTATTCCATCCATCCATCTCACATGTGGTCTCCTTCTGGGTCTTTTACAATCTCTTGGACTCCAGTTCAAGATTTCAATTATCCATCTATTATCATCTCTTCTAGCAATATGTCCAGCCCAACTCCACTTCAGTCTTAATTTTTTCAATGAGATCAGTAACACCTGTTTGTTCTCTTACCCATAAATTGCGTTTTCGATCTCTTCTTGTTATTCCCAATACGCATCTTTCCATATTTCTTTAAGTGATCTGAAGTCTCTGTATTGCTCTTCTATTAAGTGTCCAAGTCTCAGATCCATAAATAAGAACTGGTAAAACACATTTATTAAAAACCTTCCTTTTCAAAAGGAAATATTTCAATATATAATATAATGATTAGATTTTCAAAGACTTACAGATGTAAATATTAAAAACTTTAATAAGATTTTCTGTGTATATTTTGAAGATAGAATTCAGCTATCATATATCCAGTCAAACAACAGATTAAAAACTAGCAATACAAGCCATTGAGTACACCTATATCCCGCTTAATGTGAAAGCTTTATGTAAAGATTTACCATAGTGATCATCCATCATTTTGTAATCCCTATTTTGTTTACAACTTATTATTCACTGTAACAATTGCAAATAAAAAAAACTATTTTTTTTTTTTTTGCAGCTCATTTTGAAAATGGTGGCCACCTTATAAAATTGATGGCATTGTAAAGTAGTAAGTTCATGTCATCCGAAAAAAAAATGACAACATTCATGCTAAAAATGTAACATACAGATTTTTTCATTATACATACAGTATTATACAGTATTTTAATTTTCATCCCAGGTTCTTGCAAGACAATCAATAAATTAATTAGTGGCACATTTAAAGTAAAGTTTGACAACTACAAACGTTAAAAAAAAAATTCCATTCAGCACAATAAGTAATCAAAAGCCTATTTAGAATCAAAAGCCTATTTAGATTATGTAAAACAACCGAATGTATTAATACTATATTTTTAAATGTTACATTACCCTAAAAAGTGTAGACCCGTCACTTATACAGATTAAAAATTCTTATTAATATTTTGCTTGCAGCAAAAGTTGATTATCATATGATAATAATAAAATTTAGTTACCATAATTGTAAGTAATTTTGAGAAAAAAACATTTGTATATTATGCAATCAAAGTCATTAAATATAAGTGCAAATATCTTTTACTGTACAGTATTTGCTTAATTTTAAATCATAATATCATAATTTGTTTCAAAGATATTCAAGACCAAAGAGCATTATCGAAAACATAAAAAAGATACAGTGCCGAAAAAAAAAAATAACAAATTTCATTCAACTTAAAACTAAAAATAAGTATTGGTCATATACTATATTATTAATAATTAATTTTAAATTGCATATAGAATTATATTAGCTGAAATATAAAGTTATTAAATCAAAGTTAAAAAATAATATTTACTTACTAGGCTTTAAATCAATTTCTAATTTGTTTCAGACTAATGCAAGACAATGGCAGTGTTATAATAAACTTAAGAATTTATAGTATGGGAAAAAAAATACAAATTCATTCAGCATAAAACTAAAAATAAATTTTGGTAATATATTATTAATAATTAATTTTAAATTGTGTACTGGTATGTGTTAGCTAAAATATTCAGTCTAGCAATTTTTAATTAAAATCTTTATGAATGCTAATTTCAGTCAAATCATGATTGCTTGTTATTGTACCCATCAATCAAATCAAAACGCTTATTATTACAAATCTATTTTCAATATTAAAAAAAAAAGGGGTGGTGGTGATAATTTCATCATTATGCATTTAATAATAAATTTTATATAATGAAAATGCAATACAAAATAAATTGAAGAAGTTTCGTGCTTTTGACTTTTAATTAAATAACCTATATTTCTGCCATTACAATGTATTGTATTATTCAAAAAAATTGTCAGATTACTTCAAGAAAATAGCTACCACATATAATAAAATGTGACATCTCATGCCATAAAAAAAGACATAGGTAGCACATGTGTATATAACATGTTGCTTATTTAGATCTACAGAGTGCATACTGTAAAAAAAAAAACCTTTTAAATATTTATTACAATATGCAAATATTAGAGATTTTTTTCTTTGTGGTAACGAGCAGTTTGTGGTAACGAGCAGTTTTATAAATTGGCTATCTTTATATTGTTGATATCAAATAAGTCTTTATGATCACAACAATTAATGAGATATTACTAACATTGCTTTTTTAATTATAAATAATTTCATGTAACTAATATAAAGCTATAAATATAAAAAAAAAATATGAAACTTCAGTATAGGGTTTCCCCCCCCCCCAACGAAATGGTTCACAATTTTTCTGAAGAACACAAAAAATTGTCAACTGTGAACCTACTCTTCTTTTCTTGGTCCATTTTTTTTTGTATATTTGCATGATGAAACTAAATTTTTCTTCTAGTGATAAAGAATTTTTTATCAACTACATACATTTTCAACTGAAATGGATAATAGCAACTAACATAACTGAACAACAAATCACTTCTCCAATCTATGGATCAAAGTATCATAGCAATCTTCAAAATGTACTAATTTCAACTATAATGCAGTATTTTGTCCACACTTTGTATAAAGACAGTAAAAAATTGATAAAGATAAAATTGAAGAGTTTTTGTAATCACACATGAAAGAATTAACTAACAAGGAATTAATGCAGGAAGATAATGAAGAAAAGAAAATCAATATGCCTCTAAAAAAGCCGTGAACAGCATTTTCGAAAAATGTGATCTAACTTAGATCATTCCATCAAATCTAAAATTGCCTTAATTCAGTGAATGAGACCTTATAATACACGTTGTATAAAAATAAAATCAAAGAAGCAAGTCAATCATTAATTCCAAATTTTTTCACTAGAGATCCTCAGCCATCAATACTGGTATATCTCCAAAAAGACCCAAGTTCATCAAAGGATTTAAAAGACAATAATGGATTCTTAGAATGAGCCACTGATGACTCAAATACCTGGATGACAAACACTGAATATATGGATTATAAGGAAGAACAATTATAAGTGTTTTTTGTTTTTTACATAAATTTAAGATGAGTTATTTTCCATACACACATATTTTAAGTAAATACCTGTATAATACACAATATACAGTACATACATGCATAAATTGTACATTAGTTTTTTTTTAATTACTATATATACTAGGTTAAGTTATTTGTTATATATTCATGGCAAAAATTTTATCCCACAGAAATAAGCTAAATTTTTCCCCATGGAAAACCATTATAATCCTTTGCTTTTTGTATGATCTTCTTACTTTACAATAAGTTTTAGGGAACCAGTTGTTTTCACTAAGTGGAGTAAAGGTGTATTTTGTCTAATAAAAAAATTATTAATCAAATCAGAAAAAAAAATCAGAAAAATATATATTAACAAATTTATGCTTAGTTAAACTTTACAATAATTCAAATTTCACCAAATAAATTCATTTTTGTCTTGAAAAATAGATATAATTCTTAATTCTCACTGTTTGATTATTACCTTATTTCTAAATTCTAAGATATATATTAACAACTAGTTAAACTTAATAAAAAATACATATAATTTTCTCATTATGACATATTATCTCTTCTTTATATATATATTTTTATATTGCACACAAAAAAAGTTTTTCTATAATTTTCAACAATATCTTATTATATATCTAAATCCTTCATTGATACTTTTAAAACTGGCTAAACATTAAAGCGGTATCAATTCAATTACATGAAACTGTAGTATCACTATTCATTTAACATCAGTTCCCGTTATACTTTAAATCCTTTACTTTTGTCACTATACAAGCTGGATTATACAATATATATAAAAACTTAACTTTCACATTATTCTTTTTTTTTTCTATATTGCAACAGATAACTTTATAGACTACCAAATCTCTTTCAATTATTTCAGTCCCAAACTGAAAATTCATTATCTGGATTCCACTACTACTTGGAATAAAATATTTTCACTTTTCTTTTATTCTCTTTTCTTTTCTTTCTTCCATATCTGTTGTTATTTTTCCAAGTATTCTAGTTTCAATTTATATTAATCATCAAAAGAATGTTCATGACAAGAACTCTAATTGGCCAAATATAGAACTAAAAGTATTTCTTCAAAATTACACAACAGTATAGAAAATTCATAATCTATTTAACTAATCCATTCAGCAACTTTTGACTTTTTGGGTAAGTTGAATTTCATGTGAAACAGATTTTCTCTTCAGGTATCTGTTCATCATTAGCCATGATGCAGAATATAAAAATTGCTTTTAACAACAAAAAAAAAGGCACAACAATATCTCATAAGAGGAATTTCCACAGCATGTACAGTTGATGGTTGTGTTGATTTGGGCATCACATTACATACACCTAGATTTATCTAGGTTGATATATATATATTGTAGTGCAGAGAAATAGGGGTGAACCTGTGTGATGAAAAATCATCAACCTCAAGTCAGACTCAAATTTAAACATACAAATAATATGAGCATGAGCACAGAACTAACCATAAGTTCACCCAGTATGACATAAAAGTAATAATCATTCATCATGAATGATCAAAAATAAAGTTGAATGATCAAAAATAAAGTCAACAGTCAACCTTGTGACTGGATTTGAAAGTATCCACTGTACCCCAAAATAATCATTTAGCCCTATCAAGCTTGGCGCAGATTATATAAACAATAATTTGGATGCACAAACTTAAGTGTTAATCCATAAGAATATAACAATTAAAAAAATAATGGTGGGATACTAAAACATGCTGATCATCAATGCCCTGGCCACTTAATACCATTAATGTACTGGCCAACTATAAAACTAATTTCTAATAAACACTAAACTAAATAAAATATAGTACATGGATCTTTAAAGGATATCCCCTTTGTACCATCCAGCATTAGAGAAGTAATGAAATCATCATCAACTGGATGTCCATAAACACTAAATATAAACACCTTTTATATAACCAACTATTATGTATGAATCCAGCTCAGTCAGTTCAATTTATAATATTTTAGGATTAAATAAATTCACTGGAATAATTTAAACAATGACATATAAATTTATTAATTAGAAACAATAAAATGAAATGAAAGTATGCTGATCATGCTATAAATATAATTCACATTCTGATTTTGATTAATACAAAAAGAAATGTTATCATATTGTGATTTACAAATATCTCAATAGGTTTACATAAAACACCTACAAATCAGCACACAGACTTGTCTGTATAAAAAAACAATTCATTTTAATAATTCATAAAGTATGACTAATTTTAACATATATATCTAATGACACATATCTGTATCAGCACAGACATGCTGTTTAATAATATAGAATTAACATATTAGAATTATTATAAACCAAAAAATTTATCATTTTTATAACACATAATTTATTTAACATATATTTGAATACCTATTCAGATGTGTTGCACACACAGGTATTTATATCCTAATGATATTTCATTAATTAATAAACTTATTCAAAAATATTATATTTTCACAAAAAACAATTAATTCATATAGAAAATATACATAAAATTCATAGCAAATGTGTATATATTATCTTCTAACTAATCTATTGTGTATATATTATGTTCTTACTAATCTAAGTTATTGGCTCACTATTCTTAATTGTAAATAAGTTTTTTTTCCTCTTTATATAAAAAAAAAATTACTTCTTTGACATTCATTCATAGAAGTTTTTTTTTTGTTAATGTTACTCTTGACTAATTATAAACTTTCTTAAAACCATTCTAGCAAGTTCTTTTGTTTTCCAATCTAGAAAGATTTTTGGAGTTTACCTTTTTTTAATTTCAAAATTAAATTGTCGTCAAGCGTTGGTGGTCTAGCGGTTAGCATAGCTGCCTTCCAAGCAGCAGGCCTGGATTCACTTCGCAGTCAACACTTTGACATATATATATATAAAAATTAATTGTCATTTTCAATAAAGAAACTTTCTGCATTTACCTTTTAATTAATAAATAAAACTGTCATTTATTATTTTCTTTCATTATTTTAGTTCTAGTTGATAAAAGTTATTTACCTTTAACAAAATTTTAATTTAAAGATTTTAACTGTCATTTTCAAGAAATTATTTAAAATAATATTGTTTATCCACCTTCTCATTTTGACTTTGATTTGCTTCTATTATTTGTTTTATATCCTCTTCTCTTTCTTGGTATCTCCTTGTCATCTTCTCTTTGTTTCCTATTGTTTCTCTTTGTTGTTTTCATCTTCTGTTATATCTTCTCTTTGTTTCTTATCATCTCTTTATTTCTTATCGACTTCTCTTTGCTGGTCTCTCTTTTTATTTTCAACTTTAAACATTTCTAGTAGCTGGATTAGCATGTAAGCATTCTCTATTTTCTGGGTGTCTTCAGTTTGTTGCTGATCATCTTCTTTTGGGTCACTTCCTTCTTGTTTTTGTTCTTCATTAGGAAGATTCTCCTCAGTTTCCATGTTCTTCATTTTTGTCCTTGCTCTAGTTATCATCTATATTTTATAAATTGCAATTTACTTCTTTCTTATGGTATTTAATTCTTTAACAATTTTATTATTAATTTCTTTATTTATCTAACTTTAATAAGATTCCCTTTCCATGCAATGATTTCATTCCAACTTCTTTCCTATGCCTATATTATTCCTAGTATACCATTCATTTAATTTAGCTGTCCCAATTTCCCCTTATTTATTCCATTTCATATCCCAACACTGTTCACATCTTACAGAATCATAACTTTTCTTCTGCCTTCCACATTTCTTCACCTATTTTCTTTGTCTGTTTCTTTTTCCCTTCTAGTTTTTTATGCCTATGGGCAGGCTAGTTAGGTTGGGCTTCACGATTAGTGTGACAAAGGTAACCAACTTGGGGTTTCCTCCCCCTTTGATGGTTGGTTTGTTTCCTGATGAATATATTACAGGAAGGAAAAAATGATTGGCAACACCCAATACTGATGTCATCCCTTACAACAATATTTCCAGCTCATCAGAAGATGTAGCATTAAAGAGACCGATAACAGCTAGAAATTTATCTATTTGGTTTCCCAAATGGTGCCACTAGAGTTCCAGTTCACTATATGCTAGACATAGCTCAAAAGACATGAGATTCCTGTGAACAAGTGCACTGAAAAATGGATGTTGTGAAATGAAACTGACAAGATATATTAGTTTTATATAACAGGAAATTATTTAACTAACAAAACTCTGTATAATAACTCCTTCTTATAGTTCATTGACAGTTCAGATTCCATGAGATCAATTAGTCCATTCCATTGGTAACTTCTCTGATGCTTGGTTCCATCAATGCCACTCATAGTGTCCATCAATTATATAATGGGTATACATGTGCCTGTATATCTTTGCAGTAAGGCTAAGTTCATACTTCATGCAGCACATGGTTAATGATCCTATTTAGTCAGCAGTCATATAGCAAGGATTTACATATATCATGGACACCTCCCTTATCATTCCACAAGTTCAAATTCTCATTCTCTAATTTACATTCTCCTAATATGCGCATATATATAATTCATAGATATGTCCATTAACTTGCTACTGCAGTATCCTAGGCAAGCCTGATTTACATTTGAATTAATTATTTTCATTCAATCATTTAGTAGTCAATCATTATATCCAAATATATTCATGTATTTGGTTCATGTATATAGATATAAATCCTTTTTAATAAGCAAATTTGCGTATACAAAAATATTAACTCTTTCTTAAACCTTTTAAGTATTTATGCCGTGTACATATATTGGGATACATCTATTTTAAATTAATCATTACATTATAATATCTATATCTTATTTAGCAGGTTGTGATTTAACAATTTGACACATATTACTTTATATTATTTATTCTAGAACCTAATTTTGAGTCAACATTAAGTTTTATCACTTTAGCAAGTTTAAAAAAAAATAGTGAAGGGAAATATATTCATTATTACATTTAACCATTTCTATTAGCATAACTCAGTTTTATCTTCTTAATTCTAATAACAATAGTAGCAATTACATTATTCTATCAATCAGAAATTACCTTGGTTCTTAACTGTTTTTATATAAATATTGGGTTTTACCCATTACATCTGTTTCTAAATTTGATATGAACACTTTATCATTTTGTCGAATTATTTTAAATAACTCTATAAATACCTTTTACTTTACCCTTTCCAAAATGCTTTTCTCACTACATTTTTGTAAATACTTTTAATTATTTCAAATGTCAAAACAATTATTTCATGCAATAATGAAGATTCATCATTATTAAGTAAATATAGGTAATATCATTACATTACAACACAATCACATAAATCTTAATTAAACATGTTTCAAAAACTACCTAGAGTTTTATTACCTCTTCAAATTTCTATGACGGTCTTTATGTTTGGTGTTTCACCACTGATAAAATCTTCGCATTAAAACGGAGACTTATTTTAGAGTTGAATGGTTTATATATTTTTTTTGTGGTCATTTAGGCATATTTCGTCATCTTCATGACTTCTTCCATGAATGGTGTGGAAAGGAGAGCAAGCTATTTCTTACTACCCAGACATTTTAGCATTTACCATATTGATAATTTGTTTCTTCATATGGCAGTTTAATGATACTTGTTTTACTAACTGCAGCACTTCTTTAATTAATGGCCATGGCAGCTCCAAACTTAATTGGTTTGCTTATCTGAACTCTTCTTTGTAGAATGATTGAAGACTAAACTGCAATTTACTGCGAAGTAACTACCACAATCAACCAATTGCCTCAAATTGTCTGATTTATCTCTTTTATAATCTCCTACCTCTCACAGTGCTTTTCAATATCCTTTTTTGAACTCACCCATGCTAACCAACATGTATTTCCAAAAACGTATTAACTTCTTTTGCCTAAGGAAAGAAAATTATGCTATCATTCTTGATGAACTAATTACAACATTCTGTGCCTTAATTTGGAAAACATTCAGCTCAATATATATATTATATCAGTAACATTTTAATTTGAAACCACAAAAAAAATTTTTTCTTAATGTCAAAGATTCATTAAATAAATGTGTGATTTAATTTTTAACAGTAGATTTTAAATATTGATTGTTCTCTTTTGTCCTTTTTTAGAAAATTTTGATTCACACTTTTGTTTTTATGTGAGTGAAAAACTGATTTTAAATTACTGTCAATTATTTATCTATTTTCCTAAGTTTCATTCATTAAAACTTCATCAGCTTTTATTTTAAATTAAACTATTTTAACTTAATGGTTATTACGAGCACTCAAAGCGCAAAAGAAATTTCAAATTATAAACATCCAGGTTGAGGTTAAGATTAACGAAAATATACGCAGACTATGCATGCGCTTTTTACACCTTCGTTTCCATCTTTGACTGTACTTTCCAGAAAGATACATTTTATTTTTCTACAATAAAAAATAAAAATTTTATGATAATTTTTGTGATCAAGTATATTGAATTTTTTTGTCTTTCTTTCATTTTTTTGATAGTTACTGGAGAACATTTCAGCATAAAAAATATATTGGTAAAAAGTTTTACTTTTTCTGTCGTATTTTGAAGAAAACATTATGGGGGTTTAATGGAAAGTATTTTTATTTTCCTAATTGTTATTTTATTATATATATTTTTAATTATTCTTTTTTTATATATATTTGATTAAAAAATGTATAAAAACATTACTATTGAAACTAACAAAAAAAAAAAGAAAGATCGTGATTATCTGCATTTTTTTTTCTATGATTATTTGAATTAATTGATACGAGACAAAAATAAATATATTTTGGAAATAGAATGACCTGATTTAGATTTTGCTATAATTTTTTGTCTGCATTTTAATAGTAGTAAAAATAAGCAAATGCTAAAAGTAACGATTTTGACAGTACATAAAGTTAGGCCGATTATAGACTATTGCAATATAAATTTCAAAGCTGCATATTTTTTAATTATTATTTTATTCATATATATATTTGATAAAAAATTTAGGAAAAATTACTATTGAAACTAATATAAAAAAAAGCTTGTGATTGTGTACATTTACATTGTGAATTATCTACATTTTTTGATATGATGTGAATTTAGGTCAAATATTTGAATTAATTGATATGAGACAAAGATGAACAAGTTTTGGAAATATAATGACCTGATTTAGATTTTTCTATAATTTCTTGTCTGCAATTTAATAAAAGTAAAAAAATATGCAAAAGCTAAAAGTAATGATTTTGACAGTATATATATATAAACTACAAAGTTATGTACCTCAAGCTTAACTCTATAATAAATTTAGTATTTCATTCACTTTTTATTTTATTATTTTATTTTGTATATAGTGACTATTTTGGTAGTACTTTTTAAAAAATTACAAACTGTATTGAAGTTCTTTATTATAATATTCAAATATACTAATTATTGATGAATACTAACTACTTGTTATAAGAGATGTTATTAGGGATGTCTTATACATTGCAAACCCGTGTATGGAAATGCATTTTGAAAGACTACTGAGAAAAATAAAAGGTACTAATGTCTTTATTCTATGAAGTTTTCAAGTGATGGATTATCTTAGATAAGTGTTATTATATACCAAATTTTTAGAAATTTTATGATGAATTCAACTAACCTACTAACAAAACAATAGTTTTAAGATAAGTGCATGATAATTTTGAATATATAAAATAATAAAATAATTATTAAAAATATTAACTTTTATTCTATTTTTTATTACTTTAAATATCAATAACTATATTTTTTTCAACTTAATTACATTCTTTGGTGTTTTATGTTTAAAAAATATATATTATGTCATTTTTGAGTAATATAAACTTAATTCATGATAAAAGTTGTGGCTTAACAATTTTTTAAATATTCAATATGGCCGCTTCAGCAGTGAATAAGTTAAAATGGAGGAAAACTTCAGGATATATGAAAGCAATATATGTTTCAATACATTGTAACCATATGGTTGGTCTCGATTATATCAAGCCTTATTTAAGTGATCAATACAGAAAAATTTTAAATTTTGATTAGCAATGATTGCAAAATATTAAAATCAGTGAATTATATCAATGGATGTTATAGTGGCTGCTAGATTATCTTTAAAATTCAGTAAATTATATTCTTAAATATTCTGAGAGTGATAAAAACTTAGACTAGAAAATCTGCATGAGTGTAAAAGAGATTTCATACGCATTGTAGGTTTTCAATAATATAAAATGATAATTTAATATTATTATTAATTTGGGAGTATAAATATGTTTGCTATTTTATTATTATTGAATAATTGGAAAGATTAAATTTGTAAATCTTTTAAATGAATAATTGTAAACAATCCTTAAGCATATTTTTATTGTGGTTTAAATTAATATTGAATAGCCTCATTAATTATCAAGAATGAATGTAGATGGAGTATTACTAATGATATGCACACTATGCTGTCATTGGTTTATTTTTAATTGTACAACAATTCAATGTACTAAAATGTATAAATAACTTAAGTTGGTTTGGGGGGGGAGGTTATCAAGAAAAAATCAGAGGAAAGACTTCAATATCTAAAACCTAAAAAATTAAAGAAATTAAGGAGTTGAAAAAGATATATCACTAGATTTGAATTGAACAAGATTAAAAGATATTGTACTTTTAAAACCATGGAATAGGAAATTTTACCTTCTTGTGTACGTTTTCTCTACTTCTCCATTGATTAAAAAAAAAGAGAGAGCCATATTGGAAATGAATTGTTTTACAAAATGGAACATCAAACTTAGGACAGGATAAGAAATTGTAAGCATGAACTTTTATTTCACCTATTTTAGTCAGTATATATATTTAAAAGTTATGCATGATTTATTTAGAATGGCAAAAAAAAGAAAAATGTTCTGTGCACTCTTTATAACTAAAGAAGAAAAATACATTTTGCTTGTGAATTATAATAAAAATATGATTAAAAATAATTTGAACAAAAACTTTTAAAATTTAAATCAAACAAAATAAAAAGTCACTTCAAGTGTTATAATGTTTAATCAATTTATAAAATGGGGAACTTATTTTTTTTTTTTTTTTTAAAAAAGAAAGAAATATCATCTGCCAAATCTTTTACAATTCGCCATTAGAAATGAAAATTGAGATACATTTAAGGTACTAATAAATGCAAAAAGAAAATGTTTAACTCATGGTTATTAAATATATTTCATGGAAATCTGTAAGAAAATAAATGAACAAATATCTATTTCAGGATAACTGGTGGAACGCAGGAATGGATAATAATTTTAAATGTAAACAAAAAACACTTTGAAATGATTCAAAATACCTAAAATCGTTTTTGATTGTTTTATTAAATTACCATGGATGAAAAAAAAAATCAAAATAATTTTGAGAAAGTTTTCTCTTGCTGTTAAGCTTAAGTTTAAAGAAAAATATGTCTGCAGAAAAGATTAATAAGCAATATGGTATTATTATTCTATTGCTACAAAATTTTGAGTGTTTACAATGTTTTTCAGTGTCAGGATCAAATATTAATAATAATAAATAAAAGAATATATGGATGCATTAATCATGTTTTGCCCATGACATTATTTTCCCTCGTCAGTCAGCTCATAATAAAGGAACAAACTATGAATTAGGGAATAAAGTAAAATGTGATAAAATGTTTTTTACTACTCATGTTTATTATTATAGTATATTGGTTTTAATATGTTATTAAGATATACATATTTTTTTTAGTATTGTGGTATAAATATATAATTGCTTTGAAGACAGATTAATGTTAAAGGTATATACATTTATTATATTTTTTTTTGTTATTTTACCGGTTGGTTTAAAATCTACTATTCTATTTAGATTGTCTAGATATAGAGATACTCATCCCTTACATTTTTGAAAATAGCTTCCGATATTCTACTTAGGGGTAAACAGACAGAATAACTTGTCAGAGCTATGGTATAATGACACAATCGTCTTATTATATGAAGTATTCCATATAAGCATTTTATATTTATTATATTTTGCCTAGAATTAGTATGTCTACTTTAGTTATAGAATGTATGCTATTTTTCATTGTCTGCATGTGTATTTTTTGTTATAGTAAAAAACATTAAATTTTTAAAAATAATTAATGGTTGTTTGACTTACAATGTTGGTTTGTTTAATACACTATTAGTTTATGCATTGTAAAATAGGATATTTATCTTTTAACTTTTATTGTTAGAATTATTTTGTCTTGCTATTGCATTGTTAAGGATTTGTAATAGTTTTAATCTGATAAGTGCAACATATAATGGCATCAAATATTGTGTCATTGATATTGTGCATGGGCAGATGGAGCATTCTCCCATTGCTTATTCCATGAGAGGATTATATTGTCAAGGCTGATAAATAGTTATTGCTTAGTTAGCACAGTTAACCCCTAGAGAGGATTATATATTATTTCCCTGTGATGAAATAAGGTCCACACATGTTGTACCTAGGAAAAAGACATTGGAATCACCCATATTGAAACAGTCGATCTTAGTTCAAGATCGAGTTTCACTGTTCTACTACAGCCCACGTCATCCTGCTCCTATTTTTTTTTTATAAACTATACATATATTTCTGAGAAGTGTCTATGAGATTTATAAATATAAATCTGAAATAAAAATTTTCTTGAATTACTTTAAATATTAACTTTTATGAATGCGACTCAGATATATACATATATTACAGGAGCATATATATAATTAAAAATACTAAATAATTTTCTGTCATTTAAAATTGTATTTTTTTTACTTTTATTTTAATACCTTGTAATTATTTTTTTGGTCATAAAACTATAAAAATTCAAGATGGAAGGTACAGTCGTTGACTGTCCAAAAATAATTAAAGGGATGGGAAGATAGTGTCATGATTTTAAAAGGAATTTGTAAATTAAAGTTAAGGAAAGTAAAATCGAAAACAAAGCTAATTGATTTTAGTTAGCTATTAACATTTTTATCAAATCCATTTCCAATCTGGAAATTGGCTTGAATTTATTTTGGACAGTTATCTCACGACTACATCTCTACTAACAATAGTGAAAAGATTTTTGTAAATTAAGGATCCATTAGTGAGGAAGTCTAATTAAAACAAACATTCTTTGAGGGGCTAAAAACTGACATACATAGGGCTAAAAATGTATTATATCAGAGTTTGGTAAATTGTTGCTAGCCGACTTCACGTCCGTTTAATTATTGAGGGGCCTAAGCCGCATTCCCCCCGTCTTCAGCCCAACTCATGCCAAGATGTAGCTCCTACTGCTTAAGAGTGACCGTGCCATCAAAGAATGTCACCTGCCATAGAAGATTCATCAATACTTCATGAAATCCTAAGGTAACCAGCCCAAAGACAGTATAATCGCATTAGTCAATTCTAATTTGTAACCTTTTTAAAATTAATGTTTTCTTTGTTTTAATTTTTTTTAAAAACTCACCAATTGGCGAGTATGTTAATCTTTTTATATCAATTCTCTGCTATCCAACTAATGTTTACTACTAAATTTTTCATCCAACTTATGCTTATTATTTTTACAATTTAGTGCAGTTATAATTTAATTTTAATGATATGTTTATATTTTTCACTTAATTTTATTTATAAATACCAATCAAATCTAGTCTTATGAACTTCTATATCCCGCTATGGAATAGAAAGGGTAGGGAGTTAATGGGTTCTTGTTATTTATTTCTAAATATCTCGTAAGATTGGGTTTGTATTTTAAATGAATACCTGCTTTTAAATAAATGTTTTATTGTAAATTTATATAAAATGTATAAATACTTTGCAATATGAGGTGGATATTTGGTGTCCGTTAATTTTATTAATTTCTTATTGATCATCATCGCCAAAAGGCTGGCAACTTAAACCTATTTTGTAATTTGCACTTTTAAGTGCGTGAATTTTAGTTTTTGTTTAATATGTTAAAATATTGTTTCAAGAAGGGGGAGAAATGCACGCTTCATTAATTATAGTTTAACTTATGATAAATGACTTTAGCTTAAATGGGTCATTATTTTAGCATATCATTACGTATTTGTTAAACCATTTAAGGCTTTACTTTAAAATTTAAATTCAGTGACTTTATATTATTATGATAGCGTTGCTGGCATATGTCAAATTATTAATAAGCCGCAAAGGGCTTTAATCTGATTCATCTGTTTGTACCTCACTCCAGGGAGTTATGATCGTCTTCTTTCATCATTCTTCTCCTCCAAATATATATTTATATACTGCTTTGAGTCGCCTGTACCTCATTCCAGGGATTCAAAACCTCTCATCTTTAGTGCTCTCGTTCATAATAGAAGTCAAAATCTACTTCTAGAACATGCAGGTTAGAGTAGATAAAACTCTGTATGATGCCTTGGTCTGGCCCATAGAAACTTCTTACCCTACCTTTTCTTTCTGTACCGCTCTAGCATGAAGCTGGCATGTACCACTTTTAAAAAAATTGGAGAATGACCTTGTCCTGACCAAATGTGCCATTTTCTCTTGCTGATATTATGCTAGTACTGCCATTTCTTAGTTAGTTTTCTAGCCTATTTAGCAAAATAAATCGTAATGATATGTGATAATGTTTTTCTCTTTGTAATATTTTCCATTGGAGTTTAAATCCAACTTCTCAAGAAGCTGCCCTCTCCTTTATTGAAATAAGCCGTTCCCGTAATTATAGTTTCGCTATATTCTATCGTTAAATGCCGAAAATGTAAAATAAATAATGTTTTAGTCTATTAACTGATCAAAATGTATCATTATTTTAATTGTCATAAATAAAGTCTCTAAATGAAATAAACTTATGTATCAAATGCTAAGGGCATCATACTAAAATCGTATAATCAACGAAACTCTATTGTATCTCTATAAATATATTTTTTTTAAATGTATAAAACATCCACCAAACCAGTCAGATAAAATTCATTTTTGTAACATTGAATAAAAGCCTATTTTTAAATATACATTCAGTATTGTAACCGATGCACTAAATCAATATTTGTTAAAATAAAAATAATTGTATCAAGTTTGTTAAATGTTTATAATGAAAATAAAGTTTTAAAGGCATGAAGTTGATTATATATATATATAAAACTCATCTTGAATTTTGTCCAAATAAATATTTATATTTTAAACTTTAATCCAGTTGTTCGAATCTCCTTAATATATTTATCTTATGTTTTTTTACTTGTATCTCGGGTTCACTCAACCTCTCATCGTCATCATCACCAATTGAGTTCTCATGTAAAACATTGTAGCACTGGGCTGGGATATAATGAATTTATGTGGTATCACCGTAGGTATTGTCCATAGGGTTATAGATTTTGGGAATGCGCAAATAGGTTAGAATTCATGATTGCTCCTGAGCTGTGTATCTCAGGCATCCATTGGGATTCGGGGTACTTTTGCTTAGATTCTAAATCTTGTTGGATGGACATACATTTTTGACAGGTACAATACTATTGTACAACTATATAATGTTGTTTTGTAGCGCCTCTCTTTATTGTGTGATTCCTCATGATGTTATATAGTTATTTTCCACTGTGTATGGTGAACTTCTTGGTATTTTAAATTATATAGCAATGATAGGATAAAGTTAGATTCAGGGATATTTGTTTATCTATAGTGTCTGCCTAATTGTGAATAGTGTACGTATTGTGTTGTAGTACCTTCATCAGTTTACAAGCAAACCAATCAAAACTTACTAATAATTATAAAACTTCTATATGGCATAATAGGGGATACACATGTACAATGTCATTTTATTTTCATCAAGCAGTGATTCGCCAATGGATCGGTAAGACAGGTTAATAATTAGAATGATTATGTTGTGGACATAGGCAAAATTTGGTGTCATGTATACATTTGACTTCTGATGTCTGTCCCCATTAATATAATAAATTTCTTCATATCAAATAATAATTATTAATTGTGCTGCATATGATAACTGCCTGTATCATATTCTCATTTAAATAAAATAGCTATAGTGTAACATGCTACTTTATAACATTAAGTTTTAAATTTTAAAGTTTTCACTTATCCTAAATATTTGAATGCACTTTTATTTGGTAACTTGAATGCTTATTTATGTTAAACAGAGTTTAACATTCTTGTTTTAGAATATTAAATAAGAGAAACACTGCTGATAATGAAAGTGATAATGAAGATATCACGGTACTATACTATTTTATATATTATGCATGTGTTCAATGGGATATATCTTGTTTTATATAATGTCTCTGTCTTGTTTCATATAATGTTTCTGAAAGATAGATATTCAATTATTTCTGATGTTTAAAACAATTTGTAAATAGTGTAAATAAATCTTGTTGTTTTAAAATTTTATTTAGTTGTCTGTGGTTTTATTGCTAATCATCATCCACATTATTGTTGTTGCTATCGACACATTATCCTATTATTTTGAAGTCAGCATCAATCAATATAGTATATTTAACTATACATTGATATATCATAATGTTTGTTAAGCCCTTATATTTTAAAAGTACATTTAAAGCATCATAACTTAGTGATCAAATATTGTTAACCTGAAGTGCATATGTTATTTTAAATAGTATATTAAAAGATAAAACACTTAATTTTGATTTAACCTGTTTATTTGAACCATCAGATAAATCATTCACCGATCTTGATCACATTGCCCATAATTTAAAAGAAAGTTTATTCGTACTTCGCAAAGCTTAAAGTTTATAATATTATTGGTATTGGAGTTGCTAAATATTCTGTATTAATTCTATTTTGTATTATGAGCTGTTTTGTTTGCTATATTTGGATAGTGCCAAAATTACTCTCACTGACCCAGATATATGTTGTAAAATGATAATATTTTAAGTTATTTGAACCCTGAGAGGAATAAGTTACTAATCTGCAGTGTAATTTTAAATTTATAGTAAATTTTATATCTACGGTTATTTATTGTACTTGGATTTGAGTTATGTTATTTTCACAGTTTTATTAAAGTCAGCATAACTTTAATATGTAAATTTCTTCTTTTGTCTTAAAACTTATAGCTTGTTTTGACTTTATGATGAATATTCTGGTTTTGTTAAGCTTGGAATCCCTATTTTATTTTACTATCACTTAATACAATATTAGTTTATAGTTCAAGATTTCATTCTCCATCATCAACATTGTTCTCCTATTTCATCTTGATCTTTCTTTTATTTCTTCATTCTCATTTGATCTTAATTCATTATCATAATTGATTCACCCTTCACTGGCTTTTATTCTATTATTATCTTAATCATTCATTAACTCTTATTCCATCACTATTTTAATCATTCATTATTCTAATACATCTTCTTTCTCTTCTTTTCATACTTAGGGTGTTTCATTTTATTATTTAATTATTATTTATTTTCATCATCCATTTAATCATCTAAATCCTAATTTATTTATTACTTAATTCATAATTTTAATTTCATATTCATTCCATAGACCTAATTATTAATTATTTATTGGTTTTACGAATATTAAATTTATTTCATAATATTTTGTTGTGGATTTTAAGGCTAGTTTAATTAGAAGTTATTATCTTCATGGAAACTTTGGGTTCTTCTTTAGATTTATTGTTTCATGCTAGCTTAGTTGGTTTTAATAAATAATATCTTTATTTTAACATTTCTTTTTATGCTTATATTCTTAATTATTCCTCTAATGAGGGTTACAATATATATACATATGCTTCAAATATTACCAGTACTTACACTTGCATCTAAAATGTTTTTTTTTATTTAGAAGGTATATGTCCATCAAAATAATTTTTTACTCTTCACAACTGAATCATGATGGTTATAACTCCTATTATAAATTTTCAAAAACTTTTCTAAAAGTTCAGCCCAAAAAATGGCACTTCGATAATTGTCTCATTAATTTCAATATAACTTTCCAATTCCCTGACTTTTAAACACAATAATCACAATAATGAATAAATGAAATAAAAAGCTTTTTCAGAATCACTCAAATCTAATATTCTCAAAGATCCTTTTCATTATACATTCAAATTATTTCATTTATTATTCATTAATGGTAGAGCAAAGTCTAATAGTACTTTCTAATTAATCTTATAGTTTAAAAATGAAAATGTTATTAAATTTCCCCTAGGAACTGTTGTCTATAATAAGATAAATTTATTTATTAAAAAAAAAAAAAGTTTTTTTTTATTACTAGCTGTACCCTCAGCTTCTCTCCCATTAGTCTAAAAAATAACACAACATGTAGCAGTTTCCACTGCTTCTATATTTATGTAGTATTTAAATTAATTAATAATGCAGAAATTATCAACAGCAATATCACAAAAAAAAAATAACTTTTTACAATCAGTTATACTACTGAATAATCAATTTTTAGAATTTTAGTTTAAATATATTTATCAAGTGATAAACTAATTAATATTATTAATTATTAAGCATACACTCTCATATATATATATATAATAATATCCAAGACATGTCAAAACACAAAAATATGTAACAAAGTTGATTAATTACAAATAATAATCATAATAATTATTCATGAAATTTGTTCCTGGCATGCTATTTATAAGCTATATATAAATAGCATTTTTCCCCCAACAGTTTTGTTATTAATAATTTTTATTCTATTGATCAGAATCATACATTTCTAATTGGAATAATTATATATATTAACAGTAACAAACTTTCCATACAGTAGTGTCACTCAATGCAAGCCATAGTAATCAATGGATGCCAGATTTGTGCATAAAATCCCTATCTAGTGTCTACTCATCCAATAATCCCAGACTAGTTTCTAGCTTGTGACTTTCTTCAATAGGAGCCTTGGATCTGAAAGCATGGGGATTATTGGTTGTTTTATTGCATATAATAATCACTTATATATGGTAATTGACTGCAGAAAGAAGTTTGCTGTTAACTAAAAGGAGATCCTTTGATTCCTCTTGAAGGCCTTAAAGAAAGTGAGTAGGGCAAATTTCTAATGTCAACTCCATACGTTCTTGTTTTTGCAGCTGTTATTACTATGTGTGTATTCATATAGTATATGAACATGTATGGACAGCTCACCAACATGCATTTACAAATGTGGTGAGTTTATTGGCTTTTGACCTGAGTTTAAGATCAAAAAACACCATGGTCTTTCTTCTCAGTGGCCTAAGGGAGAATGAATGTGTGGATGAAATTTTTTTTTTCTAATAAATATATACAATCATGACAGACAAAAATGAATCATGGCCCTTATTCCCAGGAAGCTGTAAAGTCACTAGCCAAGGTAGAAGTAGGTTGTTGAAAGCGAAAGGTGATAAGATTCTCCGGATTGTGAACCCAGGCTGCCATTGATGACTTTTTATTTAGATACTTACAACTACAGATCATTTTCAAGTGAAGAAAGATTGAAAAATTTCCATTTTTTTGGAAAAATTATCTCATATTAAATGGGACATTATTGGACTCTGTGAAGTTAAAAGAAAAGGTGAAGAGAAAATTGATTTAAAAAGTGGACATGTACTTTATTACAAAGGCACAAATATTGGAAGTATAAGTGGGTAGGATTCATTATAAATAAAAGGTGGAAGAATAGTATTGTGGAGATTGATGGTATATCGGATAGAGTGGCAAGATTAGTTATTCAACTTAATAGCAGATACCAAATGCAGATAATTCAGGTTTATGCCCCAATAAGTTCTCATGGTGATGAAGTTGTAGAAGATTTTTATATGGATGTACAAAAGGCTTTTGATCATACTAAACATCATTTTAAAATTATTATGGGAGACTTTAATGCAAGAATTGGTAAACAAATGAAAGATGAAAGTGCTGTAGGTAAATTTGCTTATGGTAATAGAAATGAGAGAGAACATAGACTTGTGCAGTTTGCAGAAAAAGAAAAACTTTATAGTATGATTTTTTTTTTTTGAGAAAAATGTTAAAAGGAAATGGACATGGAAGCTTCCAAATGAAGATACAGCAGAAGTGGATTAAATTTTGCTTGACAGAAAGTACATATTTCAAGATTGTAATGTCCTTAATAAATTCAACATAGGAAGTGATCATCGATTAGTAAGATGTAGGATAAGGCAAAACTAGAGACAAAAATTATCAAGAAAAACAATATTTTCAGTTCATATTCCTAATTTCCTAGAGACAAAAATTATTGAGAAAAACAATGTTTACAGTTGATATTCATAATCTTCAGAAATATTCTAATGATTTTAAATTAGAACTTGCATCTCATTTTAAAGTATTAGTATACTTTGAACATGATTCAGATTTGAATGAAATTAATAGGAAAATAACTGATATACTTTTAAAAACTGCAACAAAAATAGCTGGTAGAAAAAGTTTCAATTGACCAATAAAATTTCTACTGAAACTAGAGAATTTATGAAAAAAGAAGGAATATGAAGATATATAAAAATGATGCATCAAGAAGGATTGAATATCTCGAATTTTGTAAAATGGTGGGAAAAAGAATTGATAGTGATATAAGAAAGTATAATTGCGAACTAGCAAGGAAAACTGTAAAAAAGAGTAAAAGTCCCAAGAGTGTAAAACATTTTAGTATTAATAGGTAACTTGTATCTGCAATAAGAAAAAAAAGATGGAACTATTACTAAAATGATAGATGATATCATGAAATGGGTAGAAGAATTCTATCAAAAATTATATAATAATAAAGAACAAGTACCTCCTATAACTATTATATCACATTGGATTTCAATCAAACAAAAGAGCAAGTTGGATTTAAAAGTGGTTTTAGTACAGTAGATTATATCCAAGTATTGAAAAAAGTCATAGAAAAAACCAATGAATATGAGTTACCATTATGCTTTGTATTTGTAGTTTTTTTTATTTTTTTATTTTAAGTAATAAACTTTATTAAAACACAACATATTTACATAATTACAAGATATAAATTTCTAATTCAAACAAAAAAAAAAAAAAAAAAGGAACAGTATTATCCTTCACTTGTCCATTATACACATTGCATCATGTTCATTTAACTTTCCTGTCACCTGTTAATTGTCACTGTTTACGATTTAGACCCTTTTTCTTCAACAAAATTACAATTCTTTATTATATGTTTTACTCCCAGATTTCACATTTGGAGCAGAATTCCTTCCCATACACATTGGAAGGTTTTTTGGGGCCAATATTTTAGGCATAAGTTAAAGCAGTTCTCCCAATCTTTATTCATTTTTTTTAACCAATTGAATTTCTTATTATCAAATAAAAGTGAACATCTTACTGCCCACAATGATTTCAACATATGGATCATTACATTCACATCGTGTGGGTTGGAGTTTATAACATACTTTTTCATAAGATATTTGAGATTTATTATAGGCCTGTGAAAGATCTTCATTCTAATTTCTCTAAAGGGGTAGCAATCTTCAAACATCATAAAAGTTTCACTGCCCCTGTTACATATAATACAGGTTTCACTCAAACTCAATCCCAGTCTTTTATTAATATAGGTAGTTGTAGGTAGAATCCCATTGATTAACTTAAAAATAAATCTCATTGATGTCTGAGGGATATATATTGAGTGAAATTTTTTTTAAACATTTTTCTCAACCAATTATTTTCATTTTGGTAATTTGCATTTTTTAAATCTTTATATCTAATACAATCTAGGGTGGTTACATCAAGTTCATCTTGCAAGTCTTTATATCCCATCAACATATCAGTAAGATACGATCTTCTTTCAGCTCCCAATCCGTTAATAATTAATATGTCACCATTTGGGAGATTAAATGACTGATCTTTGACTACATTCATATAAGCTTTAGCAGTAATAAATCGAACATAAGCTTTTGGGTCAATTAAATTGAGACCACCCTTATTTATTGGAAGCTGTAAAAGTGAGGTAGAGGAGATAAGTTTTCTTTCCCCATATGAATTTTTTTGCCATCTGATTTATTATATAATTTTAACCATGGGCAATAATATCCTAGCACTCCCATTGCAAGTGTATTAAATATTTTGGTTTTAGTTATTTCATAGAGTTTAAAAGACATAAAACCATTAATTCTTTCCTCTGTTTTCCTTGTGACTAATTGGTTTAATGGTCCATTCATCTTAGGTTTTGATAAATATAATGGAATGCTAAGCAAGGACTTAGGTAGCGCTACAAACTCATTGGGAATTCTTTTCCCTGTTGCCAATTGCTAAGCTGCTGATTTATTTATTTGAATTAACGCTCCAGTTGCCTGCTGAAATTTTCTGATTATATTCATTATAGCATCAATACTATAAGTTTTCAAAAATTATTATATCATCTATAAATGCCATGACCTTTACTGAAACTCCCAATTGGGGCAGGTAAATTCCATTTATTAGTGCCTCTATTTCTTTTATCATGGGATCTACATAAATTGCAAACAACAGTGCTGCCAAAGGTGATCCTTGCGGAATTCCTCTATCTGGGGCAAAAACTCTGATCTTCTCATAAAATTTTTATAAGAGATTCTATTATTCATAATGTAATTTTTTATTGCATTCAATAAGAATTGATCATCTTCTATAAGCTCCTTTAGTCTTAAATAGATAAGACCAGTTAATGAGGTCAAAAGCAGATTTAAAATTAATTTGTAATGCAAAATACTGTGTTAAATTATGCATCCTGGCATGCTTGATAACTTCTTGGATTTTAATAGCCACATTTACTGCTCTCTTGCCTTTTACTGCATGATGCCCGTTGATATCTTGTTACTAATATTTCTAAATAATTTTTTTTGTAATATTCTAGCAATGATTTTAGCATCAATATCCTCAATTGTTATATTTCTTAGTTCTTCAAAATTGGGCATTTTCATATTCTTTTCTTTTTTAATGCTGAAGATTATTCTGTTGTTAATATATGGCCAGTCAAAAATGTCAGAGCACATTTGATTATAAAATTTTAATAAAGGGCCAATCAGAAGATAACCAATTTGCTTATACACTGATGTTGGGATTTTGTCATTTGCTAATACTGTTTGCAACTTTAATCTCTTTATTTCAACAAATACCTCCTAATGTGAGATGTAGCCATTCATAGTTTGCTTTAATTGCATCGAGAATTGTTCACTCTCAATGCCTCATTTGCGCACGATTTCTTTTAATCTCACAACCATATATTGATCTACTTCATCACCTGATATCACGGAGTCTTCAGCTGTCATTATCAATGGGATACCATTGGTGTGAGGGAAGTATACTTTCACATAGTTAATTGTTGGCTTCACTATTTTGTTAAGATCAGGGATTAATTTTCTTATTCTTCGTGTATGTTTCTTCCTGCATTCTTTTATATATAATCATTGTATTCTAGTTGTAGTTTCTTCACTAAATCATTATTTTCTCTGAGGCCGGATATAGTACTTAGTATTTTATTGATTTCAATAATTCTATTTTTCATTAATTTTGTGTTAACATATTATTTGTGTTATGGCGGCATAGGCTTGAGATAATTTTTTTCATTTTATTCAGTAGTTTCTTACTATCAAAATGTTAGACATTTGATCAACTGTAAAGTTTATCTGGCTCATAATGTTCTTTTAAATAGTAAAGACATAGGTTTTATCTTTTATTACATTATAATTTTTTTATCTCCAGTAGTATTCTTAAGAAATCAAAATAGCCTACTAGAGAAGTTTCAATGAATGAGTCTTTCACTTTACCATTCAACCCAAAGAACAAATCTATTAGTGACGTATATCTGCTGTTAAAAACTGTGTAGGCATCCTTACCATATTTCATTTTCAACGGATACATTGCAAGAGCTTCTAGTTTGTTTTCCAGGCTTTTAGGAATAGCCCGGCAGGAGCAATTGAAGTCACCTCCCACCAAAACAATGCCCGGCTTCTGCATTAACTTATTTTGTATACCATGAATTAACTTAGGTATATCATTACCTTTACTAATCGAGTATACCGCAATTAGGTAATGAAGCCTATCACAAAAGGTAAAGGAAATCACTATAAAATTTATTTGTAATATGATTATTTGTATGTTTCTTATACTTGATCTCATATTTATTAGTAATGCAACTCCTTGTGCTGATTTTGCATTTATTCTGTACAGAAACACATTTGCCTTTGCAAGTCTTTCAGTAATCCAAATTGGCGTGTTGCTACTAATCTTTGTTTCTGATAAGATTATAATGTCATATTTTGGGGAAGAAATGTAGTCTATAATTTTAACCACTTTATCACCTGCATTCATTCCTCTAACATTCATAGATATTATACTTAGTGATTTCTTCATAACTTGATAATTTAATAATCATTTTATTAGCATAATACACACTACATCCTCATCTTTTCCCTTAATTTTTAATTCATCCTCTTTCTTATCATAGGAGTCATTGTTTAATGCCGCCAAATTAATATTCAACATTACTTGCTTATTGCCATTATTATCTTTTGTAACTTTATTAATCTTTTGATGTGTATTTCTTTTGAGTGTTTTGATACTATCCTCATTACCATTTACTTACTTATTGCTAAGTTCTTCTGCTTTCATACTATCTTCATTACCATTTACTTGTTGGTTGATAAGTTCTACTGATTGTGTTATCATAACCATGTTTTCGTTTTCATTTTCCATTTGTGAGTCTGTGTTATTCTCATCATATGAATCTATAAGACTATCAATACCTATGACATCTCCGACCTGCAATAGTTCATTTTGGCCCGGTAACAATTCAACATCATCTAATATATCCATATTTTTTAAGTTATCAATTTCTTCTTCATACAATAAAAGCTTGTCTCCTGTGTTACTAACTATATTAGGCCTTGTCTTAAGTGATGATGATATGTTACATAAGTGATTTAATCGGTCAAATTTATTACACTTCATGCAGTTAGCAGTGCCACAGCATGCTACAATATGCCCACTCGGTTACATTTAAAATACAATGATCTACCCTTTATTATTATGAAAATAGGCATTTGATCTTTTGTTATTTTACATGGTATTTGTTCTTTCGTTACCCCTTTCTTTAATTTAAGTACTACTGTCCATGAGTTTGATGGAATTTGGAAAGCTGTGCCCGGTGTCATTTCTCTTTCCATATTTATTATCTCAGCATAATCCCCTAGTTGGATTTAAAAAATTCAACATTGAAACTTGGAGGTGTATGCAGTATTCTTCCATAGACCAATGGATTAGGATCTTTTGTAACATAATTTTTATTTTGAATTTGCTTAATCATGTTTTCAGCTTTATCTTTTTGTTCCTTATTGAAATATTAAATTGAAACGAACCCTCTAGCGGGGAAAAAAGTATATTTGACCGTGTTAATGAGTTCATGAGAATATAAAGCCTTTAAGTATTCATCGATATCTGGTTTATCAAGTATATGTTCTCCTGTTATTATATTAGTTTGAATAACTAAGCTAAAAATTGATGTACTTGGTGACATACACTTTACAAATATCTTTTTCCAGTATTCATTTAAGTTCATAAAAGATTTTGTGGTAAGTTTCTTGCTACTTATATTATCAGCATAGTTATCATTAACATCAATAAATTGAGTTTTATTCACAGTCTTTTTGATTATCTAATACATCTTTTTTAATTAATTTTGATCTTAATCCAGCTTGTTTTATTGCATAAGATTGTAAGCTCAACTTCACTTGAGGCAAAATTATTATTGCTATCCATTTTCCTTTTTTTATTATTATTTCATATTACACACTCTGGATTTTCTAATTAAATGTTACTACTTAGGCTTCTCTCAGTGTTTTTGCTAATAATTGCTTTTTCTGTAAGTGCCATATTGTTTTCTTGATTAATTGATTTATTTGTATGTTGTTTTAAATTTATACTATCATTATTATTATCATTTTCTTCTCTACATTTATTTAAATTAGTATCACTATTAGTTTTCATTAATTTACTTACTTTTCTCAGAAACTTAAACGCCATTTTCTCATTATGATTTTTATTTCCTTCCAGATTATTAGTATCTAAGATTTTAAATTTATCTTTAACTTTACAAATACTTACTTTGGTATTCTCGTTCTTTTTATTCTTTCTCCCCATTTTAATTTTTTATTTTAAACAATCGTCCCCGTAAATCAAGCAGAAAAGATACTTGCACTACCAGTCATTACTTGAAGCGGAAGTTTGTATTTGTAGATTATGAAAAGGCGTTCAATTCTATAAAGTGATTAAAGTATTGGATCATCAATGTATAGAGCCAGAATATTGTCATATTCTGAAGAATATTTATAAAATTTCAACAGCAACAATTAGATAACATAATGATATTAGGAAGGTTAACATTAAGAAGGGTGTAAGACAGAGTTACTCAATATCTCCAAAACTTTTTACAACAATCCTACCAGAAATATTTTGTGAATTAAAATGAAAAGCTAAAGAAATAAAAGTAAATGGTGATTATTTATATCATTTAAATTTTGTAGATGATGTAGTTGTTTTTGCAAATAATGTTTCAGAGCTTCAGAAAATGTTGCAAGAATTATCAGATGAAAGTATGAAAGTAAGAAAGTATGACTAAAGATAAATGTTAAAGAGCCTAAAATAATGTTTAATGGATTTTCTCAAAAGATGAAAAGATTGATTGTGATGAATTAGAATAAGTTAACAACTACAAATATCTTGTTTAGATTATTACTACTGATGGAAACATAATGAATGAAATTAATTATAGAATCAAACTTGGTTGGAGTGCTTTTGGTAGAAATAACTTAATATTAAAAGGAAATATGCCTATGTGTTTGAAAAACTTTTTAATAAATGTGTTTTACAACTTCTTACATATGGATCTGAGACTTGGACACTTAATAGAAAAGCAATATAAAGACTTCAGACCACTCAGAGTATTATGGAGAGATGCATGTTAGGATTAACAAGAAGAGATTGAAAATGCAATACATGGATAAAAGAACAAATAGGCGTTACTGACATTGCTGAAAGAATTAAGAGATTGGCTGAACATAATGCTAGAAGAGATTATAATAGATGGACAATTGAAATCTTAAATGGGATTCCAAGAGATTTAAAAGACCCCAAAAAAGTGACCGCATGTGAGATGGATGGATGAAATAAAAAAATGTACAGGAGTGATGTGGAGAAGAGAGGCTAGAGATTGGAGATGGATTGAACTTGGAGAGACCTTCATCATACAGTGGACTGATAATGGTTGATGATGATATGGTAATTAGTTTCACACAGTTCCTACCATTCTATTTGTAATACATATGTATTTATGCATAAGAACTCAAAATTAATGCATAAATCAATTGTAATCAAATTATTAATTTCACTGATATAGCTATCACAGTGCAACATCTGTTTTAAAATTTGATTGCATTCTTTAAATCTAAGTAGGAACAAACTATTTCGTTTTAAGCTTGTCAGATTTTTTTCATATATATAAAAAAACATATACCAGTTAAATAAAGAAAACAAATAGACTCAGTGAGGCGCTAGGATAGTTTCAGACACTAGTGCTAAAATACCAACCCAAAGCTAGGATTTATCTAAAAGTTATCTATTGAATGGAAAATCTGAAATTTTCAGACACCTACATGTCTTCAAACCCAGCTATGCAACTCAAATAGGTATATGGGGCTGAGAGGTCTTCAGCCAATCCATATATTAATAGCCTTAGCAATATAACATTGCTTTAGATTTTAGTGCCAAAACATGAAACCATTGGTCTGAGGTTAGGGTGTGGTTTCTAGATAGAGATTTTAAAATGCTTTCTCTTGCTGGCATTTATCAATAAAGCTTGTTAAAGCAATTAGCACAGCTCATTGTTTTTATTTACAAGCTTAAAAAGTTTAGGCCATGTGATACATGACTTCAATTGTCATTCTAAAAGTTTATCAATTTCATAGTAAAAGTTTATCAAGTTCAGAATTATTTCTCTGGCTGTATCCATGTAAAAAAAAAATTATTTTGACATATGTTAAATATATATTTAAACTGAAATCCTAAAAGTTTATCAAATCTAATGCTAAGATAACTATCTAACATTTTGAAAATATTTAATCCACAATCACTAACTCAGTTTTTTGTAAGTGACAATTTCTTTTTTCTTCTATCCCATTTTAATAAAAATTGATTCATTAATTCCAATAAAGTGAGCATATATTCCACATTTTTGACATATAACCTACCTCCCCCCTCCAGAAAATGTTCACTTCATTCATTTTTATATTCTCCCATTCTTTCATTCAATTTTTTCTGAAACTAATTCTAGAAATAAATGTTCAATACTCTCCCATTTTTGCATAAATCACAATTATAGACCATATTCTTATCTCATCTTTTATTTGATATTTAAATGTGATTCATTAATTCCAGCAATACTCTCACTCTAGTGTTACCATACATCCTTTCATTTTTCACTAGTCTAGTTCTTTTTCTCTAATTAAACTTATCTATTCTCTAATATAAAAATAATGAAAAAATTTGGTCAAGCATTAGTCTGACTTCAAGTGAGTTATGGAAATAAACTAAAAAATTAAAATAACTACTATTTAATTAAAGAAGAAATTTATTGAAAAATAAATAAATATAAAAGTCTATAATTTAAAACTTATATATAAATAATGGTTTTAAAAGTATATATAATTGTTGTTATGTTAATAAAAAGATTTTACTTAAAATAAATATTATTTGATATAATTATCCCATTTCTAATATAAAAAAAAAAATCTTTATTGAATGTTTGTAGTCTACCTTATCACCATATAAGCCTATTAAATACTATTTTTACTAATTTATTTTATTATAAACATTTTAAAACTGATTTCAATTTCCTCAGTAAAAAAAAATCCATCCCATTTCCTCTTGAAATAAACTCAATTGCTGTCCAAAATTCAGTACCCAGTAACTTTTTTGTATTCTCCCTAAAATTTTTTGATCCATGGCTAATACAAAGTGTACTATCTCATTAATTAATTAATTTCTACTATCTAAGATTTTTTCTAGATGAATTTAATTTTTATATTTCTTCCTATCTCTGCACACTTCTCTAATAACATCATATATTTTACTATTTTTTACATTGCGTGCAAATACCCCATATTGAAAAAAATTAAAAATGAATTTAGAAATTTACATGCACGTGCATTCAAAAACACTTTAAATGCACTAATTGTGGTTTAATAATTTAAATCTTACATTACTTCTTTATTATTATTTTATTTCTAATTTGATTAGTCAATATTATATATTGTTTTCTATTTGCAATTTTTTTCCACACTAAACAACTTAATGGCATAATATTCTTATAATATAATTGTGGATAATTAAGAGATAAATGTAGACATATTTATACAAGACCTTTAAATAAATAAAAAAATTTGATCCCTAATTTATAATTATATTTTATATATGCACATATGTGTGAGGTGATGCACTGTGGCTTCTTTTTCGGAGTCAGGAATACCTCAGCCACTATGTCCAGAGAACCTGTTAGCCATCTTACCTTCCCTTTCCATTCTCCACTCTAAGTTTTTCCCATATTCTTCACTATCCTGCTCCATCCCATTTCCACAGCATAATCTTTGTCAACTCTATAGCCTTATTATCTTTTTCTAAACCCAGCATAAAAACCAAGAACCCACTTTCTGTATAATCCCTTTACTATAATTATTCTCCCACAATTTCATTATTTCTGCCCCTTCTACTTGTAGGCATTTCCATTCAATTAACAGATGCCTGATATTTTCTATGCCTTCCTTACATACTTGAAGACTAAATCACCCATATTTTTCCATTTATGTGTATATTCGTTGTTGCTAAATATCCTGTTCGAACCTTAAACAATAAACTACTTTCCTCATTATTATCATAAATTAACTCGCACCCAATATCTGTTTACTTGTATATATATTTAAACTCTTTTTACTCTCCATACTAGTTCTACATCTCTTCAACACCCTATTTTTTATTAATGCAGCTATTCTTCTATCCCATTCCTTGCCACTATAACACTCTACAATTCTCCTAACACAATCATCCCACCTTTTGTATAAGTATACCGACATAAAATCTTTATCCAAATCTTCTGTGTACCATACTATCTTTCTCACCCATCTTTTTGCCTGCCCTTTATTCATAATCCAATTAAATACTATTTTAACTAGTCTCTTTTTATCCATAAATTGCAATCTACCAAACATTTTCATTTTGCTTTTTGCATCTCTCATATAAAAACTTGACCATCCATCCCATCTCTCCTTGAATTGCCTCCTTTGCCATCCACACATTTGCATCTAATGCATGTCTTCCTACTTCTCTTTGCATTTTTTTCTAAGTAATCTAAAACCCCATTACTAACACAATGCATCATTATTATAAATTAACCCTGCTACTGCCACTCCCATACAATTCTAGCTACATCATATTTATTATATGAAAATACTGTTAATTTCCTTATCAGTCCCTTACTTTTCTTTGCTTCATTTATCAATTTTTTCTCCCATTCATCCACGCAATTTCTCTGACTACTTAAGATGATTCCCAAATAGTTATACCTATAAACAACATTTAACTTTATATCCCCCCAATAAAAAAAATTTCTCTTCTCTTTCTCCAGCATTTATCATCATTACTTTTGATTTTTCTTCACTAAATTTAATCCCCATCACTTTACCCACCCTTGTGCATGTCTTCAGAATAGCTTCCATACCTTCCCTACTTTCTGTGAACAAGAATATATCATCAGCAAATAAAATACCCGATAATTATACTCCCCTGCCTTACTCCCATCCCATTTTTAACTTTAACTGATTCTATATTTCCTAAACGATACGTATAGCAATTATTTTCATACAATCTCTTAATAAGATCCACTAATGCTCCATTCATTCCCAAATTTATTAAACATACTCACAAATCTAGTCTAATTTACTCTATCATATGCCTTCTCTATATCTATAAAAACCATACATAACTGTCTATCTGTATTCCTACTCATATCTATAAGTTATGTGATTACAAATAAACTATCTCCTACATGCCTGTCTGATCGAAAACCTCCTTGCATTTCTCCCACTATATTATTTTCTTCCGTCCATTTTGTGATCCTTTCAGCCACCATATATGCAAAAACATTATATAACACTGATGATGTTACCACTATTGGTCTATAATTGTTTAACTTTCTATGATCCTAACCCTTTCCTTTAAATAGTAGCCTTACTCTTATATTATTCCAGTTATCTGGAAATTCTTCTGTGCTATCTTATTAAAACATGATAACAGATTTAATTTTGTTCTATTTCCTCAATTCATCGCCATCTCTGCTGCCCATCCATCTAAATCTCTCACCTTTTCACTTTTCAATTTCTTCCCTGCCTGTCATTCTGTCCTTTCTATCATCTTTTCTATATCCATTACATAATTATTTAAGATTGTATCTAATTCTTCTCTAGAGCTACACTCTATTCCCTCATCATCTAGTAATACTATTTCTCTCTCTCCTACATTCCTTCTTTTAATATATTTCCAAAATTTTTTTTACTCCCATCTGTTCCATTTTTATTAATATCCTCCAACAATTTATTATTTAATTTCATTCTCTCTATATAATTATCTATTTTAGCTAACTTCATTTTTTTTAAAAATACTTTTCCCATTTAACATTAACATCTTTTTCATTTGCTTTATTTTTAATAGAACATAAAAAAACACAACTACACTGTGCCATCTAGTGAAAGCAAAATAAAATAAAAAAGAAAAATATTTGATATATCAATTTTCTTTCAGAAAATTTTAAAAATATTTAATGACATAATTTAAGAGAGGCAAAAATAATTTTTTTTTTTAAAAAGGCTTATGAAAAAATTGGTTGAAATAAAATAATTTCTAGACAAAATCAAATTGTTTAAAAAAAGCAAAAAAATATTGTTATAAAAGTTTGTAAAGAAATCTTTATCATATCTTGAGAACTGTTTGCATGTTAGCATACATGTGCATATCTATATATTTAATTAAAGGGATTTGAACCCAGATTTTCAAGTTCTCTTTAGTCATCCACTCCATCTTATACAACCAACACACATGACCACATACATGGAGAAAAAGATAAAATGATCAATGTATTTTGTGCTGAACCAGCACTCATCACTTGGTCACTTATGCTCACTTAAATACACAGATGGATTCAAATCCACTCTAATTATATCTAGCTTAAAAGTACATTTAATATACTTGCATTTAAATATTACAAATTTAGCCTGTATTCTATCCATCTCTCTTCTGTGTATTTAAATGGGCTTAAGATTCTGCATATGAGGAGTCAGAATGACTTAATGGTTAACATGGGTATGAAAATAAAATTGGCAATCAAGGACATTGAACATGCCATCATCATCAGACTTTCAATGATATGGTGGGCTGAAGAGTTGGAGAAAATTAAAGCCTGTCCATTAAAGTATGAATGTGTGGGAGATGATCTGGACTAACTGATGAGTGCTGGTTCGGCAAGAAATATGTATATTGGAGATCATTTATCATTTTTGCATGTATGTGGTCATGTGCGTTGGTTGTATACAATGGAGTGGATGACTAAAGGAAACTTGAAAGTCTGGGTTCAAATTCCCTTTAATTAAATCTAGTTTAAAAGTATACATAATATATTTGTATTTAAATATATCTATATATTGTAATTGTCAAGAAGTAAAATTTAGCAGAATAAAGGAATATCTGGGCCCCAAAATATTGGTTGCAGCAAATATGTAATGGTAAATACCAGAAATCAAAAATATACAATATATTAAATATATACCATAAATCTTGATTCAAAATAAATATTTATATTAGATGTAAGTTGAATAATTAATAAAATTCAAATAAAAATGATTGCAGTTCAAATGTATATATTAACCAATGTGATGATGATGATTTATGACCTAAGTACAAGTTCTCCCAAAAGTATTTTATTTGTTTTTCAGTTTCAATAAAATAAAAATATCACTCTCAAGTACCAAAGGTTCTAATTAAAAAGTTTACTTTTGGAAAACTTATTAAGCCTGATTAACTTCATTTACAAATTAGTACCACCATTCCTGCATGTCCAACCAGTAAATTGCATGATTTCCAGGGTTGTGGATATTATTAGCCATCCTTTATTCCTGTAAAATTAACTTTTATCTCTTTCCAGATATTTCTTTAGTGGTGAAGACATCATTTGGAATGACTCAAAAAATATAATATTCTCTTCAGAAGTGGATCTTTTACTTTCTTCTTTCTCTTCTTTCCATTTTATTTTTCATTCCATGCATTGGTAATGGAATTTGAGAATCTGTCAAAGGTAATCCAATGATATAAACTCAGTATACTATTAGAATATTTTACTCTTTTTGATCTCATATTATTTAGCCATTTTATTTTATAGGTTTTATATCATGGAGCAGTTCTATTTTTTAATTTTCTTCACATGTTGTTCTTCTTCATCCTTCAGGAAGTAGAATTCATCTTGTAAAATCTTTTCTACAACAATAGTAATTGTTTTCATGGATGCCTGAATTGGGACTTTCTCTTGAATAGCATCATTTTAAAAGTTTACGTCTTTTTAATAATCTATTTTAGATCTTTTAACCAACTTCAAACTTAATATTTCATTGGTTTCTTCTATTACCATACTTGGTTAAGAATGTAATGATTCCATTACACGTTTTATTCTCTCCAATATTTTCATCATCTGTTATATTGTTGATAATTTCTCTATATTCATCTTCAGCATGATTAGGGTCATCTGCATATTCTTTAGTTTTTTCCACTTTAAGTACTACTTCAAAGTTTTCTTCCATTTTTCAAAGCCATTCTTAATTTTTTAAATACGTTTCTTCAAGTTTTTTTTATCTATTTTTTGTTCAAATTTTTGTGGCATTGCTTTCATCAATATATACACTATTTCAATAGTATCTGTGCCTGGTTTCTCTTCTGAAAGTTTTTGTACAGTCTAAATGGTTTCTTACTCTATCAATTCTAAGTCCATCAGTTGCATTGTTTTCTTGTGCTACTGATAGATCCATGTTTAAATTGTGCTTCCATCTTTCTTATTGATTACCCTTATTATATGCAATTTACAATTATATATACTATCATTAATTGAACACACACCAGCCTCAGCTCTTCATATACAAATCTCCAGAATAATGTGATATATTGTCTTAATATTTATTTATATATACACTGTCATTTACCAAATATTACCCTTCATACTACTGCTTTCATAAAATGTTAATACATACATTTTTTTATAAACTTGCTACTTATATCTCACTCCAAACATTTATTGCATTATATTTATTATACACCATGATAAGCTAAATGTATTCATGCTTTAATTTCTAGTACATTATGTGACTTTACAGAAATAAAACTTAAGCATAAGAAAGAGGGATGTTAAAGCCAAAATGCTGGTTATGCCAAATATACAATGGTAAATATATTTATAATGGTTTGAACCAGAAACCAAAGATATACAATATATTAAATATATACAATAAATCTTGATTCAAAGTAAATATTTATATTAGATGAAAGTTGAATGATTAATAAAATTCAAATAAAAATGATTCAGTTCAAATATATATAACCTTAGCCAATGTGATGATGACGATTTATAACCTAAGTTTAAGTTCTCCTAAAAGCATTTTATTTGTTTTTCAGTTTCAATAAAATAAAAATGAAACTTTCAGGTGCCAAAGTTTCTAATTAAAAAGTTTACTTTTGGAAAACTTATTAACGCCGATCATCTTCATTTACAAATTATCACCACTAACCCTGCATGTCTCCCATTGGATTGCATGATTTCTCAGGGTTGTGGATATTATTAGCATATTGGATATTAAAAGTGTTATTTTTGGAATAAGTTTGAGAAGCAAACACAAACTAAATAGATTAATAAATATAACAATTTATTAACAATGAATGCATAAATAAAAAACAGTTGTATATATATACTTGCAACTTATAAAATATGAAATGTAATAGTAATAAAAAGGTCTTATAATATCCATAATGATAAGATGTTACCACATTGAATATTTAAACAGTTCCAAACCATGTTTTTCTGCTGACATTGTTCTTTTAATATATTTATGATTGCCTTCATTAATTCCTACGAAGATGGTAGTTCTCTTTGGGTATTGGTGAGATTAGAGAATAAATACAGCAACAATAATGATATTATATAATGAATAATATCAGTAGGTGTTGAGTAGTTCTTATATCACTGTCCATTTCTTTCTTTATGACATGATTAAGGCAGGCACTGACTGGTTTTGACAAACTTCAGCATTAATTTCTGGATCTGACAGTATTTTCTGTGTATTTTGGCTGGTGTTGTTTTCTTTGCATAGCCACACATTGTAGATAGTCTTCTGCTATATAAAGTCATCATATTTGCCGTCATAACTGGAGTATTAAAAATTAAAAATATAATCAGCAAAATACATCTATCTAAATTACAGAGAAAACAGAAATAATTAGTGGTTTCCCTCCTATAGCATTGGATCACTGCAATACTGCAATTGATTCTTGAAATAAACTTAAATAGAATGGATTGCCTGGACTGGACTAAAATGCCCTGGTTGTTTGTTTCAGACCTATTTATACCTATGTGACACTGTTTAACATGTTTTCAAACTATGTATAAGTCACCAACAATGAAGATCTGATCTCTGCCTCCTTACAAATTTTTTTTTTTAAAAACATGTTGTGGAATATTATATTACAATTTGATATATAAACAAATGAAAGAAAAAAATGTGTTTTTTTATTTTTTTCTCTTTATTTACATTAGCCAGCATAGGAACAAAGAAAAAATCATTGCTGACATTTAATCCTCAAATGATCACTTCTAAAATATTATTATTTCCAAAATTTTAATATTATATTTAGCTTTGCTATCAAATTTATTATAAAAATGTAGATTTGATTTAAAACTCAATTCAAAAAAGACAAACTAAAAAGAGTTCAAAATGCTTTAGATTTTTATAAACTACGTAATTGAAATACTTTCACATACTGAAACAATTTTCCTTTACAGTGCGCCTTGATTATTTTATTGTTAATCATTACAAAGTAATTTTATAAAATAATAAACAATATGACTAAATGCATACACTAACTTTTCTTTTAATTTTTTAGACACTATATATTTATTTCTCAATTTCAAAGATGAGTTTCTATTAAACAATTTTTTTTTTTCATGCAGCTTTGTAATAGAACCACATTCAAACTGCTCTTGGATTTGTTATAATTACAATATGTATATAATAATACTAACATGATTTAGCTACACCTTATATAAAAATTTACTGATTTATATTTATATAAACATATCAACGAATATAGCAAATAATTTTATCATTTATTAATAAAATTATATTAAACTATTTGAATTAGTCAATACTGATTCCAAAATGATTTAAATATGCACACACATAAAAGTAATACAAAAAAAAATTATAAATAATCATGTTTTTTTGTTAGGTGATAAAATCGATAAATATAAATATATACAAAATTAAAAATATAAAATAAAAGGGAAATTATTTATTCAAAATTTCTTTCTAATGCAAATATTTAAACAATAAGATGTGAACTTAAAAAAATAATTAAAAAAATTACTTATATTTGTCATGGGGTTCATTACTCGATTATATAAGTATACCAACTATTCTGCTCATTGGCCGTTATATAAAAGAATGCTATAAGTAACCATTATACAAATGGTTTATGTCAATATATTCTGTAGATGAATGCTATCTATCAATCCTTATTGTTAAACTAATTCATAAGTAGGAACAATTTCTGAGTTCATGAACCACATTATTGGGCAATTCATCATTGACACACACATATAAGAATTTTAATGTGTTCACTTTCACAAGATAAATAAAATAAAAAATATTCGCAATGAATTTACTATTATTCATAAAAATTATTGATATTAAAAAGTGATGAGTTAAACTTTCACTTCACTGATTCAAATGATCTTTTGTTATAATTGCCCAATAACAAAAAAAACATAACTTCAGTTTATGTAAGTAGTTATTAACTTTACAAAGAGGAATTCACATGACTTTAGAACAGCTCTAATAATTAAATATAAATCACCACTTGCAATCTTATCTATAAACAAGCCTACATATATTCGGTGAATAAAAGCTGATCCATACATCACTTCTGAAGCAAATGATTAATTACAGAAAATTGGGAAACTAAACTAATTCTATGATGATCCAAACTATCTCATAAGATCCTAGCACTATAGTTAACTTATCCAGCCCATATATACAAGATTTGTTAATAAGAATTTAGATGTGCTTCCAGACATTATATCAAAGCCTCATAAAACATGCACAAATACCAGCCAATTTTATTTTCTACACTGACAAAAATATAAATATAACATTACCTATACAATATTAAAATAATTCATTTTAAAATAATTCTCTTTCAGAAAGCTACTGATTTCTGATCAGATTACATTTTATCAATTAGAAATATTACTTATAATTCATCATCATCATTTCTGTTATAGTTATAAACTGCCTTTAATGCCACTAAAAACCATGCCATTTAATGTACTGGAAGAATGGTGGATATGAGAGCTGGAAGTTCCTGATCAATTCTCAGTTAAGTAAAGTAAAAAAAAAAACTTATTTTGACTAATATCTGTCTGCTTAGTGTTTGAACATCACATGACCTTCCAAACAACCAACCATGTTTCTTTTTAATGCTACTACAAAATTTAAAATTTTCTTTCTACAATCTTTCTTTTGTTATACTCATTATCCAGAAAATGGGCTCATGTAATTATAATAACTCAAACATAGTGCACTATCTGGGCAAGTATAATAATATATGTGCAATGTAAATAGTATATGTATAAAATATCTCATTATTATGATACTCTAGAAATTCTACATATACCAATCATACATTTAAATGTACATTAACAATCAGTATGCTAATTAGAAATAAATTATACAAAAATGGATTCTTATAAAAAAAAAAAAAAAAATCACTAAGACTTATTTATATGTGTAAGGAAGTGTAAAATAATTACACATATGTTTCATATACTACTTTAGCAGTGGATTGTAAGCATACTTTTGATATGATAATTGCCGTAATTTAGTTTCATTATTCATAACATGTATGTATACATTGCAGTCATACCTGGATTAATGTCTGAAGAACTTTCTTCAATTAAGAAACACTGCAATATTATTTATTTATTGGGCAAGTGTAAAAAATGACATACATCAGTCAGAAGTTTATTTATAGACTTTGGAGATTTCTAACAAAATTTCTAATTGTTTTCTACTCTTTATTCTTTTCCTATTTTATTACTGATATTAAATAAGTTTATTTTGTTAGCTCGAAGTTGCACTTAAATTTATTTAAGTTACCGATACTCTCTCGCATGGTATTAAAAAAATAAGATTCTCAGAATATAGCAGAATGGTGTCACTAAGTAGCAGCATGACTAATGCCGCATCTTGGAAAAGGTATGTGGACATATTGAAAGATATATGTTCACAAATAAAATTGAGAATGATAAAATAAATGACTACACTGTGGTTCCCAGAAAAAGATGTATTGAAATTGGTAAATCAACTCTGCAATCCTAGAATCTTAAAGAAATTCTATATCAAGGGTTGAAAGAAAAACTAAACATTTATTTCACATCTGTGATAACTAAATGAGTAGTACAACTGAGATTAATGACTAGAAAGCAACTACCTTGCAAAAAATATCGGAATTATGAGATAACACTGAGGACATTGTCAAAGGATTATGATTATGGTCTAGATCTAAACGATAGTTTATTAAACCAACTACTATACAGAATAATAGACAATAACTTTAGAAAAGTATTAATAAATGTACCAGACCTTAATTATAAGCATGCAATAGAAAAATGTGTCATGCAAAATACTATATTAGATAACACTTTAGAATCTCTACTCTCTAAACAAATAGATAAATAGCCAATGGCAGTAAAAAAACAGATTGCAAGAATGCAAAAAATGTGTTAGCATATTACTGCTGCAGAAAAAATGGCCACTTGAAAAAAACCTGCAGATTTAGAAGTGAAAAATGCAATATTTGTAAAGTAGCAAGACATTTAGCAGCTGCTGCTGTGATAAAGAATGGAATGGTATAACTGGGGAAGAAAGAGTAAGAAATAAATATAAAATAAAGAAATTAAATGACACAACTAATAACCATATTCTGATGAATGTGAATATGTTCTAACAGGAATGTAAGAAGACAGTGAAGTACATCTGTCATTATTATCATATAGACTGGATGAAAATTAGTGGTAAAAATAGAAAACTAATGTTATTGCCACAGATGTAAATGAAAATAAGATAAATATGTATGAAACAGTGACTGTATCTGTGAAATTAAATTCTAAGATTAAATTTTTATCACTTTATATCGTCAATAAAAATTTTAACCTGTTATTAGTGAGAAACTAGTTTTGTATAGGAAAACTAGTATCCTCGGTTGATCATATCAGAAACAGTAGAATTATTGACGTGATCGATTGACAATGAACTAGTAAAGGATGTTCAATCAAATGTATGCAAATCACATAAAGTTCCATTTGCATCAAAAAAGAAAGTAAAAAAGACTATCAATGGGATGGTTTATAAAGGCATATTAACGGTGGTAGAAGACTCGTCCTGGGCTAATCAGAAGTAGTTATTATGAAACCAGATGGAAATCTTCATTTATGAGGAAAAAACCATGTTACACTAAATAAGTTTATCAATAAAGGAGTCTATCCATTTCTAGCATTTATGAAGTACTAGGATCATTGCAAAAAGCCTCATTTTTTGGGACTTTCACAAATGCAATAAGTTATCGTAAGGCAATACACAGTTGTACCTTATATCTTCCATGTTAAAATGGATAATTTACTTCATAACATGAAAAGTATCATTCCATAATTGGACAACATATTGGTTACCACAAAATCTGAGCATAAACTAGAATTATGCTTGGATAAATTCTGTTTCAAATTGGAGAAAAGCTAATCGACATTGGAGATAAAGTTTTTAGATCAAATAATTAATAAAAATGGAAAATATCCCAATGATAAAATAAAAGCAATAAAAAATGCTGATTAACCTACGAATGTAAAAGATTTTCAGGCATTTTTAGGTCTACTAAACTTTTCTGAGAGTTTTCTTAAAGGAAAGTCTTGTGTTATTACCTTTAAACAAATTATTAAAAAAGCAACAATGTTGGACATGATTGTATGCCAGAAATATAAAAATCTATGTCAAAGCAACTTCTCATACATTATTGTAGTGACTTGGTGTAATAATTACAACATATGCATCAGAATGCGGAGTCAGCACCATGATTTCCGACCATTGCTATGGAGGAACATAGCCTATAACCCATGCTTCGAGATATTGTCTGCAACTGAAAAAAATTATCAACTCAACAAGTAAGTTTTACCTATAATTTTCACCATAAAAAGATCCATCAATACATTTATGGATAAAAATTTCAAATTTGTATGGACCAGCAATGATAAAAAAAAAATCCAGAACATAAAAGTCAACGTGTGTTACACTGGATAAATGCACTAGCAACCTATGATTATAAACTGTTATTTATGCTAAAAAGCACACTACTCCATGCACAGTAACTAAGATACCAGCTGAATTGATAATGCGCAGAAATCTCCGTATATTTTTCTAAATTATTGCCAACTACAAATGACAATTTAAGACTCCGTGGATTACGTGGATTATGAAAATTTTAAAATAGGAGAGAACATTTGGATATGTGAAACTTCAAAATATAAATGGCTACTAGGAAAAATATTAAAAATCTTATATAGGCATATAAAAGTGATATAATTACATAAAGGAAAAAAATTTAGAAGGTATACAAATCATTTAAGGTATTGTAAAAGTAGGCACCAGATATCAATAGCTTTAGTATTAATTCAGCAAATGGTGACAAAAATTTTATTATGAAGGAGGTGCAAACTATAGAAATGGCAGAAATGATCCAATCATGGATCAAACTATTGAACCAGTTAGAAGAACATGATACTTCAAGAGTTAAGACTTTTTCCTAGAAGGGCATGTGTACACAGAAAGCCTGCAAAATTAAACGATTATGTATGTAAAAGCATTTCTAGAATAGGGAGGATAAATGAACCATCTGTGCTTTGTATAATATACATAAATGTAAATATATTATTTAACTATATAATTATTTACAAACAATATATGAATAAAATATCTCATTATTATGCTATTCTAGAAAATCTACATATGCCAACCATAAATTTAAATATACAACAACAATCAAAATGCTAATTAGAAATCAATTATGCAAAAATGGACTCATAAAAAAAAACTACTAAGACTTATTTGTGTGTGTAAAGAAGTGTAATATTTGTATATGTGTTTCACATACTAATTTAGCAGATTGCCTGCAAATTTTTAATATGATAATAACCGTAGTTTAGTTCATCATTCAAAATGTATATGTATATATTGAACTCATACCAGAATTACTTTGTGAAAAACTTTCTTCAATTAAAATATACTGCAGTATATATTTATCTACTTAGCATGTGCAGAAATTGGCACACACTCATAGAAGATTATTGATAGACTGAGATTTTTAATAAAATTTCTAATTATTTTCTATTCTATTATTTTCCTATTTTGTTATTGATATTGAATAAAATTTATTTTCTTACCTTAAAGTTGTACTTAAATTTACTTAAAAATTATCTAAGCTCTATCTAATCGTATTAAAAAATATTACCCTTGGAACATAGTATATAGTAAACAATCTTTATAATCAAACATCATACAATAGTCAATATATAATCTGATAATATGCGAAGTGGATGAATCAAATTACATATTAAATCATTTTATTAATTTTTGCTAAATATGTTAACATTATCATAATTCAAACCAATATTGATTTAACATCATTATTGTGCATAATTTTATTTGATATGATGAATTATTGTAACTATTCTTAGTTCGAAATCACTCTTAATTGATGTGATGTAAAATGGTTTCTCCTTAACAGTTTGTGGCAAAAATAACAAAAACCTTGCACAGTTTTATTTAATCCAGTTACAATTTAAAAATTATTAGTTAAAAAAAAAATCTAAAGTTGTGAGCATTATACAAATTTTTTAGGCAATGATAAGTGTGCATGCATGATTGATAATAGCCTATTTGCATGATAATGTCATGAGGAAGGTAATCTAGAGTCAATAGAAATAAGAATTTCTAATTGGTAGAGTATTCACATTTCTAAACAAAAATTGTAATTTTCAGTCATTTGTTTACAAATTAAAGGTTATTTATGCAATATTTTTGTAAAAAACTTATTTTAAATCAAAAATTTACGTTACCAAAAAAAGAATTTCTTTGAAAATATTTATAAAAATATAACTCTTAAAAAGTTTGTTATGGCAAAAAAGAAGCAGTTTCTACTAGGCAAACTGGAACTGCCTTTATCAAGTGGTAAAAAAAATTATTTTTTAAAATTTTAATAACAATAATATCTTTATTTTTAATATATTTTTTCCATCTTGATGTTAACTAATCCTAAATTTATTTTTGTTTTAATAACATAGAATTCAAATATCTAATATTTCATTTGATTAACTTTTGAATAGATAAATTGCTCAATGATCCCAAGTGTTTCATCTAGAAATTTATTTTCATATTTTGCAAATGTCAAATATATTAACTTTTAGAATGTCTATCACTTGAAAGATTATACTTGTAATAAATAATGTTAAAATTATTAATATATTATATAAAAATGTTTAATTGTAAAAATAAACTGCTCAAATATGGAGGAATATTCTCACTAGAGCCTATTTAAAATAGAAAGATGGAACTGGCTGCTAAATGGGTTAAACAAAACTGAAGTTTCTATACACAGGCTATATGACTATAAACTCTCTTAACCAAATTAAACATTCCCATTATCTAAATCCATTATATACCACATTAAACTCTTCTACATCCTATTCTTTATTAATCGATTACTTTTCCAGCCCTGAGCCATTTCTTTTTCTTTTCTCCTATCCTATTTTAATAAAAGCTGTTCATTAATTTTAATTATTCTGTTTTCATTTTCCTCAATTTCATTATAAAGACCTAAATAACAATAACATCAACAAAAAAATCATACAAACTTTACTTCTTTCCCTGTTTTTACTTTTAAATTTCTAATTCTTTCCATATAATTTACTCAACTTTCCATGCTCAAAATTTAAGTGTTTAATAATATCTCTCCCAGTCCTCCTAAAACTATATCTACAGTCTAAATCCATATTCTCTGCTATCTTAAGTTCCTGCTTTTGCACCAAATAATAAAAAAACTTTGTTTCATCATACATATTTTAATATATAATTTTATATAAATCAAGACATTTTTTTTTATAATTTTCCATACAGCAATTTGTTTTTCTCTAACATCTATATCCTCTTTTCCCATTCCTGATAATTATATAACTGCAATTATATTCTCTACCCATTTATCTCTTTTTTTGTATATGAAAATAAATTATTTATCTATTCAAATTTGCATATTGATTCACAATTTATTAGTTATTTTCTCTACATAATTCAGTGCACTAGTACTAATTTATTTTTATTATTAATATTTTAAACATTTTAAATTTAGTTTTAATTTTCTTCAATAAAAAAAACAAGTCCATTCAAACTTCTCTTTTTGTTATCCATAATTCATCACCCAATGCATACATCTATTTATTTCTACTTGTAAAATCTAAAAATTTCTTCCTAGTCATTACAAGGTGGTCATTTTTAAATGTTAAAACGATCATCATGATTCCATTCCAAATTACTCTCTATCATATATTTATTGTATGAGAAACATATTAGATTTTTGATCATTCACATTCTATTTCTTGTTTTTCTTGTCAATTCTAATTCTCAACTATGTGCATGATTCCTTTTTCCATTTAACAAAGTATCTAAATATTCATATTTCTCCACATCCTTAAGATAAAGTAGAGCCAACGTATTATATAATTTCTATAGAGAGTCTATCTTATCTCTAATCTTTCTATCTCAATCTCCAATTCTTTTAGAAACAAAATAAATACTAAAGGTAATAATGGCTATTTCTGAATCAATTTAATTTCACTTTTAACTTCTATTAATACTATATCTCCCTATTAATATTTATAAAAATTATCCTTGCAAAGACCCAATAACACATTCATTTTTATCGACAAAAACTATTCTCACCCTTTCACAACTTCACCACCATCTATTTATATCTGCTTTATTCTAAATTTCTCTATACTAAAAATCCAATATATAATGGTTATTTTCCTTAACATTTCAATCAATGGAGATACAATAAATTATCCTTCACCTCCACTCTTTTGTCTAATAAAATCCATTCCAAAATTCCATCCAAGATTTCACTTTCTTCCATGCAAGTCAAAAATTCAATCTATTACAATATAAATAAATACTTCATAAACTGTGAAAATTATTGCCAAGAATCTATAATTAGCTAACAAATTAACAACCTCCTTTATACAATAATCGAATTCTCATGTCTTTCCATTCAATTAGAATCTACTGATAATAAATTTATTAAAATCTACTTTTAAATAAAATCTTGCATATCTTCCCATACCTATTACAATTTTACTGCCATATCATCTAATTCTCTTATTTTTCTTTATTTCAATTTATCTATTGCTCTATTCAATTATGCACTTTTACTCTATCCATCTTCTCATAAATTAATCTATTTAATAAATCATATTCACTTACTAATTAGTCTACATTTGAAGTTTTAACAAATTTGTGATAAGAAAATATTAAGTATTTTTTCCAAGTTCTCCTCTATCTTTACATGCTCTTCCCACTGCATTCAACAATAAACATCACATAATCATCATTTCTTATGCTTGCTTATAACTGTTATTAAAACAGGCAAAACTCTCTATACATATTGCCACTCCATGCAAGCTAGAGTAATCAATGGATGCCAGAAGTGATCATGTGATGTTTATTAGCTTAAAATCAATTCTGCCTAATAGGATAGTTGTGGCTATGGTTATTAAAAAACCAAAGACACCAAAATGTATAGGTACTGAACTGAGTTCAGACCTATATGGTTATATAAACTGAAGTGCTTGGATTGAAAATATTATGGTATTTCAATTTAAAACTCATAGTTTTGTAGTTAAGTAGAGATAAAAGGTGGCTGCTAGAAGGTTGCATTAGATACTAAAATCTAGGTGGTGTTCTCAGATCCAAGGCTCCTCACTGTTGAAGGCCACAAGCCAGAAACTAGTCTGGAGATATTAGATGAGTAGGCACTAGATGGGGATTTTATGCACAAGCCTTCTGGCATCCATTGATTACTCTAGCTTGCATAGAGTGGCAATATGTATAGAGAGTTTTGCATTCAACAATATAACAACCATTTTCTCCATTTTTCTTCTTTATATTTCTCTAAAATTTTTCACAATTCTTCTTTCTCACACTGCTAATTTTCTCATTTAATTTCTTATCAAGTTCATTGTTTTTCCACTTTAATTCTATTCTATTTCTTTTTTCCTTAAATAAATATCTTACATAATTTTTATCTCCCTTTTGATCCTTAACAGCCTTTTTATAATACCTATGTAACTTTTATTTCTTTGATTATCTCTTATTGAATCTGTTGACTTCAAACACTTATTCACAATCTTCTACACCATATTCATTTAGTCCTCATAACTTTAAAATCATCAAATTTCATCATTCTTTCCAAGATTTTATTAAATACACTCACTCTAATCTCATTATTAATTTTCCATCTATCTTTATATAATCCTTCTACAAATTTCCTTATTTAATTTTTCAGATACTTCCAAGTCTATCAACATAAAATTAAAATTAGATCCTTTTCTTCCACATCAAACAACGTAATTCTTTTTATGTTTTCCAATTCCTCTTCATTTGTCAACACACAATCAACAACATACCATATTTACAGACATATAGGACACAGTTGTGTACAAGATACACCCCCTTTTCTATATACATTTTTTTTTTTAAATAATTTTCCATATTTTTTCATGAATTTCCATAATGATTTACTGTACTAATTCTATAATTACTTATATCTACAAAAATGTAACTAGGGAACTCTGTAGTTAGATACTTTTTAATCTTCCTCCTCAAAATCCAGAAATTCCTCCCCAGAGCTAAATGAAGAATAACTTGAAGCCTCTTCTTCAGAAACTGAGTCTTCATACAACAAATCATCCTCTGTGCGATCAAGTGAATTACTAAGTCCATATTTCTTAAATGACTTTATAACTGCCTCGTGTATCCCAGCATTCATGAAGTTTTGATCAATTCACAAATATGTGAAATGCTAGGCCTTTTCCTTCTTTCTGATGCCACTTCAAAATCAGTAAACTGCATTCAACTGTTCCATTTCTTTTTCAAAAATCCTTTAAATAAATGGTTTAATAATGCAACATCTAAAGGTTTAAACTGGCTCATAAGGCCATATGGAATTTTAGCTAATTAAGTTTTCAGTTGGTTGATTTTATTTTTCATGGCTTCTATTCTGTGTCGAAACTGATCTTATATTAGCAAGACAGGTTTCTTTAACAGTTCATCAGGATGCCTAGACCACACATTATCTATCCAGAACTTCGTCTCCCCTTCATCTATCCAGCCCTTAGAATGAATGTGAACAAACATACCTTTAGGCAGTATTTCCTTGGGAAACTTATCTTTAAAGAGCAGAGAAAAAATTATGGAAACAGTTTATTCTAAACCACTGCTTCATAAAAGGATAAATGCAATAGAATGTTTATATATGTATATTAATATAAACCAGGAGTTTTAGAGTGATTCAAATTTCAGCTCATAATTTTGATTAATGGTGCATAAAATGCACCCAAAAATGCACCCCATATTTTAGGCGTATGTTGAGGGCAAAAAAAATGTGTCCAATATGCTGGCAAATACGGTACTTAAAATTTTGTCTCAACCTTGTAAATTCTCCAATATATACTTTATTCAAATTTCTTATTTTCAATCCATCTTTCTCACAATCTTTCTTAACAATATTCCATTCATAATCTCCACTCCGTCCATTTCATTAATATGACGATTCTTATCATCTATCCAATATTCTGCAAATATTCATTCTAAATTCAACCCTATAGTAACATTTACAATTATTCTCATTCCATCCTTTCACATTATTTCCATTTTCAGTAGCTAAATATATTATGTTACATGTCCATTTTTCTTTAACAAAATTTCAGTCTGAATTGCATGCACCATTCATAATTTCTTGACAATAACCTCTATATATCATCCTTTCTTCATTATATCTATTTAAGTCCTTCCATTCTTATTCCTAAACTGCAGTCCTCTTTCACTTCTCATATCCCTACCATAACAAACAAATCTAATTTTTCTTCTGCAAAAAACCTTCAATTCTCTCCATTTACTCAATCACTATCTCGGTGCAAATTTATAAAATCATCCTTTTTCCAAATACTATTTTCTTGTATCTATTCCCAGGTAACCTTTGTAAATAATTATTCCTATTTTAATATACTCCATCATTCTATCTTCACCTACATGGTTTTGTCATATTCACATTTTTAAATACAAACATATCCTTTCTTTTTAACTCCAATATTGCATTTTTCCAATTTTCTTTAGTTTATTGACAGGGCTTTTTTAAATTAAAAAAAGATGTTGGAACTCACTTCTTGTCAAGCGTTGGTGGTCGAGAGGTCAGCACAGTTGCCTTACAAGCAGTTGTCCCGGGTTAGCGGGTTCGCTTCCCAGCCGATGCTATGACACATGAAAAAAAAAATTAGCACAAATCCTCTCTATAATCCATTTCCTTTAAAAATAAATCTCTATTTCTAAGGAACACATTCCACACATCTAAAATAATTAACACTACTATTTTAACCTTATTTAAATTTACCCCATTATCAAACCTTAGTAGTAATCTCATAGTCCCTAATTACCTATTCCTTTCCTTCAAACTTATGATCATAACTTAAGAATGAGCATTCAAGCGCCCTCTGTTAGTTCAATATTTAACTAAGATATGATATACAGTATACTTACACCAGAATTGGGCAAATTCTTTGGCAATAATAGTTCATTGTAATATTTTTCAACTAATTTTTGAATAAGCAAAATCAAGAGAAAATATTATTTTAAAACTGAAATATAAATAATAAAAGAGAACTACATAGTACATAAAAAAAGTACAACAATATAATAGTTCTACATACTATCAAATGTCAAAACAACTTTTTACAATTATATATGATAATAAAATCCATGTTAACAACTCTTTCGATTGGTACAATTTAAAAGCTATAAATTTAGTTTTAAAATATCTGTTTTTACTTACTCTTAAAACATTTAGGAAAAAAAATATTCTAATGCACACTATACTACTATAGATTATTAATCTAAAAGTTTAGAGGAAATGACAATGAAAACTAGTCCAAAGGAACCTCACAGAGTAGCTTTAGAAACTGCAGTTTATCCAATACTGTGCTAACAAATATATCTGTAGTGTATAATTTATAAAACTGATTAATTCATAATTCAAACAGCTTCTTTTTTTTTTTTTGTTATTCGAAACATTTAATAATTTTTTTTTTTTTTAATACAAAAAAAAAAAAAAAAGCATTCTAATTTCTACTTTCTATTAACCTGTAAATTATTAAAGGCTGTGAATTAAAATACCTTTTTATATAATTCACAGTATAAATATGTTGTTTTTTTTAGATTAAATTCATTATTTAATCCATACGGTTTCATTAGTTTCTACATCAATGCACTCTCTTGAACTCTTTCCCTTTAATTTTATTTTAAACACCCAGTTTCATATAATAATGAGAAGTCAGGTTCAACACAAGTTAATTTAGCAAATAAACAGTTTTGCTATTTTCTATCAAAACTCTCTAATATTAAGAACTAATATATATAATACTAGTGTACTTTTTTTTATACTGGATTATATAATGCTAAGGTCACCAAAGTGGTCTATATAGACCCCAGGGGTCTATTTAACAAAAGTAGGGGTCGATCTAAGCCAGGGGGTCGATTGAGGTTCGAAGGAAAAACAATTCTTAATATGCAAATCACACATATCTAACTGCGTATGTAAAATTTGTGAATGTTTTTATAATTGACTTAATATCAGTTTCTTTATAAAAAATAAATTAATAAACATATATTTATTCGGGTGAAACAAGTATTTACGTACCAGCGCGCAGCGGCGCAAACTCTGCACTTCTGACTTATGAGTCATATGCATATGCGCGCTTGTCCAAATGTCATGAGCGCTGATGTTACAAACGCAAATATCATACGCAGTTTCAGCTATCTTTGCAAATTGTGAATAGTGTTAAATATTTGCAGTGTCATTATTACTACTTTTATAGTATTGGATAATTAGTTATAGTTTCTATAAAACTATTCGTTTAGTTTAGATATCAATTTTAATTATCAATACATGTAAAAAAGAAGGTAAGTATTAATAATATGGAATAGTATAGTATACCAATTTATTTTTAACTTATTTATAGAACCCTAATTAAAAAATGGCAGCTTCAGTTTCTAAAAAGAAATGTCGGTATTATTCATTGGATTATTTGAAATTTGAATTTATTTGTTCACCGACAAATGAAACGATTCCTATGTATCTTCTATATGAAAAAAACTTTTGGAAATGACAACACGAAACTGTCAAAAATGAAAGATCATCTTGAAAGGGTTCACTGAGATAAAAAAAATAAAGAACTTGAATTTTTCAAAAAACTTAAAGAAAAAGACACATGTCGACCAACTATAAAAAGTTTTATGAAGCAGTCTACTGAAGTTGAAACTGAAGGAGGATTAATAGCTTCGTACAAGATTTCACTTAATATAGCAAAGAGGGGGAAACCACACACACTCGCTGAAGAAATTGTTATATCTGCAATTAAAGACGTCATTGAGAATGTAATGAAAAAAGACTCCGTTAATGTTTTAAAGTCCTTGCCATTAAGTGCAAATTCTGTAAAACGGCGTATTGACGAAATGGCAGAAGAAATAGAAAATATGATAGTTTTGGAGCTAAAAAATTGAAGTTCTCTATTCAACTTGATGAATCTGTTTTTGGCGTTTCTGCTATTCTTAAGGTGTACATTAGATATTTCAGTAAAATGAAAGCACAAGTCATTGATGAATTTTTATTTGCTAAATATCTTGAAACTGATGGAAAAAGAGTGACAATTTTTAGATGTTTACAAGAATATTTAAATAAATATGATATTCCGCTTGAAAATATAATAGCAATAGCCACAGATGGCACAGCTGCTATGGTAGGGCATTAACGAGGTTTTGCTAATGCCCGGTGTACGTACTATTCATTGTGTGTTGCATAGAAACAACTTAGTAGCAAAATATCTGAGTCCAGAGTTACATAAAGCTTTACAGTTTTGTATTAAGTGTATCAATCAAATTAAAGCCCAACCTCTTAAATCAAGATTATTTTCCAAACTTTGTGAGAAAAACGACGAGGTTTTTAACCAATTACTTCTGCACCCTGAAGTTAGATGGTTGTCTAGAGGTGTATGCTTGCAACTGTTCCTTGAGTTATTTGACTCCACGACAGAATTTCTCAGCAAAATAAATCCTTTTCTGAGTGAAAGATATAACAATTATCCAAGTTTGGACAATACTGTTAGGCTTCCAAGTAAAATTAAATTTATTTACATCTTTATTGCTATGTAAGAAATATCAGTATTTTTCAAATCTGCGACAATTAGAAATAAAAGAAGAAGACTTGAAAATATATACAAGTCATCTTCAAAAATTAAGTGACAATTTTAAACTGTGCTTTGTTGAATTGGAAAACATTAACATCCCTGAATGGATTATTGCACCATTTTCCGCTCAAACTGAAAATGTGGACATCAACCCTGCAAGATGAGCTTGCTGAATTATTATCGGATCTTGAAGCAAAGACGCTTCTTAAAAATTTAAAAATAAGCAAATTTTGGACAAATATAAATATAATGCAAAAATATGTAAAACTTTACGAAATAGCTCAGCCATTTATGCTGGTGTTTCCAAGTTCCTATATGGTTGAAGCCAGTTTCAGTCATGTAAATTCAATCTTAACTAAGTACAGAAATAAATTAAATGTGGAGTTTCGAGGGGATTTAAGATTAAAATTGACCAATTTCGAACCCAATGTAGCAAACCTTGCAAAAAAACACCATCTCATTAATTAAGAAGCAATACTGTAGTTACTTTACTTATTTATAATTACTTATTATTTAATAAATATTAAGGTATTTAAATTTCAACATTAAGATATTTTTCATAAAACTATTGTTACACAATGTAAAATTACTTTAATAAAAGTTTAAAATCAAAAAATAAATGTACAAACACAATACCTAATAGATAGTTTTATTTTAATTAACTAAAAATTACTTTTATGGGGGTCGATGGAGATTTCGAAAAATTATATAGGGGTCCATGATCAAAAAAGTTTGGCGACCCCTGATATAATGGGACAACCGCATTCATGAAATTGTTTCTGTAAGAACATGAGTAAAAAAAATTTCAATTTTTTTTTTTGTTAGTAAAAATGTTTAATCCACACATATGTACTGAAACAGTAAGATTTGCTTTACAAATCTTAGTTTCACCTTTTCTTACTTCTTTCCTACCCTCATACCCTAGTTTAAACTCCAAGTTATCGTAGTGTGTCTGTACTGCCACTTATATGCCGAAATCCCGCCTAAATTAGATCATGAATGTATTAATGCTCATGGTATATATAATTTTAAAACTCTAACATTAGTAATTTATAAATTATGAGTATGTGCATGTATACATATTCATTTTAAAAAGTAGATTATATAAGTAAATTTATCCACAGACTGCGATAATACATTTACAACTTAAATAAAATAATAGTCGTTATTTAAAGTCATTTTTGTTTAAATCTATTTATTTTAGAAATATTAGTCTTAATATTTGTTTTCATTTAGTAAAATAATATTTCACCATAAATAGATTTAAACATTTACAATTTAAAAGTAAAATAATTTTTGTTGTTTTTAGATTTATAAAAATCACGCCACAAATTTTATGTAAAAAGTAAATGAGGGTTGGGAAGATAATAATAGGCTTAATTAGTTAAATTTTGTAAAATTTATTAATTAGTGGCTTAAATATTTTGCCATCAGATAAACAGAAAAAATTAAAATATTGTTAATACCAAGTTCTAATCCAAATATCTTAAAAATAAAACTAATTATAAAATCCTTGTTTTCAGATATTTGGATAAGTTGGCAGCTTTTATTTTGAATCTAGTTTTGGCTCTACAGTGACCGCTGCAGGGTAGTTCCATTGTATGCTGGTTTGGTATATATAGGGCCGATTTTATTAATGGTTATTGTTGTGCTATTATATTCTATGCTTACACTTATGATATGCTATGCTTCTCTAATATATGTCATATGCATTTCTAGTTATTATAATTTATTGTGAGTTCCTTTGCTTTAAATATTTTATGTTCTTCATATTTTGCCTTCAACCTGTCAGCTGAGAAATTATTTAAAAATATTGAATTTAATACAGCTGAATTTAACTTCGTAATATGCCAGCCTTTGCCTATTGAACAGAGAATGCCTGAGTAGAAGCCAGCTGGAAGGCTCTCTTCCTGTTCAGGATGGTCAACCTGCAGCATCAGACCATCAGATGCTCCGTACCTATTGTGAACTGCCACTGCTGCTGAACATGTATCGGATATAATTATGAACCAAAAAGCTGCCACATCAAGAACATGCTGCCTAACTTCCATTGAAGTTTCAAATTAACACCGAAGACCAAAATGTGCATGAACTGCCCCAAATTGATATGAGGTAACCTCCATTAACCCAAGAGCTCTTGTGTTGTCCATTTCCCTTTTTAAAAGCTAAATTTAAGTATATTTCTTTTATTATAAAACTGTCTCTTTCTGTAAAATATTTTGTAACCTAATCTGTGTGCTTTTCTTTCTATCCTTGGGTTGATATTTTCTATTTAATATATTTGCTAATTTATTTATTTTAATATAGTAGTGTGCTTAAATAGTCGTCGAACGAGTGAATTATTTCCTTTCCTTTTATTAGTGTGCCGCCATATTATTGCGGATTAATTTTATAAGTGGCCCCTTAGTAAATGCCTTCTAAAACCGCTTGTTCAAGGGCTTCTTTATTTTATTAATCTCCTAAATAATTGTTTTCAAGAAAGGTATATTTTGCATTTTTTTATATAACGCGAGGATATGCGCGAAATTGATGTGGACTTTATAATATAGAGAAATGCATGACTATGTATAACCTTATGAATCCCCTTTTAATCATGCATTCCCCTCCATTTTTCTTATATTAAAATAACATTTTATTGTACTTATAATGCCATTTATAAACTATAAAAATTGAGGTCGAGAATGTGCGGACCATCTTTAAATTATATAGGAATTGGTTAAGCACCTTTACTTATTTAGTTACCCATTCTATATATTTGTTTATATTTTATATTGTGTGTTAGTGGTGTAGGCATATGGGATGTTGAGACCTTGCTTTGTTTTTCTAGGGATTTGTGGCTCAGATCTTTCCCTTTTTCTCCTCGCAGTTTCCAGATATTGTATGAGCTAGAAGCCATGTCTGGGAATATTATGCTTAAGTCACCCAGCCACGGAGTTCATGGTACAAGGCCAAGCTCATACTGTTTATGACAAACCTTCTACGGGGTCCATGGTGAGATACCATCCCGTCTGTTTTAATTTTATTATTTATCATTTTATTTTATTTCAAAGCCACGATTTTAGCATACCGCACTCCATTCTATATATTGATCCTCCACTAGTAACTCTTTTAAATATTAAAATATTTTATTCAATTGCCCGCATCTTAACCACTTCCATGCCTCTAGCTCAACAAGCTTTCATCCGCACTATTCTTGAATTCAATATAAGTTCTTTTCTCAAATCTTAAATGTATAAATTGATTTAAGCAAACACTTGTTATATTCATCATAGGCCTCGTATATCTTGAAATTCACCTTTCTTTATGCAACTGTACTTTTGCTTAAGCACATTATTATGATCTTATCTTGCTTTGACCCGAGGTATAGAGAAAATGTATAAATTAACAAGCCATTAATGTAAATGGCAATTTATTAAATTTATTCCGAATATATATCTATCTTTTAATGAGTTGACGGCATGGTCTGGCTTATTCAGACAATGCTATTTTATAATGTTTAATTAATAAACTGTATTTAAATTTTAATTAGTTTGAATATATTTATTTATTTTCTGCAATCCACACCATTACTCTGGTCTATTTCACATTTTGTATATATATTTGTACCATCTATAATCTTTAGTTAGCGAACTATGCTATTAGTAGCATCAGATGCATTATCATGTAGATGGCGCTGTGAAGTATAGAGTTTAGATTCGAACTTGAGATTTCTAGAAGGCAACCCCTCCTAGAGTGTTGAGTTTCGTGTCTGGGTTTGAATTCTGCAGTGTGTTAACGAGATATACGAATCTACCCGTTATAGTATAGAGAGTAGTATATATCTACATACATTTATAATATGTTTCAATTTAAAACAAAAATAATAAAATACAATAGATAGCAATAATAAATTTTATTGAAATCTGCTACAATAAAAGTTTCTATTGTGAACAAATTATAAAACAAATATTTTTTCTCACTATTAGTACAATGACTGTAAATCAAAGACATCATTACTGTTTTGCAAAGTTCCAAGTTGCCAATTCTGTTTGATTACCCATTTAATTGTACCTTTAGCATTGAAAATGTATTATAGTCATCTTTTTTTTAAATTATTCTTCTGCATACATTATCTTAAGTATGTCTATTTTGCAAAAATCAAATTAATTGGAATTCAGCTCACCTAGTATAAATTTTATACCCTACATCTCCAGTAGATTGGTATCTCATACTGCTTGTAGTCTAAACAGCTCTAAAATACTTTAATTTTTTTCAAATGAGCTTTTTGCTGTTGTTGCTATTTTTTAAAACAAATATTACAAAACTTATCATACCCCTACTGGGAACAACAATAAAAAAAAAAGCACATTTATCTTATTATAACAACATTATAAGGGAGCAATCAAATGAATCAGTTAAGCAAAAGTAATTTTACTTCTTAATTTTTGTGAATTTAGGGCTGTTTTTATTTTTTTATACAAATATGTTAATACATTGTGACATGCACATACATCACATATTATCATCTATAGTTTAAAATCATAAATAAAGATAATTAAAAATCATTTATATTTATATAGTGTTAAATATAATTTGTTAAATAAATTCAAATTCAGAATTAAGAATGAATGTGTAATTTATTTGTCAAAATAAAATATTAAGTGTATCATATTGAATAATAATAGATTCTGTTATAAATATAAAAAAAAAAATCACAATTCACAAGCCAATTTTAAAAGAATGTGTTGTTGCTTGGTAATGAAAACACACACACACACAAAAAGGATAACAGAAAATTTTACTTTGGATAAACTTTTTTTTTTATCTGCAGTTCTTTAATATTTTGTAGATTTAAGATATAAGCCATAATGCACATTGAGTAGAAATTACGAACAGGACGTAAGCCCTTCTCAATTAGCATCCGTAAGAATAAATTAAGTGAATAACAACAATAAAAGAATAATCATTTTCTAACATTGAGAATAGTATGCTGAACAATATGAGGCAGTTGAATGTTTAGATGTTGATATGAACAATCATATTTAATAGAAGGGAATAACTGGATACTATCTAGGAATAATGCCTATGGAAACATGCATCATTGTGGGAATGTTATGGAAAATATTGCGGTAAAATTGAACTGTAATTAGAATGTTCAAGATGTTGACCGTGATAATAAATGCTAGCATAAATAAATGATTTCTGAGAATGCCTCACTAAATTAACTTTTATTTTATTTTCAATGTTTTAAAAAAAAATAGTAATGTATTAATAGATATCTATTCAAAATTCTTTCTTTTAAAAACTAAAGTAACAATACAGTTTATAATATTATCTAACATGAACTTAATAAATAGATCAAGTAAGGTAGATATGAATTGATCCATATTAATAATTTTAGTAAATTAATTTAAAATTGAAAGCATAATTAATATTTAAATTTTTATTTTGAATATATGTAATTGTGATGAAAGTTTTATTTGACCTAAAAGATATATATATAAAAAGTAATTTTTTTAATTGTGTGAAAGATTACATGTACTAACCCAGGGGTCCCCAACCCTATGCTCGCGGGCACCATGGCGCCCAAAGACCATTTTACATGTGCCCACCACTATCCAAACACGATAAAAAATTATTTATCTGATACAAATAAATTTAATTTTTAAAATTTCTTATAAATTATTGTATCATCATCATCATCATCAACCATTATCAATCCACTGCAGGATGAAGGTCTCTCCAAGTTTAATCCATCTTCTCCGATCTTTAGCTTCTCTTCTCCACAACACCCCTGCACATTATATTGTAATCAAATTGTAGCACATACTACACTTTTACAGTGTAAAAATATAAACGTTAATTATATATTAAAATTTTATTTTTGAAATAAATATTTTTTTGTACATTAAATGTATTCAATATCCAACTATAAATTTACATTGAAAAAATAAATGGTGTCCACCACCTGGTTGAAAAAATAAATGGTGCCTGCCACCTGGCCGGTATTATAGAATGTGCTCTTAGTGCAAAAAGGTTGGGGACCCCTGTACTAACCCTTTGTTTTAATTGTGAAATGTATATATTTAAATAGCATTTAAAGTGTAGATTGCAACTTAGTGATTGCACTATATCCAGAGTAGATTATAATGATACAATGGACTCTTAAATTTACAATTGTTGAACTTAATTTGTGTTATTCTCTTAAAAATCTTATATATTATTATTAATCAAGGCATCATTTGATTTACCTATTATACGAATTACATTATTCATGAGGTATTGATTCACATAGTATTCCAAACTACCTATTCAATTCAGATAATAGATTATTGAATTATCTATCTACAAATAAAATACTTATCAAAGTAAAGGCTCATTGGCACCTTATAAATACATGAGTCTATTATGATCTAAGTTATTATTATAAATTCATTTGGGGGTAAGGTTAAAGTTATAATAGTATGTCTTGAATTTACATTTAAAATAATCATGTAAGTTAAACTAAAATTTCTGTAATACACATAATTATTTTTGATCTTGTCTTAAATTATTATACATAGTATTTTGGCTATCAAAATGTTAGCTAATTTTGAATAATGATTTATGATGATAATAGTGTTTTAACTGAATCACAAAATCAGGAGATCAGTAAAGTCACGCTACCTAAGCTATACATACTAATATATACATATTTTTTATTATTGTTGCTGCCCAAATGTTAATAAAATATAATATTGTTACATTTTGGCCACCCAACAAGGACATGATTGTTTATTCATACTATGAGAGACTTAAAAGAATCATAAAACGATAAATATATAGGAGTAGAATATTTTCTTAATCATTACAATTAGTATAAGCTATCATTGTCTGTGTTAGTGTTAAAGTGAACTGATTAATGACTCAATAGATAATAATCATCTTAATTTTGTAGTTATGTTTTGTTGAAGCTTCAAATTTAGAATTGGTTATGGAATTATTTTCCGAAAATGAATGCAACAATTGATAGGTAATGGACCTATAAAATCCTTTTAAATAAAATACTTTATAAATATACCAGAAAAAGCAAATTAGGACAAAGTACCAGATGGTGATACATGGGTTTGCCAAATAATAATAAAAGTGGGAATTTATACTTATGCTTCTGAAAGTGCATCAAAGTATGTATTAAATATTATTGAAATACCAAAAGAAGGTGGGCTTAGTAACAAACATTCAAGTTCCTTCATGAAGCAATCATAAATAAATAATAAAATGCACTTGAGCCAACTTATTATTTTACTGAACTTATTTTGTCTCCTGTTTATTTCTGGAAAATGGATAGAAAACATTTGATACTTTTTATTTGAATTTGTTGACAACGGTATAATACCAAGTCTTTTGAGCATGGTTATAAAATTTGCAATATATTGCACGATATAATAATATTGTGAACAGGCGAATCAATCTCTATTGAGAAATGATGCTATTGTAGTACCTTATATTGGAGAGGTCTATTGTTTAAATTGAGATATATATATAAGTAGAAATCTAATTAAGTTGTAAGAATAGAAATATAAAGCATAGTAAAAGAAAATAAGTTATTTATTTCATTCAGTCCGAGATATTGAGTTGAGGAAGAAATATTGTGCATCATCATCTATCATCGTGGGAATATAATGGCAAAAATTGTGGTAAAATGGAATTATAATTAGAGTGTTAAAGATGTTAACCGTGGCAATAGATGCTAGCATAAACAAATAATTTCTGAGAATTCCTTACTAAATTAACTTTTACCTTATTTTCAATGTTTTTTTTTTAAAAAACCAATATATTAATAGATATCTATTCAAAATTCTTTCTTTTAAAATCTAAATTAATAATGCAATTTATTATATTATTCAATATGAACTTAATAAATAGACCAAGTAAGACTTGAATTGATCGGTATTAATACTTTTAGTAAAATAATTTAAAATTGAAAGCATAATTAACATTTAAATTTTTATTTTCAATATATTTAAGTAATTGTGATGAAAGTTTAAATTGATCTAAAAGATATATATATTAAAAAAGAGTAATTTTTTTATCGTGTGAAAGATTAGATGTACTAACCCTTTGTTTTAATTGTGAAATGTATATGTTGTATTTAAAGTATAGATCACAATTTAGTGATTGCAACATATCCAGAGTAGATTACGATACATGGACTCTTTGAAATTTATAACTGTTGAACTTAATTTGTGTTATTCTTTTAATACTTACATATTATTATTAATCAATGCATCATTTGATTTACCTATTCTACAAATTACATTATTCATGAAGTATTGATTCACATATTCCAAATTACCTAATTATTTATCTATTGAATTATCTATCTCTCAAATAAAATACTTATCAATGTATAGATTTATTGGTACCTTATAAATATATGAGTCTATTATGATCTAAGTTATTATTAATATTATTCAATTGCTACTAATTTTCTTCTTTTCTGAGCCACTGTAATATCTGGTAAAATGAAAATGTATACAGAAAAGGTAGTTTTTTAATAATATTTAGCTTTATTACTGCCTAGCATGCTATCAATATATGATATAGTAAAAATATATTGAAAGTATGCTAGGCAGTAAGTAATAAAGCTAAATATTATTAAAAAAAACTACTTTTTCTGTATTTTCCTTTTACCAAATATTATTATTATAAATTCATTCGGGAGCAAGCTTAAAGTTATAGTAGTATGTACTAAATTTACATTTAAAATAGTCATATAATTTAAAAACAAATTCAGTAATTACACATAATTGCTTTTAATCTTCTTGTCTTAAATTATTATAGATAGTATTTTGGCTAACAACATGTGAGTTAATTTTGAATAATAATTTATGATGATAATATTTATTGTTTTAACTGAACCACAAAATCAGGGGATCAGTACAGTCATGCTACCTGAGTTAGACATACTAATATACACATATTTTTTTTTATTGTTGCTGCCCAAATTTTAATAAGATACAATATTCTGGTACAATATATTGCAAATAATGCTTATAATAATAAAAAATTCACTTTAGAAATATTTATATAAAACAAATACTCTTTTTAGGAGCAGTACAAGATAATAAAAAAATTTCCAAATGAAAAAACTGTGAAATTGTAAATTAATATAAATGCTATGTCTGACGTAATAAATGCATGCACAATATTCTGGAAAGAAGAAGTTTGAAAGCGAATAATGTCATCAAAAAAAAAAAATTCTAAATGAAAAAGATTTAAAAAATGACATTTTATTAGTAAAAGATTGTGTTTTTAGAAGGTCAATTTTAATTGTCAATATGAATCAGAAACACTATTAGGGAAAAAAATTATTTCAAATGAAAAAAAGGAAGTACAGATGGTCCTCTATTTTCGTACCTAATTGGTTTCTGAAATATGTATAAGTTGAAATGAACGGAAATAGAGCAATGTAAAAAAAAACATCAAAAAGGATTTTCAAAATACAGTACAGTACATGTAATTATTTTTTATTGATTATTATCTGGTGTTTTCTTTATAAATTTGTCAAAAGATAATTGAATTGTACTCTTCTTTTTCTTTTCTTGTTTTTATCATTTAAATAAAACTAAAACAAAAAATTTGCAGACAGGTATGAATCTTTGATTACTGTTGTATTCGTTTGTTGAGAAATAAACAGCGAGTTTACTAGAGACAATTTACTCCAGAAGTTTTCGCTTATTTTAGTTGAAAGTAAAAATAATTATAATGGAAAATAATTATAATTGAAAACAAGCTGTGAGGATTTATTTTTAATTGAAAATAAAAATAACTAATTATAATGGAAATAATTATAATTAAAAACAAGTTATGGGGATTATTTTTATCAGAGATAAAAATAACTAATTAAAGTTAAGAACAATCAAAACAGAGTTGGAAAACACGCGATTAAGTTTTCGGAATGTAGCAGATAAGACTTAACAAAAGAACTCAGAGGGATATATAAACTGCTAGAGGAAAACATCGTGCACTTGTTACAGTTTTGTTAACAGAAGAAGTTGGATACGTAAAGCTATTAAGAGCTATTTGCGGCACAACGGTTAAGAGTTGTTGCAGCTGAGTTTCATATATTTTAGCTATAATTCTTTGTGCTCATTTATGTTATCGATCGGATTGTAAGTGTTTTTCTACCCCTCTGAAAAACTTAGGGGTGAAGACATTACAAGATTGGCACAGTCTAAAGTTTCAAACCTAGTGAAACTTGAAAGAATAAGCCAGACGAGAAAGTCAACCAATACTATTGGAAACAAGTAAAATGTCGTTAGGACAAAACAGTATTCCTGAATTTAGTATTGAAAATGCCGAGGAATGGCCTCTTTATATAATGCAATTGGAAAAATTTTTTCAAGTTAAATGGGATAAAAAATAATGAAAAAAAAGTGGCCGCACTTTTATGTTTAGGAGGATGCAAAGTCATAGAAATTGTTAATAAATTATGGGACAGACCGATAATCGATGGAGTACAGTTTGAAGATATAGTTAAAAAATTAACGGACTATTTTAGCCCGAAGCCATCTAGACATGTAGCGAGATTAACTTTGAGAAATAGAAAGCAAGCCAGGGAGGAAAAAATTAAAGACTATGATATAGTATTAAAACAGTTGGCAAAAAACTGTGATTATGGCGAATTTTTAGAACAAGCTTTGCTGGATCAATTATTGTGGGGAATGTATAACAAAAGATTGTGAATGACGTTGTTAACGGAAAGTGACTTATCATATGAAGTGGCTATTAAAAAAGGAATAGCATATGAAGCAGTAATTGAGCAAGCCATAGCTTTTAGAAACAACTCAGAAGAGACCAGCAAAATGGCAGTTTATAAAATAGATCAAAGGCAGCAGCCGAAGAATGAAAATATAAAGAGAGAGACAATGTTAGCAGTGAAATGTTTCTGCTGTGGTAAAACTGGTCTGTATCTAAGAATTGCAAATGGAGAAAAGAAAACTGTTTTAACTGCGGATTTAAAGGACATTTAGGAGCTGTATGCAAAAAACCATGTTAAACAAAATGTAATCCAGATACAGATGGTACAACGTATACCAATAACTATGTATCAACTAAGGGGCAAAGAATGGTCCCGAGAGATAGGACCATTTCGCAAAGACAAAGAGAGATCACTAAACTACAAGAATTGGAGTCAAGAAACCAAGAATTAGCTATCTTGCTTCAGAAAAAGATGCAATCTGAGCTACAACTCAACTTGCAGTTACAAAAACTGAAAAGTTATAATTCCAAATTACAAAATGAACTGAAAGAATTTCAAGTAAGACTGAAGACTTCTAGACGAGTAATAAAATTAGAATGTAGTGTAACCAATACAAGCATTGCTAGTCGACAATATGAAAAGACGACTAAAGAACTATCAAAAGAAGTGCACAAATTAAAACTGGATGTTTATGAATTAAATAAATTAAAAGAAGAACTTGAACAACAAAATTCAGAACTTAGTGAAAAATTACAAAGCAAATTTTCAGAATGTCAGAGTTTTGAAAGATCGAAGGAAGATTTAAAAAGTGAACTCGCCATGTCAGAATTATCCGAACAAAGGGAACTACAAGAAAGGATGGCCGAAGGTGAAAGTGAAACAGATACTTTCAAGGATTTTTTGGTAGAGCAGCAATCGTGGGACAGTGAACTGCCAGAGATAAAAATCGAGGAACAGGGAAAAACCCAAAGTTTCTCCAAGCAGAAGAAAAAAGCACTCAAAGTGGCGAGGAAAAAGAAAAGTTTACACAAATTTCAAGGTTATATTGATTAATCGGAAAAATCAAGTGTTTCTCCAAGCACAAGAAGAAAAATCGCCCAGACCTGTACAGGATAAAAGAAAACCGTGCAGATTAGATGATTATGATTAACGTAAATAAACTCTAACTTCTGGAGTGAGGGGAGGAAGTGTTGTATTCGTTTGTTGAGAAATAAACAGCGAGTTTACTAGAGACAATTTACTCCAGAAGTTTTCGCTTATTTTAGTTGAAAGTAAAAATAATTATAATGGAAAATAATTATAATTGAAAACAAGCTGTGGGGATTTATTTTTAACTGAAAATAAAAATAACTAATTATAATGGAAATAATTATAATTAAAAACAAGTTGTGGGGATTATTTTTATCAGAGATAAAAATAACTAATTAAAGTTAAGAACAATCAAAGCAAAGTTGGAAAACACGCGATTAAGTTTTCGGAATGTAGCAGATAAGACTTAACAAAAGAACTCAGAGGGATATATAAACTGCTAGAGGAAAACATCGGCACTTGTTAAAGTTTTCTTAACAGAAGAAGTTGGATACGTAAAGCTATTAAGAGATATTTGCGGCACAACAGTTAAGAATTGTTGCATCTGAGTTTCATATATTTTAGCTATAATTCTTTGTGCTCATTTATGTTATCGATCGGAATGTAAGTGTTTTTCTACCCCTCTGAAAAACTTAGGAGTGAAGACATTACAATTACCTTTTTCTCTTACTAATGAGAAAAACAAATTTATAGGCAAAAACTATATCACTAGTAATTTTATACAAACCCTAATTAATTCTTCCATCTGCAGGAAAGCTTACTTAAATAGTAATTTAGATCAGGATGATCTGTACAATAAATTCTCCCTAAATTGATTTTGAAATGGCAGGATATGAATTTCTCTACAGAAGAGATTTCTTCGTTTGCCATTAAAACGAGATCTTAATCTGCAAACAGAAAGAAATTAAGACAATCAAATTATAATACAAGCAATATTTATTTTTTTATAACTAAGAACCCCTCCCCCCCGCTCTACACACTGGTATTTTGTCAAGTAGAACTGGGAAATTCCATAACTTGAATATTTAATAATATTAAATTACAACAAAAATTTTCCAGCGCATTTAGAAAATAATAAATTTAAAAGATTTACGTCTGCAGTTTTTTTACACTACATATATATAAATACCTGTGATGCTGAAAATGGATGTGATTAAGTCAGAGATGAAGAGGGATTAATAACTAATAGTCCATGAGAAAAAAATCACTACATGAAAGTATGTGTTGTCATATATATTTAGATAATCAAAAGTAGGAAATGTGTATGAAATAGCGAATTGTACGAAAATAGAATGTACGAAAGGACTGCCTGTAAAATGATTTTTATGATCAACTTTAATTGTCAGTATGAGACCAAACCTAGTTAGAATGGGGCATTGACAAAAAATAATTCTTTTCTCAAAAGGAAACTGACTCTAAAAATCTGAAATACATATATTTTCCCAATTTCATTGGTTTTTTTGGTTTTGTTTAATGAGTAAATGATGCATTTTTTGTTATTAATTTTACATTAATATTGAATTATTTTATGTTATTGTTCCAATTTTGTCGTTTTTGATTTTTGTACCAGTTCTCCATATGTGTGTGTATATATTGTGATGATCACATATACTGTGATCATACATATATAAATATTTAATATATCAAATAATATTAAATATGAGTTTGTTGGAAATAACAAAATAATACTTAAAATATTAAAATAAACATAGAGGTGAAAAGAAATCTATTTCAAATTTCATACTATGTTCAAATCAAAATCATTTTAATTGATTTCAGGAATGTAACTAATTAGGAATTAATTGTACTGATTAAATGAAAGATAGGGGAGGGAAGGCTAACGAGATTCGTATCTTTGACTCCTGAAAGTCAACATTTTGGAAAATAAATAATAAAAGTGGAGAGCATATTAAAATCATGTAATTTAATTTTTTTTAAAAAAAAAAAACCCCTTAAAGGAAAATAAAATAAAAGGGAGAGTCAGATAATTTAAAAGTTGACATATAGGAAATTTTGTTGAAGTTTGTAAAAAATTTAGCTTTATAAAAAGATAAGAATCTTCTCTCGAAACTACACAATTGAGTGAGTGAAACATGTGTATAATTATGCTAAGGGAGGGAAAGATACGAGATGTAAACAAGAATATGATTTTGTGAAAAAATATTAAAAAATAGAAAAACTATGAAGGTTTTGTAAGAAAAAGTAGAAAATAAAGGTGTGAAAATGAACCTACTGATATTCCAATGAACAATAGAAAGAAATTTCGATCTAGGAGATCAAGATAAGAAAAGTATTCTAGGAAGAAAGAGATCTGTGAAGAGAGAGTAAGGAAGCAGACATTTTTTTTGTACGCTTGATAGCTAAAATTATATACTACTTTTGGAGCTTGCTGAATTTGGCAAATATGACAACTATATTTCAATGGTTGGAGAATGAGTGGCTAGGGGGGGGAGGGGCACAAATGGACTCTAGCTTGATCCATACCCACTTTGCTCGTACGGTCAAGCCTCTCCCATGCAGTAACAACAGCTATAGTGCCTGCCCGATAGCTCACATTCCCTGTTGTCACTGAATGCTAAGAGTTGGAGCTGGATCCCAAGAACAACTGTCTCTCCTAAAGAAGTGAAATAATCCACACGATGGCCAGGTGAATATCACCCAATGTCAAGAAATCCTAGGTAAACTAAACTTTGAATTTATATGTCACGCGTGTACATACTTTCATTAACTTGGCCAAAAGAACTTAAAGGCAATTGCACTCGTAGATATTATAGTTAAATATTTAGTAGACTTTATCAAGTAATCTACGAAGGAGAAAGAGACTCTAATTCTAGATTCATTTAAATACACTGAGAACGATTTTATTTATTAGTATTAATGCTCTGATTACATATAACTTTCCTTATTTATATCATTGATTTTATTATGTGTTTAAATCTTATATCTTATTTGTATTTATTTTATTTTATTATATTAAATAATGTTTAATAATGAATGGCTCTTTTCATCTCGTCTCACTGTTTTCACCATTCCAATTAGAGTAATTTGCCCGTAGGGCTTATGGCACATGTGTCAATTATTGTATTGCAGTAATAATTCTAGTATAATTTATAAATTTATCTAAGCGCTGTAAATTTATAATAATTACAGCAGTCGAGAGATGTCCAATCGGGAAACATAACTTTGTAGCAATACTCGTATTGTTGTGGGTTCGATTGGATATAGATATAAATTCATTTATATCTATATGTTCTCTTTGCTTGTGGGAACAGACGGTAATTAATTCAATAGGATTCTGTTACAATATATATATATTTAAAAACATTCTGAAAAGCCTATTGCAGATTAAAAGCCTCTCCAATAGTTCATCATGGAGTAACAATGACAAAGGCAGTATTCATCAGGATTGTCAATTTTTAAGGCGGATTTGAATGATTTTACATCCTGTATTTATTCTCTAGTTAATAGTAACTTATCCATTTAATCACTAAACATTTATTAATCACAATTGCACAATTCTCTGAATTGGCTACAGTCACCTATCTGAAGAAAAAAAAAGTTCTATAAGTTTGTTGAAAAAATTTTCAAGTTCACTTGGACTGAATTTGAATAAGTAATAGATATAACAAGAATACACACTACTATAGCACCACAAGTTATTTAAACATAAATATAACACTACTACAAATTTACTTTAGTTACAGATATATAAAATTTTATAAAAGTGAATTCTTAATACCATTAGATTTTTTTCTGTGTTTGTTTCAATCAAATATATGGTTGTTGCTTCTCTTTATGTCTGATTTTTTTAATATGTCTTTCTTTGATTGATTTAATAATTGAGAACTTTTTACTTTTTTTTGCTTGTCATATTTGTTTTTAATTTATATTAATAAATAACAATTTTGATTCTTTTATTAAAGCCAGACTATGGCTCTTGTTAAATAGTATTTAAAATGCTTTATTTAAAAATCATCACTTAAAGGCCGATAGATCAAGATTATTCACATCTAGACTGAGACTAATTTTTTTCAACACTTATTATTGATACTTTCTTATCCATGACCCTATACATGCTCAAAATAACTCATAAAGATACATGGTAGACCATCACCATAGTATCTCTGAATTCATTCTGCGGATGGCAACTATATATACATATAAACAATAACAAAGTTTTTATAAAAGTATAAGCTTTAACTCAGACTAAAATGTAATTATAAATATACAAAGGCTGTATAAAGAAAAGCTTTAAAAAAATATGTGGGGTTTTTTTTAAACATTATGTGCTTAGCCGATTTTCAACTATAATATAGCTTGAATATATATAAATTTCATTATATTTTCAGGCCCATACATAGATAATTGTGTAAATTTATAAAATAAATTTATATTTAACTTATGTTTAAATTACTCTACAAAATATGCTCATCATTATATTGGCAATCTCACATTTAACATGCATACTAATAAAATTAAGTGACTTAATCTCACATTTAACATGCATACCAATAAAATTAAGTGACACCATTTATACACCATGAATAAAGAATATACAATTATACATATTGGATGTAGAAATCGAATTGAAAGAATACATATTTTAAAAGTGATACAGATTTAGATCAATTGTAATGTTGAATGTGCGATATCCTATATATTTGGTACAATTGTTATTTTTCCTATATAGAAGCTGAAAGGACAGAATGAGAATTTTAGATTGGTTTCAAATGAGTAAAAAAGGCTATGTGTTGTCACCATACTTATTCAATATTATAACAGAGGTAGCAATTAGAAGCTTTGGATATTTTTTCAACGAGAGATTTCTTATTGGAGTAAGATGAATATACAGATGATATAATTTTGATGGCAAAAGCAGAAAATAAACTAAAAGATCTGGTAGTTCTATTAGTAAAAGGAAAAATAGTGTATGACTTAAGGTTAGATGCAAGCAAAACAAGGATAATGCAATTAAGCAAAGGAATAATAGAGATAACAGTGCCAGATATTCAGGTGCAACCGTTTATCTGTCTGGGTTTCACAATAAACAAGATGGAGAATGTCCGTGAAAGACAAATGTGTGGTTATTACTGGCCTTAAAGGCATTTACAAAATTATGCCTTAATGAAAAACAGAAGCATAAGTATGCTAAAGACTTTAAATATGGTACATAGCAATGTCTGGATGCAAGGCATAGACACTAAGAAAAGAGAAAGAAAAAATTAATACTTTTGAAATGAAATGTTATTGAAGAATGCTTGAGGTACCTTGGACAGCTAAGAGAACTGATGAATAAGCTTTGGTAAAGCAGATGCACAAAGATAACTGTTCGAGATGGCACAATAAAGAAAATGACATTATTTTGGATAAATGGTGAGACAGATGCATGTACTTGAAAAGGATGTCATGATTGGAATTGAGAATAGGTCAAGAAGAAAAGAATTATCAAGATGGTTGTGGATAAACAGGGTTAACAGTATTGAAATGATGCAGAAAAGCAGATACTGAATACTCTGGAAATGATTCATATTATCACTAATCATTGAGATGATGGCTCAGAAAGATGACGAAGAAGAGCTGAAATTTTAAAAGTCTAAGAAAAACTGATTTAGGAACTAAAAGGATTATGAAAAATATTTCACTAGTATTTTTTCAATTTTTTTACATAAATACAAATAATAAAAAATTAAACAAAACCAGTGTAGATATTAGATTACGAAAGAGATAAAAGAGCAAAAAAGACATAGAATAGCAATGAGATGAACAGAAAATTGGTAAAAGAGAAGAAAATGAAAATACGTAAGTACAACAGAAAGTAGATATATACAAAAGATTAGCAATGAACATCATGAATCGAAAAGAAAGTTAAAAAGTGATCATGTGATGTTAATTGGCTTGTTAAAAAGTAAATGTAGAGAAAGGTTTACTTTAGTATAGTAAAATAAAATAGTTTAGATATGAAAGCAAGAATAACAATAATGAAGCAGTAATTGAAGCAAAAAAAAACAAAACAAGCAAATTAGTAAAAAAAATGAATAAATTAAATATGTGAAAAAATATTTCATATATTAGAAACTAACATGTCTCATGAATTTTGTTATTTGAAAAAGATAATGTAGATAAAAATGAAAAAAAAATAATAATAATGACCCAAGAAATTATAAAAGCCATAGCTAAGGAGAATGTCAAAACGCAAGAGATTAATAAAACTCCATTTGAATTTCTAAAGATTCTGATGTCTATGTAGACGAGAATTAGTTGTTTATGATATAGTCTATGAATTGGAAAAGAAGTCGATGGATTTTTTTTCAAGTTATGATTTAATAAAAGAATAAGATCAATGCAGTGAAATGAAAACATTTTTGAATAAGTTCTCACCAACTAAAGTATTGTTGAAAGATTTGAATAGAGCTTATTTTAATAGATTAGATATATTTATATTTGAAAATCAGTTTGGCTTTAGAAAATGTAGGAAAAAATGAAATGAAAATGAGCTGCTGGGAATTTTCTGAGATATATATAGAAAATGAGAGGAAAAAAATAATACTAGTATTTATTTAATTTATCTTGAAAAACCATTTGGTAGAGTGAATTTGGTTATATTTTGAAGAATAAATGTTCAAATTGAAAGGAGAAACAATTTTTAGAAAATATATATATATGAAACAAAATAATTTTAAAATCAAATGCTCATAAAAGAAAACAAATAGATATAGGTAGAGGAATAAGATAGGTATATTATCTACTTCCTGCTTTGTTTAATATGCATGTATTATGAATTATATTAAATTAAAGTTAAAACTAATATCATATACTTGGAGAAAATATTAAATAAAACTTTAATCTTTTCAATGCTGAGCACTTTTGACCAAGATAACTGTTACATTCAAAATAATAACAAACAGAATTATGAAATTACACATTCAAGTGAACATATCTCAAAATGCACTAATTAAACATTACCAGATTTTCTGTGCATCATTGAACCTACATTATTAACAAACCATGCTCATTTAATTGTAAATTTCCTGTCATTAATATTCTTTGCAAACCATCTGTACTTCTTTAGGATTAAAATCATAACTATTTATTATTTTGTATTCTAAAAATATTGATGATAATGTAAGATCTATTTTAATTTTATTATTTGTTTGTTCAATTAAGTTTGTTTTTCTTCTAGAAGATAAATTTTAGTAAGAACACTTAAATCAATTTAAGACCAAAACAGATTCTTAATTATAAATGCTGCTTTCTATTCAAGTTTTGTGAATAATTTGCATTAAGTTGAATCACATATAACATGTACAGTACCTATATTTAGACACGTACAGTACCTATATTTAGAAAAAATATAAGTATTACTGGTCTGCCATTAACATTACTAATTTTAAAAATTATTTACTAGGTAGAATTCATCAGATTATGCAATCCAGGCCATATTAAAATATCTTTACAAGTCCTTTCAATTCCATGTTACGCATGGGGATCCCTAAATAGGGCTGTCTATACATACAATCTAATTTAAAATGTGTTAAATCCATTATAATTTATTAGTGATTGTATTGTCTCATGCAAAAATCACATCTACAGACTACCAGTTTATTACATCTATTCCTATCATTGTTTTCTTATCACCAAGATTGTGCAAAAAAATGAAAAAGTTTGGAGTAAGAATGAATAGCTATGCATGTAATTAAAGGTTGGAAATTTGTTGCACAAACACACAAAATCACACTGTCACAGTTAGTGTAAGGAGTCAAACAATAAAAGCTGTCCATGTGGTTAAACAATGTAAATGTGGTTGCACATTTAGTGAAAGGAGATAATTGATAACATAAGAAATTGGACTCTATACTAATTTAAGTAACTGACAGTAAAGTAAAAAAAAATAAATAAAAATCCAAAAAGTTTGTATCAAAAGCAGGTGTTAGGGTATTCGGAGTTAACTCTCATATCTGAAAATCAAAGTAATTTTAACTACTTGTTGACACTATTGATAGCTTGAATACAGCACTTAACATCAGTATATAAATATATATATGGGATAACAATTAGACTATTTTCATATAAACTAGTAATTAATGAAAATTTGGCATTACACATCTTTTCTATTAAAACATTTCTTTATAAACAAAGAGAATAAACAAATAAATACAAATACTACTCTGTAATTAATAATAATGCAAAGATATATTTTATACTTACTTATTATTGTGTTCAAAACAAATCTTTTCTTTTATAGGGGGTGGCAGCTGCTCATTTAGTATTTTCTCTTTTCTTTGAAATTTTTTGTAATTTCTTATAACTTTAAGTTTGTGTTGTTTATTAATTTCTTAAAAAAAAAAGATCATAATATATACACACACATATAGATAAGTTATATGCATTTATATAAATATGTTACACATCCTAACCTAAAAGATTTTTTCAACAAGTATTATCATTTGATCATGATATGTAATATAATATAGCTCCTCTTTAGACAGAAGTTTTAGTACATAGAACAAAGTGAAACTTATAGCTCCTCTTTAGACAGAAGTTTTAGTACATAGAACAAAGTGAAACTTATTTACTACAGTAACCACATTTACTTTTTATTCCTAATAATCAAACAAATCTATAAGCACTACTTGTTTCTTTTTCATTCTCTAATTCAATTTTAATAAAAGCAATTAAGTTTGTAATTTTTTTTTAAATTAAAAAAAAAAAAAATTGCTTCCAAATTCAGAACTAGATCACCATACTATCAAATGTAGCTACAAGATACATGGTTTAATATACTGTATACATATATTAAATTCTCTGTCTCACTTTTCTAAAAATTGTCTTGCATGAAGTAATTTTTTGTACATTTTTCATGAAAAGTCATAAAGCATTGCATAAATGGTTCTGACTCATTTTCTCCCTCCTCCTCCCTCCATCTCTCACTCTCTTTATACACTTTATTCACATGGTTAATTCAAACTTAAACAAAAACTAGTCACATATTAACTTAAAGAAAAAGACAAGTTTTTCCCATCAGTATACATATTTTGTCCTGAATTGGGAACTTTTTCAGATGAGACTGGAGATGTAATATCAGATCCATTCAATAATAAATATAATAACATTTAGTTGTATGTATATGTTGGACTATTTCCATCATCTAATATTAAATATTGAATATCTTTAGAAAAATGTTAAACTTTATTTAGATTTTCCAATTACTTTCAACTGTTAGTAATAGCATACAGCTTAGTATATACACATTTTGAATGCATTCTCTTCTTGTCTTCAGGTGTTGTTGGCCTGACCAATGACAGTACTAGCATGAGAATTGAATCTGAACCTTTTAGATTCTTAGTTATTGAATTTTCAAGTAACACTCTAAGCAACTCAACCATTCTGCAAAGGCAACAGTCAATAGAAATTTCATATACTTATCTATAAGGTTATCCTTGATTTCTCCACTTTTTCCTGAGAGCAAAGTTAATTAGTGGTTTCAGACATTATGTATAATCGCACTAGGTTGACTTATTATAAGATATGTGAGCATGCTTCTTTGAATTTTCTTCTTTGTACATTTTCCTCTCTATCTAATATTTTTGAGTTTTCCCAATAGAACACATGTTCATTGGCACTTATATGGTCTGTTGTTTTAGACACGTCTGTTTACTCATTTCTATTCATCAGTTTGTGCTCTTGCAATTGCTTTACAAAGAGGTGACTGGTCTTACCGATATATATCGTCCCATTTTCATTTGGTATTTCATAGATGTAATTTTTGCTTTTCAGCATTTCAAGTTTAGGCATTGTATGGTGCAATTTCTCAGTGTGGTATGGTTTTGGAAGACTGTTCTAATATTATTGCAAATGTTCTTTAGTTTATCCTGCAATTCCTGGTAATGTATGGACTACACTACAATACCAATAACTATTTATTCTTTTGATGGTTCTTTTTATTATCTATTTAAGATTTTCTTAATGACAGCTGATGATTAACCAATCTTCATAAGTTTGTTTTATATAGCTGTTTTCTTTTTCCAATCACTGGTTTCTGAACAAATTTCTTTTGCTATCTTCCATAATGATAGTATTATTCCATGTTTCATGTTACTGGTGTGGCTGGATGTAAATATATGCTAAGTATTTTCTGTAGACTGTAGTTTTGATTTTGTCGTGAAGGAATCCTTTCAAAAAAATATATATACGAATGCCAATTTTCATTCTTGTTGTGATTCTATTGTGGATTTAACTGTAGATATGTTGTTGATGCAGTTATAGAAAGTTTATAGTAGTGCTTCACCGTGGTCATACAACAAATGTATCAATATAACAAAGCTCACTTTAGATGAATATGCAGTAGTCTTTATGGCTATGGTTTCAAATTCATTCATGCAGTATTGCTAATCAGGGTGACAATGGTGAACCCATGGCCATCCCATAATTTTGTTGAAAGAAGTCTGTGTTGTATTAAAAGTATGTTATCATTATGCAGAATGTTAATAGTTCCATTATATTATCAATAGCAAGAATAGTTCTGGTTTGTAAGCTTTATCACCATGTTTCCTTACAATAAACAATGTTTTTTCATGTAGTACATTTGTGAATAAACCTTCTACATGAAAGCTTACCAGTATGTCAATTCTTTCAATTTTCATGTTCTTGATTAATTCTAGAAAGTGCTTAGAATCCTTGATGAAGAACTGAATCTTGATTAATAAATTCAAAAAGAAATTTTAACAAGCTTTAGCAAAGAGAATTTCTATGGTCCTTACCAATTTTAAGTAAACCATAAAGTTGAGAAATTTTGCTGAAATATAATGTTAATTTATCTTTTTCTGAATCACTGAAGTATCTGCGATGCTTTTTGAGTAATGCTTGTAACTCTATTTCTGTATTCAATATTGGATTTATTGCCAATTTTCTATATTGACCCATGAATTCTTGTATTTTGTTGTCATAATCAGTTTATTCATTACAACTGTCACAATCACATTGCCTTTGTCAACAAACAGAAATATATATTTATCTATAATGAGAATTTTAATCAATTTTCTCTCATCATAGGAAATACTTGACTTCAATTTTTGTTGCTTCTCAAGTGTTCTTATGTTCTCCAGGATATTTCTGTTGCTTCTTGTAAAGTGGCTACTACATCTAATAAAGAAATATTAGATGGTGTGATGGGAAAGTTTAGTCCTTTTTCGAAAACAGAAATTTCAGCATCTGATAGATATTTAAAATTAAGATTTTTGACAGATGAAGCTAGTAGATTGCTTGATAAATTATGACTTTTGATATGCCCATGTAGATGTACAAGTTATTTCTTTTGGCATTCTTTTATTTTTCCATGTAATTTAGAAGGTGATTTTCTCACTGCTTGAGAAACTCTTGTGAAGTAATCATCAATAAGTTTATTTTTTAGAACCTTTTAAGCATTTATTCTTTCTCTTAATAGAGGCTTACTTGCTCCCTGAGTAATTTGCTCAGCTTTATGGGAGTGAATTGGAGGTTTCGGTTGCAAACCTTTTGAAACTAATCCTTCGGATTTACATTTACATAAAAAAAATTAATTGATTTTCTACTTTGCCCAATTGTAGCCATAATTTTTTCATTATGTCTAAAGTTTAATATAGTATTGGGTCCATACCAAATACTTAGTGTTTGTCTGAAGGTTTGTGATGGTGGCATTTTAGTTGTATCTATATGTTAGACTATTCCCATCATCTAATATTTGAATGTCTTTAGAAAAATTTTAAACTTTATTGCAATTTTCAACTATTAGTAATAGCACACAGGCTAGTATATACACATTTCGAATGGTATTACTCTCCTCTTTCTTTAGGAGTTGCTGTCTTGGCCAGTGACAACACTAGCATAGGAATCAAACTTGAACTTTTAGTTTTTGAATATTGAATTATTAAGATAATGCTGTAACCAACTGAGTCATTCTGTCAAAGACAACTCAGTAGAAATTTCATATACTTATCTAAGAGGTTTGTGATTTTTACACTTTTTCCTAAGACTATAGTTAATTATTATAGTCACACTAGGTTGTCTCATGAAATTATTTCCCATTGTCATGTGAGTAGCATCTTTGAATTCTCTTCTTGGAACTTTTCCTCTCTATCAAAAATTTTGTTTTTTTTTACCAATCGAACATATGTTCATTGGCACATGCATGGTCTATTACTTTAGATATGTTTTCTCTTTTCTAATCATAAGTTTATGCTCTTGCAATAGCTTTTCAATGGAGGGATGGGTCTTATCAATATACTTTTTTCCACATTCACATGATATGTCATAGATGCAGTTTTTGCTATTCAGCATTTCAAGTTTAGACCTTCCTCATAGTGTGGAATGGCTCTACAAAGTTCTGTTACATTGATTGCAAATTTTCTTTGTCTGCTATTCCTAGATATGTGTGAATGCAGTACAGTTTAGAGAAAACCTACACATACAGAAAAATACTTAGCATATATATCTAATCACACCAAAAACACAAAATATGAAATAATGGAACAGAGCAAAAGAAGTTTGTTCAGAAACCAGTGATTTGGAAAATGAAAAAATCTATAGAGAATAAATTCACATGAAAATTGCTTACCCATCAGCTGCTATTAAGAAAACCTTAAATAGATAACAAAAAGAACTATCAAAAGAATAAACAATTATTGGTGCTGTAAGATAGATACTTAGCATATACATCCAATCACACTAGAAACACAAAATATGAAATTATATATCATTATGAAACAGAGCAAAAAAAATTTGTTCAGAAACCAGTGATTTGGAAAATGAAAAGATCTATATAGAACAAATTCACATGAAGATTGGTTATCCATCGGCTGCCATTAAGAAAACCTTAAATAGATAACAAAAAGAACTATCAAAAGAATAAACAATTATTGGTACTGTAGGATAGTCATACATTACCAGGAATTGCAGGATAAATTAAAGAAATTCTGCAATCAATATAACATTAGAACAGCCTTCCAAAGCCACACTACACTATGAGGAATCTAATATCTGCAAAGCTTAAACTTGAAGTACTGAAAAGTAAAAACTGCATCTATAAAATAACATGTAAATGTGGAAGGGTGTCATCTCAATGAAAAGTAATTGCAAAAATACAAACTGATGATTAGAAAAGAGAAAACAGATATCTAAAGGAGCAGAACATGTATGTACCAATGAACATTGTTCAATTTGGAAAAATACAAAAATATTGGATAGAAAGGAAAAGATACAAGTAAGAAAATTCAAAGAAGCTTCTCACATGACAATGACAAATAATCCCATAAGACAACCTAGTGTGGTTATGCATAATATCTGGAATCCACTAATTAACTAGGCTCTTAGAAAAAAGAGGAGAAAGCTCAGATAAATATATAATATTTCTACTAACTGTTGCCTTTGGGAGAATTGCTGTTCCTTGGAGCATTATCTTAAAACTGAATATCCAAGAATCTAAAGTATCAGGTTCGATTCCCATGCTAGTACTATCACTGGTTAGACTAGCAATTCCTGAAAAAGAGAGAATAGCATACTAACAGTTGAAAGTAATAGGAAAATTTAAATAAAGTTTAAAATTTTACTAAAATCATTCAATATTTAATATTAGATAATGAGAATAGAAGATGCCATCATCACAAACCACCAGGCAAACATGAAGCATTTAGTATGAACTCAATACAATATCAAACTTTAGACATTATAAAAAATTATGTTTAAAACTGACCAAAGTAAAAAATCAATTAATTTTCTTATGCAAGTAAATCTAAAGAGATTGTTCCTAAGGGTTTATAACTAAAACCTCCAATTCACTTCCAGGGAGCAGAGAAAATTACTCAGAGAGCAATCAAAGGTTTTCTAAAAAATAAACTTACTGATGAAGACTTTATAAGTTTCTCAAGAAGTAAGAAAATCATATTCTAAATGATATAGAAAAATAAAAGAATGTCAAAAGAAAAAACTTGCAAATCTAAATGAGCATATTAAAAGTAATAAAGCACTAAACAATCTATCAGTTTCATCTGTTAAAAATCTTAGTTCTAAACATCAATAGAAGCTGAAATTTCTGTTTTCGAAAAAGGATTAAATTCTGCCATCACACCATTTAATATTCCTTTATTAGAACCACAATGGGAGCACTCAAAAATTACCTTTAGAAGAAATGGAAGAATTGTTAGAGAAAAAAAGAATACTTGAGAGCAAAAAAATTAAAATCAAACATTTCCTATGATGAGAAGAAAGCAATTAAATCTCTCAAAGTAGATACATCTATAATCATTTTCCCTGATGACAAAAGCAATATGATGGTTATAATGGATACAACCAGTTATGATACAAAAATAGAAAAACTCTTCACAGCAGTCAATACAAAAAAAGTTGCAAAAAAACAAAAACAATACTGACTATAGAAACAAAATTACAAGCATTACTCAAAAAGCATCAGAAGTACTTCAGTGATCCAGAAAAAAGTATATTAACATCATATTTCAACAAAATTCCTCACCTTTATGGTTTACCTAAAATCCACAAGGCCATGTTCCATTAATTCCTATTATTAGTTCCAGAAATTTACCTGGCCAAAAAAATTTCTTAATCAAGATCCAATCCTTTGTCAGGGATTCTAAACACTTATTAGAATTAATCAACATGAAAATTAATTAACTGACATATTGGTAAGCTTTTATGTAGAAAGTTTATTCACAAATGTATCCCCATGAAGAAGACAGTAGGAGATATCAAATGTCTTGATCCAACTGCTGAAGAAGACAGTAAGAAAAAAGACATTTCTGACACAGCAACTAAAGAAGGAAGCAGAAGTCTTATCCAAGCTCTTGAAGTTTTAATTAAGTTGTTAGCACACTATGAACATAGTCTTATAAAATATTTTCTAAGATGAAGACAATCATGCGCTAAATTTAGATAAAAGCTAATATCATCTTCCTCCATTTAATCTGCTCACTGAAATAAAAATGCCCCTGAAGTAATCTGTGCTTACAAAACAATTATTCCTATAGATAGTATAATGGAACTATTAACATTCTATGTAATGGCAACATACTTTCAATACAACACAAAATTCTTCCAATAAAATCAAGAAATGGCCTTGGGCTCATCATTGTCACAACTGATTAGTTACATTTACATGGAACAGCTATAAAGACTAATGCATATTCACCTAAAGTCAGCTTTGCTATGTTGACAAGACATTTCTTGTATTTGTTGTATGGTCAGATGGCAAAGCACTATTACAAACTTTCTAGAAAGACATCAACAACATATCCTCTTCAATTAAATTCAAAATAGAACCAGAACAAAAATTGCTATTCTTAGATGTTCTTTTGACCAGATTTCTTCATGGCAAAATCAAAACTACAGTCTACAAAAAACCCACATATACAGGAAAATATTTAGCATATACATCCAACTATACTAGAAACACAAAACATGGGATTATACGACCACTATAGAAAAGAACAAAAGAAGTTTGTTCAAAAACTAGCAATTTGAAAAAGATTTATGTAGACAAATTCTCATGAAGAATGGTCATCCAACGGCTTTCATTAAGAAAACTTTAAATAGACAATAAAAAGAATCATCAAAAGAAAAAATAATTATTGGTATTGTAGTGTAACCATACATATCAGGAATAGCAAACAAATTAAAGAAGATCTGCAATCAATATAACATTAAAACAGCTTTCCACAGTCATATCACACTATGAGATATTCCACCATCCACAAAGCCTAAACTTGAAATGCTGAAAAGCAAAAACTGCATCTATGAAATACCATGTGAACATAGAAGATTCACCCCATCAAAAAGCAATTACAAGAGCACAAACTGATGATTACAAAAAAAAATGTATTAAAGGAGCAGTCCAGTACCGATGAACATATTCTATTGGGAAAATACAAAAAAATGGATAGAAAAAGAACGATACAAAGAAAAAAATTCAAAAAAGCTCCCCATACAACAATGGAAAATAATCCCATAAATCACTATATGGAGATTATACATAATGTCTGGAAAACACTAATTAACTATGCCCTTATGAAAAAGTGGAGAAATCAGGAGGACCCTCATAGATAAGTATATGAAATTTCTTTGGTATAATGGCTCGGTTAGAGTGTTACTTTAAAATTCAATATCCAAGAATCTAAAGATCCAGGTTTAATTCCCATGTTAGTACTGTCACTGGTCAAGTCAGCAACACCTGAAAAAGAGAATACCAGTCAAAACATTGTGAATATACTAACATGTGTGCTATTACCAACAGTTGAAAGTAATTGAAAAATTTAAATAAAGTTTAAAATTTTTCTAAAGACATTCAATATTTAATTCAGATAATGGAAGTGGTCCAACATATAGATCTAATTAAAATGCCATCACAAATCTTCTGGCAAACATAATAAATGTGACTAACATCTTTAAAGATTAGTGTATAATGTATTGTGAAATTAAAATGAGATTCTTATTAAATAATGTCATTTTTGCCAATTATTATTAATATAACAATGTAGAAATTGCTATATGACACATACCTCAAACTATCAATTTTTTTTTTTTTTCATATGTCATAGCATCGGCCAGGACGCGAACCCACAACCGTCTGCAACCAACTTCTTGCTTGCATGGCGGCTGTGATACCTCTCGGCTAACAACGCAAGACAAACTATCAATTTTTCAATTGAATTTAGTAAAATCATCATTCAATCTCTTCAAACCATAACTTCATTCATATCACTTCGGCAAACTTTCCTATTTCATATACTTTATCTCAATTGCCTATCCATTATCAACCTTGTTAATAACATGTCTAGCCTAGCCTGGCTCTGTTTCAGCCTCTTTTTTTTTTTTCAATGTCGCCCCTGTGTTAATCCTAACATATAACTTTGTCCTGATAACATTAGTATTCTATTATCAGATTTTGTATGTAAGCATTTAAACCACATTTATTAAAAATTCTTCTTTTCAGCTAAATAAACATATTTTATTGTAATTTTATGTTGTTTCATTTGTTTTAATAATCTGGCAAAGATATTCAATGTTGCTCATTTCCTCCAATTCACTACTAACAATCCATTTTCTCAATTTTTTTTTTAAAACATTGAACAAAGTCTTTCTAGAATTTATTTTTAGTCCTATTCAACTAACATTTTCTGAAGATCTAAAGCATATTTGTGAAAACAAACACATCACCTGCAAAATCTAGATCAGCGGTCAGTAACCTTTTAGATATTGCGGATCACTAACATAATTTTTAAAGGTACGAATTATACGAGCATTGAGTATGATTTACATATATATTTATTTATATATTAATATACTACTAATTATATTATATATTATTATTAAATTAATATATTACTAATTAAATATATAAAGAAAAGAAAGGCTCCAGGTAATGATGGAATTATAATTGATATATTAAAAGAAGTAGGTGAAGAAATAAAAAAAATTTTTTAGTAAAGTTATATACCAAATGTCTAAATGATAAAGATGTACCAGATGATTGGAAGAATGCAGTATATTTTAAAAAGATGATAAAGAAGATATTAGAAATTACAGACCTATCAACCTTTTATCAGTTTTATACAAAATTTTTACCCAAGATAATTACAACTCGTTTACAGAGAACATTGGATTTCCACCAACTAAAAGAACAAACTGGATTTAAAAGTGGTTTTAGTACAATAGATCATATCCAGATATTAATAGAAGTTACAGAAAGAACAAAGAAATATGAGTTGCCATTATGCTTTGGATTTGTAGATTATGAAAAAGCATTTGATTTCATAAACATTTCTTCAATGATTAAAGCATTGGATCATCAAGGTATAGATCCAGAATATTTTCATATTTTAAAGAATATTTATAAAAATGCAATAGCAACAATTAGATTACATAATGATACTAGGAAAGTCAACACTGAGAAGGGTGTAAGACAGTGTGACTCCATATCTCCAAAACTTTTTACAGCAGTGCTGCAATAAGTATTTTGTGGATTAAAATGGGAATCTAAAGGAGTGAAAATAAATGGAGATTATTTAAATCATTTAGATTTTGCAGATGATGTAGTTGTGTTTGCAAATAATGCTTTAGAGCTGCAGGAATTATCAGATGAAAGTAGGACTAAAGATAAATGTTAAAAAGACTTAAGTAATGTTCAATAGATTGTCTCAAAATATGAAAATAAAGATTGATTATGATGAGTTAGAAGTTAACAGCTACAAATATCTTGGTCAGATTATTAATACAGATGAAAACATAATGGATGAAATTAATCATAGAATTAAACTTGGTTGGAGTGCTTTTGGTAAAAATAACTTGATACTAAAAGGAAATATGCCTATGTGTTTGAAAAAAAAAAAGGTTTTTAATAAATGTCTTTTACCAATTCTTACTTATAGATCTGAGACTTGGACACTTAATAAAAGAGCAATACAGACTTCAGACCACTCAAAGAAGTATGGAGAGATGCATGTTAGGAGTAACAAGAAGAGATTGAAAACACAATATATGGGTAAAAGACCAAACAGGTGTTATTGATCTCATTGAAAAATTAAAAGACTGGAGTTGGGCTGGACATATTGCTAGAAGAGATGATAATAGATGGAAAATTGAAATCTTAAACTGGATTCCAAAAGATTGTAAAAGACCCAGAAAGAGACATGTGAGATGGATGGATGAAATAAGAAAGTGTGCAGGGGTGATGTGGAGAAGAGAAGCTAAAGATCGGAGATGGTATGAACTTGGAGACTTTCATCCTGCAGTGGATTGATAATGGTTGATGATGATATTAATAATTTTAATTTTAGTATAAAATAAAAATAAATAATAGTAATATATGTTAAAAATTAGTGCAACATTTGCTGCTCTTGGTTTAAAATTATTTTACTAATCCTTGGCTCCAATGATGTCACCGAAACACATAAAAAAGCTTCAATTTCAAGCCGAGAGCGATATTTGTTTTTAACTGTTAGAGTTGAGAACATTTTTACACAGAAGTAGGTCGTTGTGAGTGAAGTCAGATTTATAATTGTAATATTGAACTTAAAGTACAAAATAAATGAGAATATTATATTAATATAATTTTTGTGTTTTTTTTGTAATTATTTGTTTTCATTTTAAATTATATGAAAGTAAAACTAAGTTTGTATTTATATGTTTTATAATTTGTTAAAGAATTATGTTTTATTTTGTTTTTTGTTAATATAGTGTTCATTTTATTTCATAAAAATAAATGAATGTTACATTTTATATGTGTAATTTTCTAATTCATACCTACAAAAATTAATGAATGTTACATTTTATATGTGTAATTTTCTAATTCATACCTACAAAAATTATTTAAGATTAATAACTAATAGTATTCTATTGTTGTGTTTTCCTTCAAAATTCTTAATAAAATTTTTGAGTTTTAATTCACCCAATTACTAAGGGTGTGCCATAGTCAAATTTGATGCCTAATCAATTGTACAGAATTTGGTATTTTTATTTTGTTACTTTTTCTATGCTACTGACCGAGTAGAAGTTAATCAAATGTCTTTGAGGTAGATATTTTGCAAGTCACAGTAGTATTTTGTAAAAATCAATTAGCAATATAATGTTCTTGTTCTATTTTACATATAATAATACAGCTTAAACAAAATTCATTTTTTATTTAAAAATTTTATTAAATGAGCTTAGCAAATTTGCGAACCATTAAAATTGTCATGGACCACTGGTTGCCAACCGCTGATCTTATTTTTATTTCCCTAGCTTCCTATTTTAATCAGCAAAACATTTATTATCAGATGCTCTAAAATCTTTTTAGTATTATCATGTGATCTTGTTACCTGTTATTTTTTTATAATTATTTTTCAAAATTAGCCTTAGTTATTATGTTAAGAATTAGAGAACAAAAGAAATTCATGTATTTATAAGTGCAAGTCCAATATTAAAATGATAGTTCTATTAAAATAGATCTTGTTTCAATCATGTTAGAAAGAAAACTATTCATACTAAATTTTGCCAGTTATTAAACATTAAAATTGCTAGTTTGAATCTTTCATGTCATTTTAATGAGGCAAGGAATTCTTTTAAAAAATAAAATTATGAATATAAGGCAAATCTATTCTTGGGATTCACACACAAAAAAAAAAGAATTGTGAATGTTGTTCTGACAATGATATTATCAGTAACTTGATTAAATGAAAACATGCAGTATTTTCATAATCAGCATAGTGATTTCATGGAGAAGTTTAATGATTGACAAGAAAGTTTTAAGAGCAAATAATAGATAAAAAGTGCAAAGGCCATATAGATATTCTCTGATCATGATCACTTTGGATCTTGAATCATTTATAATGCATTGAAAATAATGTATGAATTTGAAAATGTATCATAATCCTTTTAAATTCATCAATAGCAGTCTCTTACACAATGACAGTTATATTTTGAATAAAAGAAAGAGATATTTTGATTATCTTTTGAAAAATGATACAAAAATTGAAATAATGACTTTTAATGATATATCTATTTCACCTATTCATTTATATAGACAAAGATATCTAGTGTAGTAAGGTTAAGACAGCTTTTGTAATCTTAAAACTGGAAGTATTGCAGGTCTTTGTGAGATACCTGAAAAAGTTTTACAATATGATGGTATTATGTTACTAAGAAAGTGTATAGATTCACAAAGGTGTGCAGCCTAATCTCAAGAATGCTTCTACTGTTCCAAATTTTTAAAAATAAAAAGAATAGATAACATTGCCATAATTGTTTAATTTTTTAAAATAAAAGAAATAGACAAGATTGCAGTAATTATCATGGATAGCTTTATTCATAACAGTAAAAATACTTTCAAAGATTTTGTTAAATACTTTGCTTCCAGTCATAAATAAATGGTTACCAAAAACTCAACGTGATTTTTAGAGAATGAAGAACTATACTATCTGATGTTGATTAAATAATACTTAAGGTGACAATAAATGGTTCTAGATCAGGGGTGGGCAACCTATGGTACCCGTGCCATGCTTGGCATGGTAACGATTATCAATGGCACTCGGAATAAATTGAAATAGTAAAAAAATATATTTTAATTACAGCGTCTTTTTTTTTGTTGTTGTTTTTACATTAAAAACATTGAATTTATGATTAAATCATTATTTATCAGAAAATAATACACTTGACTTCATTTAAAAGATATTTTTGTTTGCAAAAGAAATAAATTCTACATATTCACATTTTACTTCTGATAATATTAAAAAATGAGATTGTAATCCAAATAAAAAGCTTATTATGTTATCAATTCTAGAAAGCTACTTTCAGTAGTTGAATGGTAAATAATCAATACTCATTAGTGGTGCATCCTTCAAAAAAAATTCTCATGGCATACTGACTGAGAGATTCCCAAATGTCCCACAAATGACAAAAACCTGATGTTCGCTCTTTTCAAGACTCTTGGACAAATGAATATGGACTTGTACAGCAAAAAGATTGTGCTGTGTGTACATTATGTTGTGAAAGTATTGTGTGTCGTATCTCAAGTGTACAAAGAGATTATCAAACTAAATATGTGTTCATGTTTAAAAACTCAGATGAAAAAAGTGAAGCTATAAAAAGAGCTATTTCTGTCTTTAAGAAACAAACTACTTATTTTAGTCAAATAATTGGAACCCAAAATAAAGCCACCAAATGTAGTTATACAATTGCTCATTGTGTGGCTTCGAAAGGCAAACCTTTCACAAATGGACAATTCATCAAAAAACCGTTTTTGAAAAGTACTGAAATCTTATTCAGTGATCTACCAAATAAACAAACGATACTGTCTTAAATTCGAGAAATACCAGCTTTTACAAGATCAATTCAAAGAAGAATACCTAACATGGCCGAAGATGTAACAACAAAACAGAAAATCTTGCATTCAGTGTTGCTGTTGATGAAAGCACTGATGTAAATGAGGTGGCACACCTAGCAATAGTTGCACGATATTGTGACAACAATCATATTTATGAAGAATTGTGTTGCTTGATTCCTCTTACTGGTACAACAAAGAGATATTATATTTTCACTACATTTTTTAATTATTTTGAAAATCAAAAAATTAATATAAATAAAATATTTAGTGTTACTACTGATGCCAGCCGTGCAATGGTCAGAAAGGAAAAGGGATTTGTTAAACTTCTTGAAAATCATATTAAACATCGAATATTGAGTTTCCACTGCATTATACACCAAGAAAATTTAGTTGCAAAAATCTCATCACAATGCTTGAATTCTGTAAAGAACACTGTCATTAAAATAATTAATTTCATAGTTTCTCTTTCTTCATTAACACATAGGCAATTTAAATCCCTTTTGCAAGAAATGAATAGTACATATACAGACTTTCCTCTTTATAGCAATGTTTGTTGGATTAGTCAAGGTAATGTCTTGAACAGGTTTGTATCATGTCTGAAAGAAATAAAGATGTTTCTTGATGAAAAAGAACAACATTATCCAGAAATAAATGATGAAGGCTGGTTATGCAAATTGATGTTTCTGACTAATATAACTCAACACCTGAATGAGTTAAACTTGCATTTGCAAGGGAAGGGTCAAACAGTACTAGAACTTTTTGAATATTGGAAAGGATTTGCATCAAAATTAGATATATTTTGCTGTGATATTACCACTAACACCTACAAGTACTTTCCAAATGTAAAGGCTCATGCAAATCAATTTAACGTTAACAAATATGAACTTCAAAAGTACGTTGAAGCTCTCAGAGAAGTTTCCAAACGATGTGAAGACTTTCAATACACACACCCATATTTTATTTCCTCATCAAACCTGACTTAAATGATTTAAAATTGACTCCATTTGATTAATCTCTTTTTGAATGAATGGATATTGATAGTTTTGAAATGGAATTAATTGTATTAATGTCATCAGAATTGTGGCAAACTAAATTTGTAGAATTGTGGAAAACACTTGAAGGGAACTGTGTAGAAATGTCAGATGTCATTCTCAATTGTTGGATATCATTACCTGAAGGATTTAATTCTTTGGAAAAAAAACTGCTTGTTCTCTGCTTTCGGCATTTGGTTTAACTTACTTGTGGGAACAAATTTTCTCACATATGAAAAATATTTTGAGTTCACAAAAAAGTTGCCTATCACCCTGAACATTCAGAAGCATGCTTGAAGCTAAAAGCGTCCAATTACATATCTGACATTGAGCAACTGAGCAAATAGGTACAAGGGCAATGTTCATATTAATTTATTTTAATAATAAAAAATGGCCAATCATATTAGAATTCATGACATTTTTTCTTATTTAAATTATATATTTTGTATAAGTAAAAAGTTGTAATTTATAATTTGTAATATAATTTTTAATAAACATGTTAAAAATTACAAATTTAAAAAAAGATACTTTTCACATGATTCTAAGTATTTTAAAATACTGAATGACCAATAATATAAGATCCAGTTATATTGGATTTCAAAAGTACATATTATATTGTAGTATATATTATATACTATAATATATATAACTTTGAAGCCCATTATAACTGAACCATTGATAATATAATAAGATTAGTAAAATCATGTTGGCACACAGAATAACATTGTAACATAGTTTCGGCACCACACTACTAAAAGGTTGCTGATCCCTGTTCTAGATAGTCCAAAAATAATTTTTCTTAGAAACATAAATATGCATGAGAAAGGCATGTGATATAGTTGTTGGTATTGATCTTTCTAGCCCAAAAGTAAGAGGCCTATAGTTGGTATTAAACAGATCTCTAAAATATATAGAAACTAACCTGATATCAGATATATATAATGATGCAAGTAAATTGATATGGTTCAAAATATTGGAATTTTCTTTTGAATATCAGTCTATTAGTTTAATAGTGTATATGAATAAAAGATAGCTGTTAGATGCATATGTGTATTAATTCCAACTTTGGAACCTAGTACTCACTAACAAAAGCAATGCTAGAAACCAGTCAGGAAAAACACAATACCCATCTGGTATTAGTAATAATTCAAGCACATAGTAGATGGTTCTAAATAGTGAAAAAAGAATTGCTCTTGAAAGCAATGGGGAAGCATATGAGATTCATGCTATATTGTTTCTGATAGTATCTTAAAATAAAATTCTTTATTAACCAGTAGCATAACAATGTTCAATTATTATATCTGCTTTGAATAACATGAGACATTCTCTCTAATATCTTTCCATAAAGAAATAGTGAAGAAGCCAATTATTATATCTGGTTTGAATAATATAAGACAAAAATAAAAAATTCTCACAGTAGATTAAAGCACTCTAGTATCTCTCCATAAAATAAGTGAAGAAATATTGTTTAACAGGATAGTCAACTGCCAGTGGTTAGATTTTTTTTTCTTTCTTTTATCATCTAGTTAAGAATTACTATGCATATATTTAGTTGCTAATAATTGTAATGTTAGTTGAAATTTATTAGCTGAAAAAAAGAATTCAATTACATATACTTCTTTTTTTTTTTGAAAATATAATTAACAAAAAAAAAGTCAAACTTTATGCTATTTTTATAAATATTAAATACAGTATTTCAATTATTATTAAATACTATTCTTCAAACAGGATATTGTTATACATTCTGTTCTCTATACTCTTCTGAATGTATTTTTCTTTTTAGTTGTGTTTGAATGAAGATAACTATTTACAAGCAGTTAAAACATTTTATCAATAAAAGAATATAAAGTTTAAAGATTTTTTTTGGTGATTATATTTTTTAAAAATATTAACAAATATACACATTCAATACAAAAGTGGAATTTCCACTTTAAAATCTCAAGTCTAAATTTCGATATGTTTGATATTAAATCAAAGAGGATATCACAGAAAGATAATGACAAATCCAGAGAATAGCATTAAATATAGAACAAAAGATTATTGTTCAAAAAGCTCCAATTGCACATTGACATGATTATCACAATTTGTAACACTTAAAAGATTATAGTAGTAGCATGTGTGAATACTATTATCCTTCCACATACTTCATATCTATTTGGATCATATATAATATCTCAGGGAATGACAATGGTTTACATAATCCGAATTTCTAAAGCAATCATCAACAGTGACCTTACATTTTTTCCTTTAACAATATTTTCAATAATGTTGGGCCTTCTCGTTATATATGAAATATGCATTAAATGTCTCAATTAGTAGTGATAATCTTAACATCACATGATCACCATTTCTTATGCTTGCTCAAGCTGTTAAAACAGGCAAAATGGCTGGAGGGTTGCATTAGATCCTAAGATCTAGGTGCAGTGCTCTCAGATCCAAGACTCCTCACTGATGAAAGTCACAAGCTAGAAACTAGTCTGGAGATATTGGATGAGTAGGCATTAGATAGGGATTTTATGCACAAACCTTGCATCCATTGATTACTCTGGCTTGCACTGATTGGCATTACTGTATGGAGAGTTTTGCCTGTTTTAGTGATCATCTTTTGAACACCTTAAATTCTTTCAAAATAAACAGATTAGTCAGTTATGAGTGGTTCAGGAAATTACTAGCAATCCTTCATAGCATCATATCTCAAATGAATAAATCTATTTTTCATTTTCAAAATTAATGATGTCTATGCTTTGTCAATTTAAGTTGCAAAAGAACAACTAATTTTAATTTACTGACTTTTGAAATGTTTTAGTCTTTACATATTTAAAAAAAATTTTATTATCATTACTACTTGCTATTGCGATTTTTCTATGTGACTATTGTGAAATTTAAGTATTCAAATTTATCAATTATTGCAACATATGATTCTTCTTAGTGGGTGGGTGGGGGGGATATTAACCACAGTATATAATCATGATTTAATGGTTTTCAGGATATTTATTTCAAGATCATGCCATTTTCTTTCCCTGGATAATTTTCGTGAAATTTGCTCCTCTTCATCAACATCAACTAAGAGCAATGTGATATCAGCATATCTGAAATTATTTATTTATTTCCTTCCTACCATTATCTTGCCAATTTGGCATTCAAAAATCTTGTACACAATTATCTCACTTTAAAGAAGTATACATCATTGTCCAACAGCTGAATATAGATATGATAACTATATGTAATTTAAACACAACAATTTACAACTCAGTGATATTTCTGAACTTTACAAACTGTGACAAAAAGCTTTCCGTCATCGAAAGGCAACTACAAAATTGCTATCTCCAGTATTCAAATTATCCAATACATACTTTCCAATGCTATTCAATTATGAAGAAAAAAAAAAAGGTAATAAAACATCTATCATCCAAAATTTCTACAACATTGAATTTGTATTGCTCTTTACTGAATGGACATTCTTTTAAATTCTGCTTCACAAACTTTAAGAGACTTCTTTTCATAAAACAACTCATTTAAAAGAGTTTATAAAATCTTCTCTCATTTTCAAAAGCCAGAAAAGAAATCAGAAGATAATCAGTCCAAAATATCAAAGCAGCAAAAGTGATGGAATATTTTTAGCATCTGCGTCCAATAGAGTACCTATACAATATCAAAAAGGATTAAGAATTAATCTTGGAAAAGAGTAAAATTGTCTGTCATTGTTTAATATTTATAGTTTTTAAATAAATCTCTATAACCAATTCATTCTTTTTCCATATTACAAAGAAAAAAAATAAATTTCATTGGCTTTAATTTTATCCAGAATATTAATAATACTCTGATGTTTGATTTTAATGCTTCTCTTTTCATAATAAAATTGTAAAAAAGTGCAGAGAAACTAAAAACATCATGGAAGAAATGCAATAGAAAAGTGATGCAAAATTTCAAGAAATGCAAATAAAAATTATAAAAACCATGGAAAAAATGCAGAGAAATAGTCAGAGACTCCAAAAAATTACTGGAAAAAAATGAAAAGAATCAGAGAGCAGTATAGTAAAAGATTTGGGAGTGGACTCCTTAGATGTTTGAATAACATATTGTCTGAGGCAGTCAAGGGAATTATTACCATGTATATGGATGATGTTGTGATTGCTTTGGATATCATCTCACAGCATTTTCATCAACTAAATATGTTTCTAAAAGAGTGTAAAGAAAAACATATTAAAATAAATTTAAAAAAGAGTAAAGTAGCTGTTAAGGAGATAGAATTTTCGGAGCACAATGTAGGATATGATGGGATAAAACTGCATTCTGATAAAATCGAATCTATACAAAATTTTCCTATTCCAGAGAATAAAAAGCAATTATGTTCTTTCCTTGGTGTCTGCAATTTTTATCATAGGTTTTATGAGAATTTTGCTTATGATACCGTTCATATATTAAGTTTGTTAACGAAAGATGAGAAATAGAAATGGACTGAGAATTATTCTATAGAATTTGAAAAAATCAAATCAAATCAAAATTTTTGAATACTGTAATCTTATATTATCCTAATTTCCAAGAAATATTTTATGTGCAAACTGACAGTAGTGGATATGGTCTATGAGTAGTTTTATTCCAGTTAGTCCATGAAAAGAAGCCCTGTGTCTTATATTTCTTGAGTAGATTGTTAAAGGGTGCAGAATTGCATTATACCACCACAGAGAAAGAAGCCTTGGCTATCGTATGGGCTTTTCAAAAGCTACGACAATATTTGCTTGGGTCTGAAATAGTAGTAATTATTACAGATCACAAGAGCTTAGAATTTATTAATCAAAGCTATTTGAATAGTGAAACACTAGTTAGGTGGTGTTTATTCCTTCAACAATTTAATTATAAGAATCAATACTGTAAAGGAAAAGATAATATTGTAGAAGATATTCTAAGTAGGAATTCTGTCAAAATAGATACGTCATATTAATCTAGATCATGTTTATATCACCGTCATCTCTCTGGCAATTGATGATTCAATGGAAAATGATTTAAGGAATGTATCTATTTTACAATAGCATGATCCAAAGTTAAATGCTATTATTCAACAATTGGATGCAAAAATTGAATAAAAAAAAAGGGTTAAGAATAAAATTATCAAAGATACAAAATGAATATGAGTTTGTTGTATTATAAGGTAAAGGAGAGCCTTGAACAATCATGGAGGATTGTGATACCATTATGTATTAGAAATCGATTAATATATTATGTGCATTGTCCTTATGGGCATTATGGACCCAGAAAGATAGAATATGTTGTGTGCAGACTGTTCTACTGGTCTAGATTGTATGCATCCACAGTGAACAGGCTCAACTATTGTGAGATTGTTTAAAATCAAAATATGCTATAAGTTGTATGCTGGGAGCTTGCAACCAATAATACCTGGTCATCCCAATGATCTTTCAGCCATCTTTTTATGAACCTTTACCATCCTTTAAAAAATTCAAATATATTTTGGTCACTTATGATGTCTTCTCCAAATTTGTAGGGGCATATCCAGTAACCAAAGCGAATGCTAGGACTGTAATTAAGCGTTAGCAAGAATCAGTTTGTAAAGATAGCTAAACATGCTACATCATTCCTGTCTAAGGAGTGGAAAGGGTGGATTGAACAACAGGACATAAACATATTTTGTGTTCACTTAGGAATCCACAGACTAACCCATACGAAAGAGTTATGCGTAAATTGGGTAGCTTGTTTAGGGTATACCTAAGAAACAACTGTATTTGGGTGAATAAATTGAAGGATGTAGTTCATTATGTTAATATAATGCAAAATGAATTCACTAAGTTCACCCTAATGTATCTGCACTTTGGATACAGAGTCTACATTAATTAAGACTCCATTACCTATTATATCTGAAGAAGAGATAGATTACGATAATAATTGATCAAAGACTAGTGAAAATTTCAGAGCTGGGGCAGAAAAGAATTGCCCAAGCCTCTCATAAGTCTTGTATAATTAAAGTAGGAGATTTTATGTTTGTAAAAACTCCCCAAGTCAGTCGGTGATTCACAGAATTATAAGTTCAAAAAGTTTTTGAATATATATGAAGGACCATTCCAAATAAAGAGAAAAGTGGGAGAGAATGCATTTCTCATAGAAACCCTTGAAGGTGAAAAAGATATCTTCAATGCCCGAAATTAAAAACCAGTGGCACCATCTGAATAAATAAAATGTATTCAATAAAGTTACATTATTATTTCTTATGATTCTGTTATTTAAAATTTTGACCCAAAGTAATGATGTAAATACATGTATAAAAAAAAAAGAGAAATGTTCATAGTTAAAATACTTTGAAAATTTTAATTATATATTATGCAAGTAATATTTGTTATTATACCTTATGAAATTAACTAGTGCTGATGAGTAGGTGGTTTGATAAGTTCGAGATATAAATTGTAAGGTTTTAGTATATGTATTAATTACAGATTGAAATTATCTATATGATTAAGCCCTTTTTATTTGACAGAGTTGACAAAATTACAGAAGAGTGAAAAAAACAACATCAGGATATTATGACTCTTTAGAGATGAAAACTACATAAATATATTTGTTTAATGGTGCAAATATGTAATGAAAACATATGGCTAGTGATGTTAGATTTTATGAATGGATTTTTTTTTTTATGAAGTATTTAGTATTTAGTGACTACAACTTTAAAGTATTATTATTAAGGAAGTTAATGAAAAGTATAAAGATATAGAAGATTAATTTTAAATCCAATAAAAGACTTATTATTGTAAAAAAAACAACCTAGACATGTAGTTGTACTTTATGGTACATTAGCAGTGGACCTTAAATAATAAAAAAATTAGATATATATGTACTAAGAAGGTAAAGATAAAAAGGAATAAATAAATTTTGTATTGTTTTGATGAGGATAGTGCATTTGAAATTTATTAATGGGAGAAATTAATGTTCATGTACATTAAGATGAAAATAGTTTATTATTTTAAAAAAAGAAAGAAAAACGGAGAAGTCCTTTGTTTTTTTGTTTTTTTTTCGTTAGTTGGAAGGTATTGTACCTACCCAAATTAGAGTTATATATTACAGTATAATAATACAAAAGGAAATTTATTGATCTTATTTAATTTCATTTGACTTAATTTATGGATAATAGAGGTGTTGAATTATAAATGTTAACTAAGTAACTATGGCAACCTAATATTTTAAAATATTATCATTGTTTATTATTATTATCATCAAATTACAAATTAGTTGTAATCAATTTTAAGAAAAATTATAAATAAGTGAATAAATAAATAATACTGGAAAATAATTAAATGAATCATAAAATGAACCACTTGAATAAAATCTATTATTAATTATTATGTGTCTATTTTGTTACTACATTCACAATAACAACTTACTTATTACAAAATTAAATATTTAATTTTTTTTATATATGTTTGTTTATTTATTAGTTTAGTGGGATATATATTTTAAAAAAATTATATATTAAAAATATTCATTAGAACATATAGAAAATCTCATGTGAATTCTTTGTCTTTGGTTGAAAATGAAAAATAATATTGAAATTGTAAAACAGGATTTTTTTTTTTTATATATTAAATGTTTTCCAAGTCTTCATTTTTATTTGCTGTAAAAAAACAATTTTCATACACTAAAAAGTGACCATTGGGTACGATTGAACAGTTGCCTTAATAACATTAACGTCAGCAAAGAGAGGTTATAAATAAAATTGAAATGTTTGAATTCTAGTTCTTATAATTTTGTCATAATCCAGAAGAGACGCTTTTACATTCATCCTTAAAAATTATCAATTTTATTGTAAGTGATTAATTTCTAAAATAATGGAAAAATAAAGAATTAAATTGTCTGCCCATTCAGTTTGGGACAAATCATTGATAAAGTTGCAGGGGAAATGACAGAATATATTATAAAAGAAAAAAAAAACATCAAAATGTGTTGTATTACAAGTAAGCTATAAAATATTCCATTATTAAAAATTTGGGATTTCATATATATTTGTGATGAATACAAATCCCAAGTCTTGCATTAGTGGTCGGGAGGTCAGCGCGACTGCCTTGCAGTTACAGGCAGTTGCCCAGGTTTCGGGTTAGAGTCCCGGCCAATGCTATGACACTTAAAAAAGAAAAAAAATCCCATGCTGTATACGTGGATATCAAATTTTGGTAAAAGCGGCCGCTTGGGACATTGTTTACGTATCAAAACACATAAAAATGCCGTTTCAGCAGCCGCGGCCTTACAGGCTAATACAACATTTACGTATTGTATTAACCCATGGAGCTAGGCCGCTTTACATGACATTGCACAAAAATATTACGGCCTGTTTTGTGCTTCGAAGCTATTTACGCATATCCATTCTATTCATAGCTGATTACCGTATCGCTTGAGGGTGTTTAAATTTCAAGGTGGTACGAATCTCTGTAATAGAGTAATGTCATTTCGATTTAAAAAATGTTAATTATTAATTGTCATATGGTCCCTACCTTTCCCGAAAAAAATGTTAATATGTAAAAAATTGGCAAAGTGTACGTTCGAACAGGCTTCGACAAAGCTCACGCGCTAAGTCACATTTCAGCGTGGGAGGAAAACATTCGAGATCACTAAAAGGTCTGAGACAAACGTGCAATTTTGAAACTTTTCTTCAGAATTGCCGAGTACAGAAAGTGTGTGAGATTGTGTGTTTGTTGTTTTTTTTGTCAGGCACACGTAATGTCCACTTTTTATTACAGCAATAAAATCGAATAAATAATTGTAAAAAGTCCAAAGTTTGTGTCCTTTTTTGTTGTTTTTTATTTCATTAGAAATTGACAATTATTTGGATTCAATTTTTTGCAGCGGGGTTAAAATAAAGAACGACTTTGGTTGACTTTTTGTTAAGAATAACAAATTACGAAATACCCCCACCCCCACAAGCAGTTTATTGTAGAAGGCTAAAAAAAAAAAAAAAAAGGTAATTCGAACGAAATAGAAATCAAAGTAAAAAGTGAGAAAAAGTTGTTTAAAAAAAAGAAAAAAAGTTAAATTCTTGACTTTTTGGTTACAATTCTTTTTCTGAGTGTGTGGGGGTGGGTGTTTGAAAACAATTTTTTAATGGGCAAAAACACAAAAGTAAATTTTGATTTAATATTAAGAAAAACAATTACGTCAGCCAAAAAGAAATCAAAATTCGAAACAAATCCCAAAATTGATTCTCTTTTTTCAACGCTGTTAAAATAATTGACTATTTTTGTTGCCTTTTTGTTAATAATAACAGTATGAATCCCCCCCCCCCGTCCCAACTCAAAAAACTATTTCTTGTAGTAGCCCCCCCCCCCCCAAAAAAAGGCTAATTCAAACAATCTAAATCAAAATGAAAACAAGTTGTGTTTTTTAAAAAAAAAGTAAAATTAATAATAATAAGAAAAACCATTTAGTCAAACCAAAAAAAAAAAAAAAGAAAGGTAGAATTAAGTTCTAAATAAGTCGCAAATATATTGTATTGTATTTTTTCGGCGATAGGATTCAAACAAATTTTTTGATGTCGTGAAACGGTCTGAATTTTTCAAATGATAAAAAGAAAAAAAAATACAATTAGCAAAATTTGTTGAAAAAATGTCAGTCAGGTTCTAAAAAAACCCACAAAAAGTAACGAAAATGAATATCAAAATTTGTTTAATAAAGAAATCATGTTCTAAATGAAATAAAAATTATTCGTTTAATCAATATTAGAAAAAAAAAAATGTTGTCTAAAAAAAGAAAAAGTTGTGGCGGCCCGGTAACGTTATATTTCATTGATTTGTATAGCATCAATGCTCCAAGTGGCTTTGCCCGGATTTCAGGTTTTTACCCAAATTTTTGATCAAAGAATAAGATAAATTAATTTAATTTCTATATGATATTAAGCAATTAAAATTTCACCTTACTGACTTGGAAAAAATGCCAGCATTTATTACTCATCTGGACCTTAACTGAATTTTGTCAATGAAAGGAAGTCTCTTCATATATCATTACGAATAGTAAAAAATAAAGCCAGTGATGTGCAGATTTTGCATCCACCAAGAAACTGTTCTTTTGAAAGATTGGATATATCTATACTTGAAAGAAAAATATTGGAATTTAGAAAGAAAAAAAATCTGTAATTCAAATCCTCGATTATTATTATTCATACTTGTCTCTTCTCTACCTCAAGAAGAATCGTTTCTTTGCATTTGGGATCATAAACAATGAATCAGAAGCTCTGATGGAACGTAGTGGGTAAAAAGAAAAAAACAACAAAAAATAAAACTTTCGATGTAGGTTATGTGTTATATATAATTTTTGTTATTTCAAAAGAAAATGTATATTTGTTTATCTTTATTTTAAAATATAAAATTTATTTATGAACAAACAATGTGTATTTAGGGGCTAATTGATAAGCTATCTACACAATAAAAGGTTGGAGAGATTTTTTTTAGGTTAAACTCTTATTCGATGATACAAATTAATTCCCGACTCAATATTTTCAAATATTCATTTTCTTTTAATTTAAAATTTATTCATATAGAAGAGTCTAAATACAATAAATTTTGTTAGTTAGATTATTTATAACTCATATCAATAGATGAATAAAGTCAATTTTATTTAATCATATTTTGATTATATATTTCATTTGAAGACTAGAGAAGATATCTTAAATTTCTCCAACAGTTTATATTGTCCATTGTCCCACATCATATTTTTCAAAACATATATATATTTATTATTCGTTATTAATTTTATAGAGTAATAGATGATCAAATTTATTATATATTAAAGAGAAATAGTATTTGTACTTCTCAACTAATTACGATTTTAGTCAATTGCATATGTTTTTTTCTTTATCATATTATTAATTACTTTTTATAAATTAATAAATTTAAATTTAATTGAAATCTAATAAAACTGTCTAATTATTATTTTTTAAATATGCAAGGTAATTTTTGATAGTTAAATCGTAATCTAAGATCAAACCAATATCGGTAAGTGCAAAAGGATTTTATACATATCTATTTTATTATACACCTGGGTCTGGGTCTCGTTTTACGCGATAGATAGGTTCCTCAGAAAACACGCGCAAACGAAATCGCGCAAAAATAGACGTAACTTACATTGAAAAAGGGGGGATGCGGTCTGTGATTTTTCAAAATTCGCGTAAAAGCAAAGCACCAACGTAAAATTACTTTAAAATTCGCGCAAAAAAAAAATAAGGAAATAAAATATGACTAATAAAAAATTTCAAATTTGAAAAAAATTGATACAAGACAAACTTTTTTTAACTATAATATTTAATTTTATTCAAAATAATATTTTTATGCATAATTTACAGTACAGTAATTTACATTTTTTTATACACGTTTTAATTATTATAGCTATTTGCCAAAAAACACATTCGTTTGCAAACAACTAGCGCCAACTTCACACTCATGTTGTGTCAATGGTTTTCTGGTGACAAGGTAATTAGTAATTAATCTTTGAGACAATGATTTTATTAATTGTTTATGAAACTAACAACTAAAAATTAAATTCTTATTTTTGTCTTTAATTTTCAATTCCATTTAAAAATCAAATTTCACATCACATTAATTTCAAGTCGTCGTAGGTAATTTTTAAATTGTTAATTACAATTAAAAATCAGATTTTAATTTTTAATTATCAAATTTAATTGTGCCCACTGCTATTACTGATCTTTTAAAAATAATCTTGTGGACACTAAATGATTAATAATTGATTACATTCTTTTTAAAAAAGCAAAAACAGAATGTGATTTAAAATGCAAAATTAACACGCACAATGTTTGAACAAATTTACATTATAATCTTGTAAAATTTAATGTGTGTATACATAAAATGTGGAAATCATGATTTTAATTTCATTATTGCATAAAATCTTACTATTATAAAGCACTGAAAATATTGAAATTACTAAGATAAAAGTCAAATTCCAATAATGTGCTATTAATTTCAATATAACGTAAGTGCGTGAAATGTATTATTTAAAGTAATAGTGCATTATCGGAATTCGACTTCCGGTGAAACATGAATCACGTAACTTCAAAATCGTGTTAAATAAGTCCGCGTAAAAAGAGACCCAGGTGTACAATTATTTAAATCTAATTAGATATAAATTTTATATTGTCACTACATTGAAATAGTTGCTTGCTTTATGTGAGTTAATATTAAAATTTCATTAATTCATGGCTAATTATTAAGAGCTTATCTTGTTCAGTTATAAAGATTTTGATAGATTTTTTTTTTTTTTGTCATTGGTCAGAACGATCTGTCTTAATTATCTTTAAACTTCTTTGAGGTGGATCATAAATTTAATTAATTGCTAATTTTAATATCTATCTTTAACTTAAATAAAAGACCAATAATTATTTTTTATAGTTTAACAGGACTAGTTGATTATGATTCAGTAAATATCCAATAAAAACCTACTGTATATTTGATATAATGTTATGATTAGATATTAAAAATGCAATATTATCTAATAGGTTTATTGATGTGTTCTTGTTAATCATTTCATTTCAGTATATCGCTTAAGTAATGGTATGCATTGAAGTAAAGTAGAGTATAGATAGGTTAATATTATTTAACATTTTATTGAACTTAATATAAAACTAATTAATGTTTTATTTTTGCTTAAACATTAGAGATATTGTAGATTTATAAAACATTCTCAAAATGTTGTTATAACCATTTAGGAACTAGTTTATTTAGGTAGGGAATGTCATTAAATTTTAATGTAAATTTACATTACTATACTCAGAACTTAAGTTATTTATTGTTTTAAATTTGGTTTTATTCAATTACAAATTAAATGGATATCTTAGACATATATCTTTATTTACAACAATGATATATGATTTCATTGCTTACTGTAATTTGTTTTGGGATAATTAATATATTGGTGATATCTGAAGTGATGATCTTGTTTATTTTCTTTTGTATTAAGTGCTATCTGAATACATTAGATTTTAACAAAGATTGTCATCAGCATTTTAATTTAGGGCAGTGGACAATCTAAATAGTTATTTATTGGAAACATCATTATTACATAGAGTAACTAAGACAACTAAGCTAGATAATTTTATACAGTTTATAACAGTTACTATTTATTGGTACATGTTTTGCTCTGTTATAGCCACTATTTAAACCATAAGGGCATTTCTTCATTATCTTTTATTTAAATGTGTCAGTAATAAATGGTTGTGTAAAAACCTATAGGGCAATTTATTTTATTTCACGTCAAATGCTGAGAAAACCAATGTAGAGGGATAATGGGGTAGAAGATCAATTCTTATCCTGTTACAAAATGGCTACCCAACTGAGGGCCAATGATGATCATAAACTGGTAACCAGCGTTACAATATATATATATATATAGTTTTTTTTAGCAAAATATTCATTTATGCCATATTCAAACCCTTAGCAATATTCAATATTACTTTGTTTTATTAAAATAATTTCGCATTATTAAAATATTAAATATTTGATCGTCTTTCTTTTCTTCTATGCATTATTAATATTATTATACCAATTAAACTTCACTATTGGTCATGTGTGATTATTGGATATCAATATTAGTTACAAACAATATAGTTAATTACAAAATGTGAAACAGCTAGCATCATGAATCAGTAATTTGTAATGGGGTATATGAATTGATGCTATGGTGATGATGGTGCTATACTTTTAAAGATATACTAAGCACTTACAATAAATTCAAATCATCCTAATCACATTACTTTTATGGCTCTACCTGTTAATCAATCTCCATTTGTTTGTAAATCCTTTTATTTCAGTTACAAATTATAAAGTTAACCAACTTTTTTTTAAACTGCATATCTTTACAAATGGCACAACCAACATGTGGCTGGTATCTCTCTTATAATCATTACACCATATACCATTGCAATACATATTTTGGCATATATATATTTCCATTTTGATTTTTATGTATTATAAGATCCATAATACATTCCATTCACTGCAATGAAATATATTTAATGACATCAACAACAAAAAAACAAACACTACTGAAGATAGATAAATTATTATGCTACATTTCTGTTCAGAACATAAGATTGGAATACTAATACGGTTTCTGATAATCTCCTTTAACTCATGTAGAAAAATTGAAAGATAATAGTAATTTTCTATGCTAGAAAATATTGATTCCCATTGTCAAAGAATCCTTTAACAAAACCTGTGATGTTACTATGCAATCTTATGTATTTTTAAGAGCATAACATATTGTTTACCTCTAAATAAATAAAGCAACATAGTAAAAAGGATTAAGACAATTATAGTGTTTTTGAAAAACAACAAAAATTAAAATTATTTTATATTATAAGTAAATGATTTAATTAATTTCTAGCAAGAAATTAATTTCGTTTTTCAACATAATTTGTGTATTTTAAAGTTATAAAAAGCAATTAAACAGTCAAATATTAAATAAATTTAGATATATGACTACCTAGATTAATAAAAAAGCTACCATCAAATGTTCTACATAAGGATAATATATTTGTTTAATGTGGAGATTAGCTAATTATGTTACATGTCAGCTCCCTGGAAAAAAAATCTTAAGATTACTTGTAACCTAAAAAAATTTCCAAAGTTCATTCAGCCTAAATTCAAACCCTAGATTGTGATTATGACAATCAGATATACTAAACTATGCCATGAGGCTCTTTTTATCAAAAGCGGAAACCAAATATAACTTACTAAAAATGTCTAAAACTATATAACATTATTAAATACATTTAATTATAATAATGAATAAAAAATTATATGTATATTATTTTTTGCATTTACAAATCTTCCTATAAACTAAATAATACACTTTTTACTTTGAGATGATATTTGAGACTAGAACTTTTTTTTTTCTAAAGAATATAACAGAAAAGATTACACAAATTATTTCTTATTATAAAGTTAGATCACATTTTTATATTTCAAACGTTTTAAATAATTCTGTTTCACAGGAAATAATGATATTCGTAAAACAAAATTGGCAATTTTTACATTATTAATAATAAACTGCAAAATTAAAAACAAAAATCAACTAAACTCTACTCATCTTTTTTTAATGGAACTAGCATATATTAAGAATAAGCAATGATTAATTATTGGTATTCATTTTTCTTCCCAACTGACAAAAATAAACTTTTTACACAATATTTATTCGTATCCACAAAAAAATTTTATATCAGAAAATTTTAATATAGATATTTAAACAAAAGTTAAAAATAACAAATATAGATTTTTCAGAAAAATAAATTAATAAAAAATATTAAAACGTGAAAGGAACTGATAACAATATTACAAAAATACTTCCAATAAAATCAAAAAATATTATGTAGCCCCCTCCCATCTCCAGCTTATACAATGCTTTACAAAATAACTTTTTCTTATTCCACTGCTACCATCAACTGTAAGATTAACTAATTTAGTAATATTTACTACATTCATATCCATTGCTATCCTATCCATAATGAAGCATGAATCTGTAGGCCAGATCCACGCTTCACGTCATTCTGGATTAATAGACTAGGATCAAACCAGATCCACACGTTACGATGTTTATAAAACATTCCATCTGATATTTTATATATTTAGTTTTTAGACCAGCAAATAAGTGATTAAAATATCAATTTTCTAGTTAAAATGTTTTTATTATAAATATTGGAGAGCCCCAAATATATTTATGCACAAATACATATATATATATAATTACAGACGGAAACTTTTATAAAAATAAATATTTATTCTCGAGATTTACTTTTGTGATAAACCCTGCTAACATTCTGTAGGGTCAAACAAAAGAAAATCCATTAACAAAATGGTAATGGAATTTTCTAATTAAAGTAAAATTAAAATGGAAAAGATATTTGAAACATAAATTCTTCAAATCTACATTAAATTAAAAATAGATTTGAAACAATAAAATCATTGGGTTTATCGGGAGAGTGGACCTCAAGAATACAATGCAGAATATTTTAGGTTGATAATTGCAGTCACCAGAATTTCAACATACCCACTTAGCCTTGGGCGAATAAAAATGGGAATTTCCCAAAAGTAGTCAAAAAAAGGTATAAATAGCCCATGAGAACAATCCACGCCGATTAAATTTTCAATAAATATAATATGTTTAGAAGCATGATAGTGGAGAAGATGGCCTTTTTAGCTTGCCCGTCTTCCACTGTCCCAAAACTGATCCCCAAATACAGTAATTCAGAGAAACTTCGTCAAAATGTGTAATTGTTGGACTGCTGAACTCTCAAATTAAAATTCATAGCTAGCTATGCCAGTGTGGAAATTCGTATTTCATCATGGGATCCAAATTTCCACAAGGACTCAGAATAAATTAGGTAATATGTTCCCAATTTGTTTATTTCTAACCACCTAATTTATTCTTAAGAACTCCAGTTGACCTGATAATGTAATTTTGCTATCTTTAGGGTCTTCTTAAAGGAAATCCCTTTTAATTTAATGTAATTGCTTAACTAAAATTCTGTAAAGTTTACTTGCTATCACTTTAAATCTAATGTCTCTGCTCTCATTCTGTCTGTCTTAAAATTATGCCTCTTAATGCTAAACTTTCTCTTCAAGCAATTCAGAAAATATTATTTACTTAAGAATGTATATGTTTAAGACTGATAAATGTCTTATTTAAAATAAAATCTATACGCCAATTTGTTCCATCTCGACAAGTTTTAAATAATTAAATATTTTGCTTCCTATTTCCCGAACAACGTTTGTCGGTAAATAAATGAATAACTCTCTAGCTCTGAATGATTAATCCTTGGAGCAATCCTTTTTGTCGAGATGAAAAAATTTTATATTATGTGTTTTGAAATATTTATGCGTACACGGTTTAGTTTTCGGGGGAGATGCTAGGTCAAATATGAGATTTTATTTAATTACATTATTTCGTTTTTAAAGAGTGAAAGGGAGGGGGTTTTAGAAAGTATATTCTTGCTAAATAGTAAAAGAGAGTATAAAATATTTAACCTTAAAATATTGGAGGGATTTTGTTTTGAGGGGAGAGACATCCACCCAGGAAATGATATTCGTAATAATATTTAATGCTTATTTTATTCTTGTTGATCTGGTCAATCCATATAACATTTGTGTAATATTTAATAGCTCAGTACAATTTTATATTTAAATTCTAAAAATGTATTTTTCCAGTACTTGTATTTTGCCTTGCCAGCATTTCGCTTGATCACTTGTCTTTTGTTCTTTGTAATTGCGAAATCAGAAGTAGACCACGTGATAATTTCACTGGCTATAAAAATTTTATCAGGATATGAAAGACAACTTGGGAAGACCCGGGGTAAGCTGAGCTTAGCTAGCCTTGGCGATTCCCATCCTTTCACCTGAAATATCTTGAGGTTTGCTAATGGCGCAGATCATTTGTTTTATTTCTTGGCGTCACTGGAATGGGGCAGGTGAACCGAGTCTAAGCTGGTGATGTAACATCAAATGCTGGGTCTGTCCAATTTCTTTTGTTCTGAGCACATCATGGCAGATTAACTACGGTCTGATTAATTTATTTGTTTTACAATCTTGAAATATTTAGTTGCGAATATCGCAATCCGTTTATATTTTAAACGTGTCACTCTCTTCGAAACCAATTCCTAAAACATGATTCAATTATTTCTCTCTTAAAATAATTTTTACTGAGATTAAAGTTACATTTAAAATAGGGGTATTTAAAAATATTTGTTTCTCATATGAGTGGGCATCCACCGTGAAAACTCTACTCGTTTCATTTGTTAAATTGGCATATGAACTATACCGCTCCCTTACTCGAGGCATAATTAATGACAGGATAGAAATTTATGTCAACAAATTTGTGAAATAAAACAGAGACACATTACAAAAGTTATACAAAGGTTTTATTAAATATATATGTGTGAATTTAAGCTACCTGTGGTTCGTCTCCATTCATTTTATTCTAAAATTAACGTTTCTAATTAATTATTATGCTACTATCTGATGACTCAAGGTTACATACATACCATTCCGATATTTAAGTAAATGAATAGATCTAATTAGAATCAATATTAGACTTAGAGGTTAGAATTGGTTGAAGCTCATGCTCCACCGTTGATGCTAGTGGGCCGAAATGTAGAAAAGATTTATTGCTTACCTCGAAAATGTTGTTAATTAGTTGGCAGATTTAGAGAGTGGGTGAACAGGGCAGAATCCATAAGTATTCTTTATCTTTGATCTCGCATACGGTAGGATTCGGACTGTGAATCATGTTGAGTTAACATACAATTTTGACCGGTACAATATATTCTAATTTTTATTTTTATATTAATTTTCGTAAAATAATTGTTATAAAAACTGAGAACTTGAAAGTATATAGTATAGTAACTTTATAAGCAAATTGCCTTGAATTCAACACATTAAGATCTTTTCAAATTTATGCAGATACCTTGTATATAATAACAATAAAAAAAGCATAAGATGGCTTTTGATTGAAAGATCACTGAATGGAGAATATTCAGATATAACAGATCATGGTCCAAAGCCATCACTTATCATAGAGTAATATAAGATATGGATTTAACAAGCACTACTATTTCTATCTATTGATTATTTATGCATACAACAGACAGCAGCAGTAAAATATAAAAAATACAGTTTTTTCCTGAAAATTATTTAATATAATTAAATTTTTAAACTACTAGGAGAATTAGTTCCAGAATCAACCAATTTCGGTTTTAATCCATGATCGAAAAAAAAATCTGTTTGACTATATAAAATGTGGACTTCTGCAAAAAAAAACTCAAAAAAGAAATACATGATAATAAAAATCAAACAACTGCAATCACATTACAAATCTTTGAAAAGACGAATTAATACAATAATATTTATCAGAGTAAATTTAAATATCAATAAATTATTAACATAGGAATTAAAAAACACAGGAAAATGTTAGTTTTATCTCTAATGACAACATAAAAAAGAATAATAATTCTAATATATAATCATTAAATGAAAAAAAAAAAGAAAAATGGTGTAGTGGTAGAATATCAGCCTGCATATCCTAACCGGGATCTGAATCCAAATTGAATTTGCACCTTGAAAATTTTTTCACTTCAAAATCAGATTTTTTTTTTTTTTCCTTTTAGATAATTCCCCCATAGATGAATCAATTAGCCATCAAGTATTGGTTAACAAATAGACATTTAACTTAGCTAAAAAGCAAAGTTCCATTAATCTGAGATAAGTAGAAGATAATTGTAGTTTGCATGTAGTTGCATCATCACCATTCATAACTGGTTATGTGTAGGTTATATTCCTATGAATTCTGAGTCCATGGTTTATATTAACCTTTTTAAACACACAAAAACATAAACTTGATTATAAAACATTTTTAAATAAAGATGTATAACAATAATAAGTATTATAATAACAAATCCGCATAATAAAATTTGATCAAGAGCTCAGTAAAGATAGTTTGAGAGATTTTGTTGAATTTAAAACAGATCATTTAAATGCAAATGATTGCTCTCTATTAAATCTAAAAATTGCTTCTTACAATTATTTGATGATAACATAGATACAATTGTTTAGAAATGCATACATCCCACTGAGATTAACAATTTAATTAAGAGCCACTTGTATATAAAATATAATCATTATAAGATAATCAATACTAATGACTAAAAAATTGAAAGAGAAGAAAACATTCCATATAAAATTCATCAAAAAAATTTTTTAAGTCCTCTGTCAATTGGAAAGTGAGGTAACAAAGCAATAGACATTATGAACAAATGATAATGATTATTATTAATGGTAGTTTGCTATTCTTTGTTGTTCTATTAATACAATTTATTTTAGTATTTTAATATTTTAGACTTATTGCATATCATAACATTCACCATCATTGATCCAATGCAGAATGATCTCTCCACAAGTTAATTCCATCTCTCTAATCCATAGCCTATTCTCTCTATATCAAACCAACAAACTTTAGTGTTTCAATCACCTACCTCACAAGTGGACTCTTTCTAGATCTTTAACAATGTCATGTTATTCAGTTTAAGACTTTGATTGTCCACCTATTATGATCTCTTTTAGCAATATGTCCAATCAAGTTATTTCTATCTCGTAATTCTTTCAATGAGAAAAATGATTCCTATTTGTTTTCAATCCTTTCTTATTATTCCTAACATATATCTCTCCATACTTTGCTGAGTGATCTGAAATCTCTGTATTAGTTTTCGGTTAAGTGTTTAAGTCTCATAATTAAGAGTGAGAACTAGTAAAATATATCTATTAAAAACCCTTTTTTTTTTTAGTCATACTTCATTTTAAATTATTTCTATCATGAGCACTCCAACCCAGTTTAATTGATTAATTTCATCCATTATTTTTCCATTTATATTAATAACCTGATTAAGGTATTTCTAGTTATTCACTTCTAGTTCATGATTATCAAACTATTTTCTTCTTGTGAGAAAACTACTGAACATAACTTCATTCAGCCTTTTTAATTTTTCTTTAATAATACTTAATTTCATCTCATAACTCTTACATTTCCTAAACTCTGAAGTATTATTTTTAAAAACAAAAATCTAGATGATTTAAATAATCTCCATTAGTTGTATTCCCTTAACTTGCCATTTTAATCTACAAAATATTTCTTGTGAACTTTTAAATAAAAGTTTTGAAGAGATGAATACAATCTTATGACAATATATTGGATCTATATTTTGATTGCTCAAAGTTTTAATCCCCATGGAAATACTTATACAATCAAATGTCTTTTCATAATCTATAAATCTAAAACATAATGGCAAATCATATTTATAGGTAAAATTTCTATAACTTTTTTCAGTATTTAGATGGTATCCACTATGCTAAAAATCACTTTTAAATCCAGCTTATTGTTTTGGTTGGTTTGAAAAGATGAGATGTAACTATTTTGGTAAAGATTTTGTATAGAACTAATAAAAATTAGTCTATAATTTCTAATATCATCTTTATGCCTTTTGTAAATTCCAATATTATGACCTCACCTCATTCTTCCAATTATTTGATACATCTTTATCATTTAGACATGTGGTATAGAGTTTTGCCAACAATTTTTCTTTTTCTTCATCTGTTTATTTTAAGATATAAATAATCATTATGCATGACTCAGCTCTTCATTTAAAATGCTGGGCAATTCAGAAGATGTAGCAATTGTAGGGATATTTTATTTTCTTGTTCTTTATTACTGTAAATTCTTTGGTACAACTCTTCCATACATTTCATGAAGTTATTTCTTTTTTTAATTGCTGCTACAATTTTTCTTTCAATATTAAGATACTGTTTTATACTTCTGAAACTTTTATTCTTTTCTATTGTTTTCCTTGCTAATTAAAAATTATGTTTTCTTATATTATTCTTAACATTTTTTTCAAACCATTTGACAGAATTCCAGATATTCTTAATATTATTATTTACTCCTTCCTTTCTTTAGACGTTGTCTTATCTCAGTTGAAAATTTATTGGTGAACTGCTGCTATTTTCTACCAGCTATCTTTATTGCAATTCTTAGTAAATTATCAACTATCTTCTTACTGATTTCAATTGATTTTTGAGTCATATTTAAACTCTGTCAATATTTTAGAATAACTAACAAGTTCTAATTTAAATTCACTGAAATATTTCTGAAGGTTAATAATATTAATTGTAAATATTGCTGTTTTTTTTAATAGTTTTTGTCTTCCTAGTTTTGCTATGACATGTATCTTAAATTTCACTAATTGGACACTTCCTCTGTTGACTCTATTAAGAACATTACAATCTTCAAATAGAAAATATAATCTAATTCCAATGTACAATCATTTGAATGTTTCCATATCTATTTTCATTTGAAATTTTTCTCAAAGAAAAAAAATTATAATATACAGCCTTTTTTTATTTGATAGCTCAACAAGTCTATGTTCTCTCTCATTTCTAACACCATGACAAAATTTACCAATAGCCTTTTCATATTTCAATTGTTTTCCAAATCTACCATTAAAGTTTCACGATAATTTTAAAACATTCTTGAGTGTGCTCAAAAGTAATTTGTACATCTATATAAAAATCTATTTCTTCATCACAAATGAGAAATTATTGTGACATAAATCAGAATTATATACTGAACCTAGTGGGGTTTTCTAGATCGAATGGGGACTCAAACTAGCATGAATTTTTACTCTTTAATAATAAAATAGCAATTATGAAATATGAACTTGTGAATTCGATCTACACCAATGCAATTTAATTATTGCACCTTAAGCAGAGAAGCATAATACCCAGAGGTTACCCATGCCCAAGCCAGAGCTATATATAAAATATATATAACTGTGACTATGTTTGAAGGACATAGATCTTCTTGTCTGCAGAATTCAATACTTATCATTCAAAGCACTTTTTTGTTTCGGCCTAAACTCCACACACCAGTTAGCTACAAGAAGGAACGTGCCCTGAATGATGGCAAACTAATTCAGCGCCTAAGAAATCCCAACTAGCTCAATCAAAAAGAATAATATAATACATTACTGTTTTAATTAGTGGTAAAAGAACTGACTGACAAATATTAAGTTTAAAGATAATTTATTTTAATTAAACACTTATTATTATAATTTAGAAACTATTATAAACTCTTAATTAACTTAAACAATGATTTTTATATATAACTACATGCACTCTTAATAAATCACACAATATAATATAAAAAAGAGTATTAAATAAACACAAACATTTAAAACACGGATATCAATAGTTCATTTTATGCATGCTATAGAGTTCATTGGTTTTACAAAATCTGGAGGCTTCAAATTATTGCAATGGCTACATTAATATCAGAAATGGAATAAGAAATGTTATTCATTACATATAGGATTTTGGGCATTGAATTCTTGCTGTTGCTGCTTCACGTGAGTTTTCCAACTGGTTGGATTTGAGATTTTTATGGAGGTTCCTATGATTACTATTTCATGATACTATTATTCAAGACAATTAGATATCTCTGGCGGTTTCGTGATACTATTATTCAAGACAGTTAGATATCTCAGGCGGTTTCAAGTTATTCGGCAGGCATCACTTTTATCGGGCAGATTGCTGATGTTCCATCAGACTAAGGCTAGAGTCCATCGGACTAAGGCTGGAGTCTGGTCATATGCTTCCGACGGCTGCCATCACTGCATTGTTATAAAAAAACAGACTCTGGATACGTGACAAACTGACTGAAGACTTATTGTAAAACTGCTTGTAAAAAAAAAAACTGATTGAATGATAAAAAACTGACTATTTATATGATGACCTGTTGTCATTTTTCTTAATTAGTTTCTAAACAATAATATTTAAACAGCATTAAACTATAACCGCCAACTACATCCATTGTTGAAATTCATCCACTGCTTTTGATTAAATTTTTATAAGATTCTAATTAATTAGTACATTTATGTATTTTTTAATTAGTAGCCATTGCTAATTCATTTCTTTTATGCAGCTTCTGAATATTTGCAATATCTGAGGGAATTTCTTTTAACTTATACACTTTCATTTATTTTTAATATTTTACCATGCACACATTTTACTATTCCTTTATGTTTACAATCAATTCGTTATTTACAATCTTATTTATTTTAAATAAATGAAAAGAGATTTCTTTTTTTTTTTAGTTTTAATATTTCTTTTTTCTTTCCCTTCAATAGTTTAAACGAAACAAAAGTATTTTTACTTTCATGTAAAAGATTTATTTCTTAAACTTTTATACTTTTAACTTTTGTAAGTTAAACTTTCTCCCCCTTCCAATTACTCGTTAAACTTTTATAGATTATTTTATTTTATTTTCAAATGAGATATTTTAATTCAGTTATTTACGGACTTGTTGATTTTATTATTTATTAATCAAGTTTAAAAATTCTCTTTTTATTTTTTTTTATTTTTAGTAATTGTAAACAACAATTTTAATGAGTGCTGCTCGGTAGCAGTATATTACACCACCCTCCGTTTGAGAGTAAAATGCATCACTTGACCTATTTTATCTCTGCCAATTTTTCTTCTAATAGTATTCGCTGTAATCATTAATTATCTTGTTTGTGTTCTTCCTTTGTGTATTCCAGAACATCCTATAGTTGATCCCTTATTGGACCTGCCAATTGTCTGACCCGCAGCTCTTTTTCTCTTTATCAATTTTAATGACCAGGAGTTGTACGTTCCCCTCTCTTCCACACCTTGTGTCACCACAAACGCGTTCACAGTATTTTCGTTTTATTATATACGGACCTTCGTAAATTGGTTGAAGCTTCTTGTAAGTGTATTTCTCGGGATGGTTTACAGAGTTGGTTCTTATCATGACCTCGTCTCCTAAATCTATTCTTGACCCTTCCTTGTCTCTTCTGTCTTAATTCACCCATTTTCTTTAGTCTACTACAGGCTCGTTCAACATCCTTCTATCAATTGGCTCTGCTTTCACTGGCAACCTGGTCCTGAATGGGCATGGTACATCTTTCCCAAAATAAAGCCGAACAAGTTCAAACCCTGTAGACTCATTTTTTGACCAATTTATCATATTGAGACAAGGGATTTCTTTCACCCATTTTCGGTGACTATCTTGTATATATACTCGAAATACACGCCCCAACTCCCTCATGATCCATTCACATGGATTGGATTGCGGGTTGCGTATTGACGTATGTGTTTTATTACGTCTCTTCATTCATTTGTTCCACTCATCGGATACAAATGGTGCCCCATGGTCAGACAAGATTTTATCCGGAATTCTCACTGTCCCAAAGTGTCGTTGCTCTAAAACCTGTATGATTTGCTTAGCATTTGCCTGAGACACAGGTTATGCTATCACAAGCTTCGAGAATACATCGTAAGCCACGACTAGGTATTTCATTCTATTAAATGAAGACTGGATGTTGTGCATAAATGGGCTTCAATGGCCCTACCCAAGATGCATGAAGTGGCTTCGTTTTTGAGCATATTTGACACTTGTTTATAACATCTAAGATGTTTGCATACATTCCCAGCCAGTAGAACCAATGGCTTAACCATCCCTCAACTTTACTTGCTACAGTGTCCATATTTTTGATGTATATGCTTAATTACATTTCTCCTCATAATGACCGGAATAACAATCCTATTTTGTTTATCCCTTTCCCTTTTGCATTGTAACAGCCCCTCTTTTAGGCAGTATCCTTTCCTATCTCTCCACATGGGATTATTTCTCATTTTCGTCACAGACTGGTGACGTAAATACTTTATTTGCTGACAGTTCCCCACCTCGCTTGCCGCTCTTTTAACCTATGAGTCATTTTCTGTTACATTGCCTTTGTCAACTTCTGTCACAGCGATGTATGCCCCATCACAATTTAAGTGACGTTGCTCCTGTACTGCAGGATATTGGCTTAATGTGTCTGCTACATTTTCTTTACCTTGGCAGTATCTCACACTATAATTAAATTATTGAAGAAACAAACTCTACCTTATTAACCGGCTGTTCGTAAGGAAGCTATGATTTAAAAACTAAAGGCTTTTGTGATCAGTAATTACAATTACCTCGGAGCCTATCAGATACTGACGAAATTTTTTAAATGCCCACACAATCGCCAAAGCCTCCTCGGTTACGGTGCAGTTCATTTCAGGACCCTTCAATAATCTGCTAATAAAGAAAAGGACCCCGTGCTGACCCCCATCTTATATCTGAGACAACGTAGCCCCCAATCCAAATCCACTGTCGGTTTGCACAAAAAACGGCTTACGAAAGTCAGGGTATGACAACTTAACCTTTTCTAAAAACCCTGCCTTAACGTTTTGAAAGCTATGCTCGTGGTGTTCAATCCATGCCCACTGTCTTTCTTTAATTAGCAATTGCATCAATGGTTCCATATCAAGAAAAAAAAATTTGTAAAACCAGATATTGAAATTGCTCAACCCAAGGAAAGACTACATGTTGTTTTGAGGCCTAGGAAAATCTTGGATCGCCTGAATTTTCTCAGGATTTGGTCAGATCCCCTTTTCATTAATGATATGGCCTAGAAATTTTACTTCAGTAGTCATTAAGTTACTTTTACTTAAGTTAATTTTTATTCCCTTTTGTTTGCACTCATGCAACAGCTGCTCTAAATGCGAGAAGTGCTCTTCTATACTTTCTGATGATAATACAATATCGTCTACATACATTACTATTAAACTTTTGATATAGTCTGATAACATGTGATCAAGATACTGTATTAGCCCTGCCCTATTTTTTAAACCAAAGGGAATCCGATTTAAGTTGTATACCTGCCCATTATATCGAAAAGCGGTATATTTCCGATCGTTAGGGTGCAGCCTGATTTGCCAGTAACTGATGGTCAAATCAAATGTTGAAAATATCCACGTTTGTATCAGGCATAGTTGAAAATATCCACGTTTGTATCAGGCATAGTTATCTTATTTAATTAACAAGTGTTCAAACATAACCGAATGGACCCATCTTTTTTTCCCACTGTTGGAAGAGGGTTATTGAAAGATGAACATTTAAACATGATTCCACATTGAAGCATTTTCTCTATCTTTTCCTCCACTTTGCCCCAATAATGATGAGGTATAGGGTATGCACAGGCCTGATATGGTTGATCTCTCACAAGTTTTATTCTATTCTGTGTTCATACTCTTGAATAACTCCGGGGACTTCGGAAAAACGCTCTCATATTTATTTAGTACTTTCTTCAACTGTTCCCTCTGATCTCTATCAACTTCGATTCCTCTGCCTTTTCCTCTATTTCAATTTTTATTACCCTGCTTTGCATGCAGTGCTCTTTAATATATCTATCAGCTCGGTCTGCTGTAAACATTATTATTCAGTTTTACCTGACTTCGTTCATAAATCTAGAACACAGCCAGTCTTATGCATAAAGTCTGACCCCAGTATAACCCCATGGATCAGACCCTCAAGGATAAACAAAACGTGGCTGTATTCATTTCCTGCTATACACGTTTAATCATACTTGTTTTGATGCCAGTCTCGCCCTTTTACTATTAGCCATCATGACATACACCATCTTTAATGGCAAAATTTTAACTTTAGGGTTACTACATTTTATTCTATTAAACACTTCCTGGGTCATCACTGACACCTGGCTTCCAGAATCACATAAAGCACTAGTTATCTCCCCCTCTATCACTACTTTCACTTTCGAACATCCCTGAGGTGCCATTATTGGTTCTCTCTCATCCCAGCTACACAGCAGGTTTGATACTTCCACATGGCTAAATTCACTGTCTCTATTCTTCCTAAGCCATCTATTGCAGTCCAATGCTATAAGCATTTTGGCTGTCTGCTTTATTGCTTCCTGTTTTGTTCCAATTATCACTTGCTCTACATCCCTAGGAAGGCCACATTTAACTCTTCATATAATTTGCTGCTCAGATAAAGGTGGTGTCGTGATCGATCTCAAGTTCGTGACTTGTCGGTGAAAAAATATGATAATTCCCCAGATCTCCATTTGTCCTGCTCTACCTGATGCTTAATAATTTCCTGATACTCATCCCCCCAATAGTTCGCCAGCAATAACTGTTTGTATTCTCCAAATGTCACTGGTTTTGAAAATAACGAATCCCACCAGAATTGAGCCTCGCCCTGTATATGACTACGAGCTATAGCAACCTTGGCTACTTCGTTTATTTATTCAGTGTAAAATAACATTCCAGACTATTAAGGTGCCATTTGGAGCCTCCTCTCCCTGCCCTGAAAACATCTATTTTTAGCAACTGATTTACTTCATTAACTCTATCTATATATGCACATGTTCTTACACTTTCCTGCTCATTTTCTAACCTTTCTATTCTCTTTTTATTAATTTTTCCATGTTTCTCAGTATTGTTTCCATCATTATCCGTGTCTCAGATATCTCTTTTTTTTCTTTTTCCACAATTTTTGAAACAAAATTTCTATTTCAAAGTTGTTTTTCTTTTTTTTTTTTCCAATGCTTATTTCACTAACGCTTGCGCTAAAATAAATTTAAATACTAATGGCTTATTTATTTTCTTAAAACGAAACATACGATTGACTCCAACCCCTTGTCTTTTTCCTCTCTACCCATCCTTAATGCTTTAACTCTGCCCAAAATATCGAACTGTCTTTAATTCTCTCTTTTCATTTAAAGAAAAAAAATAGTTTCAGTCAATTCTTTATTTAAATTATACCACTTTCATAAATACAATTACGCAATTTAACGTTTCTTTGAATATTTTCAAACAGAGCAAAATATTTAATTAACTGTCATTTATGATGGTTCTGCCCCAGTTGGGAACCAATTGAACCGGGTGGGGTTTCTAGATCGAATGGGGCTCCAAACTAGCATGAATTTTTACTTTTTAATAATAAAATAGCAATTATGAAATATGAACTTGTGAAACAATATTTCAAGACTTACTTTTATACAAAAAAAAAAATATGATGCAATTATTTATTAATTTGATCTACACCAATGCGATTTAATTATTGCACCACCACGATCTCTTAGGCAGAGAAGCATAATACCCAGAGGATACCCATGCCCAAGCCAGAGCTATATATATAACTGTGACCACGTTTGAAGAACATAGATCTACTAGGCTGCAAAATTCAATACCTATCATTCAAAGCACTTTTTTGTTTCGGACTAAACTCCACGCGCCAGTTAGCTACAAGAACTAACGTGCCCTGAATGATGGCAAACTAATTCAGCACCTAAGAAATCCCAACTAGCTCAATCAAAAGGAATAATATAATACATTACTGCTTTAATTAATGGTAAAAAAACTGACCGACAAATATTAAGCTTAAAGATAATTTATTTTAACTAAATACTTATTATTACAATTTAGAAACTATTATAAACTCTTAATTAATTACATATAAATACCCACACTCTTAATAAATCACACAATATAATATAACAAAGAGTATTATATAAACACAAAACATTTAAAACAAGCACATCCATAGTTCATTTTATGCATGCTATAGAGTTCATTGGTTTTACTGACTCTGGAGGCTTCAAATTATTGCAATGGCTACATTAATATCAGAAATGAAATAAGAAATGTTATTCATTACCTATAGGATTTTGGACGTTGAATTCTTGCTGTTTGCTGCTTCACCTTTCCAGACGGTTGGATTTGAGGTTTTTGTGGAGGTTCCTATGATTGCTATTTCATGATACTATTATTCAAGACAGTTAGATATCTCTGGCGGTTTCAAGTTATTAGGCAGGCATCACTTTTATTGGGCAGGTTGCTGATGTTCCATCGGACTAAAGCTGGAGTCTAGCCATATGCTTCAGAAGGCTGCTAACACTGCATTGTTATGAAAAAACACTGACTCTGGATACGTGGCAAACTGATTGAAGACTCATTGTAAAACTGCTGGTAAAAAAAAACTGATTGAATGATTAAAAAACTGACTATTTATGTGATGACCTGTTGTCATTTTTCTTAATTCGTTTCTATTTATTTCTATACCCGCCAGCTATATCCATTGTTGAAATTTGTCCATTGCTTTTGATTAAATTTTTATAAGATTTTAATTAATTAATCCGGGTGTATATGTATTTTTTAATTAGTAGCCATTGCTAATTAATTTCATTTATGTATCTTCTGAGTATTTGCAATATTTGAGGGAATTTCTTTTAACTTATACACTTTCATTTATTTTTAATATTTCACCATGCACACATTTATTTTATCAACATGCACACCTTTTACTATTCCTTTATGTTTACAATCAATTCATTATTTACAATCTTATTTATTTTAAATAAATGAAAAGAGATTTCTTTTTTCTTTCCCTTTAATAGTTTAAGCGAAATGAAAATATTTTTACTTTCATATAAAAGATTTATTTCTAAAACTTTTATACTTTTAACTTTTGTAAGTTAAACTTTCTCCCCCTTCCAATTACTCTTTAAACTTTTATAGATTATTTTCTTTTATTTTCAAATGAGATATTTTAATTCAGTTATTTACAAACAACTTGTTGATTTTATTATTTATTAATCAAGTTTAAATATTCTCTTTTTATTTTTATTTTATTTTTAGTAATTGTAAACAATTTTAATGAGCGCTGCTCAGTAGCGATTTGGCATCTTCTACTAACTTAAATAACTATAACACTCTATTGATATACCATCAGTGTCCACATTATTGTTCTTCTACTTTTTATTTATGATGCACCCAGTCTACTTGTATTTCCGATATTAGTACTTTTACAGTAAACTACATGTTCACTTTTCAAATCAATTGCCTATCTAACATTTTCTTGTAATTTCTCAGTCCAACAATTTCCCATATAATAATAGATAATACTTTCTCCAATTTGTGCAATCTTCCTTCTTTTGAAAGTTATCTACAGTTCTAAGTACCTAAATAAAAAGTTGTCATCGAATGGCAGCCGAGGTTCACAAACAGAGAATTTCTAACAGTAACTGTCTATGACTATGAACTGCTTCCTTAGTTGGAAACTTTACAGCCTCTTGGATATAAGTGTCAACATTTAGATTTGTCAAGATTATACATATCTCAAAAAAAAAAAAAATCATTCGTACACATACATTATCCAAAAACCTCTCAAATGTTTCATTTAGGAATCAACAAGTAAGCAAAAAAAAGACCACAATGTTTCTTGGTTCTGGTCTTAAATTCAGAAGCAAAATACCCATAAACTCACCACACTGCTTTATATATGATGGTGAGCATATCCATGTTTAATTACCATATGAGCAATCATACAACAATAATAGTAGCAATGACAAACATATTGAATAAAAATTAATCATTTATCCAGCGCTTGGCAGTAAAAATTTTGACAATTTATTAATAGCTTCATTAACTGTGCCCAGAGCACATATATATATATTAATTTAAAACTTCAAAGAGAAATTAAAGAATCTCCTTTCAACTAATAGCAAACCCTCTTACTGTATTCTTTATATTATTTAAAAATAATAATAAATACATACATAATTGCATCAATTAGTTACTGAACTGAAAATTAATTTTAGTACTTTTAGCTCCAAGACCACAATTTTGCCACTACAGTAAACTACACAAGACATTAAAATTAATAATAACGTTTTAAAGATGTTAGTAAAGCAAATTTAATAGTGTTAGCAAAATATTTACATATCATACTAGTCAATTTAGTCAACAAGTTGAAATTTTTATTCTTGAACATAATAAGGCTAATGAAAAGAAAATCAAAAAAAAACTTCTCTCATAAAAATAATTTCAATATCTATATACCTCTAATTTATTACAAAATATTTATATAAGGCAATTAATTAAAATAATACAAAAATAAACGTAGCTGTTATCACTCTTACAAATATTAACCATGATACTATTTTTAAATACATCCAATTTTTAAAAAAAATACTTTTAATACATTTAGTGACTTATTAATAATGAATTATAATCATTATATAATAAAATAAACATGGAGTTGACATTACCATAGGCATGCATGTATCCAATAATGAAAGCTCCACAGAAGTTCAAAAATATTAAATTGCAAAAAATACCTTTATAATTCACATTAATTACAATTATTTCTAATTTTTAATACATATCAAGCTAAATTTTGCATTCTTACATATTAGACAATTCATATATACTTTTTTTGTATCTTTTACAGTGCCTTTATTAATTCCTACAATTTTGATAGTCTAAAAATCTTTCTAACTATAACTGACAAAATATATTCTTTATTCCACATATACTATACATTAAATTTGTCATATATATGTGAAGTCACAAATTTATAGCTAACGTAATTCAGTTATATATAGCTCGAAGACTGCTAAGTAGCTGAAATTTTATGAAGTTATTTTAAAAAAAAAAAGAGAAAGACTAGTTAACACACCAGATTAAAATGTAAAAATATTTAATAAAACATATTTCTCAACAAGTGCTTTACTATTATAATCACTTTTTAATTAATTTTTTTACAGTTTCATTACTTTTACTGAATTTAAGTAGTAATACCGTAATATTAATCATATAAATTTGCTGACGATGCTTAGATGTACTAATTACTTAAAAATAATGACGTTAAGAAAGATATTTCAATTTAATTACCTTGTTTAAAACTTTTATTATATTGTCTAGAAACGTTTCCCTTCTTATTTCTTTTGAAGGTAACTTTGAAATTTTTTATGGAATTTAAATATTTTATTTTTTCTTTTGAACTCATTTTTCGATTCAAATTTATACTTTTACATAGACAGTCGCCATGCTGTTTGAGCCACTGTTGTCATAATAACGAGATCTAGTCGTAATAAAGATATAAAAAACGATATATGTTTATTCTTATATTTTATTTATTGTTATAGGAAAAAAACTTTTTGAATTAATGTTGTATGCTAAAAAAAATTTTTAATCATTTTATCGAGACTTACTGCAGAAACGCCATCTTGAAAACGAGAGGCTTCTGACTTCTAATTTTCTCCCTGTATTTTGAAACACGTAATTTTATTTACGTCAGCCAACAAAATGCAAGATCCCCAAAGGTAGGCATTACTGTGAGGAATATGTTTATAAAATATTTAACTGGTTTCATTTCAATGTTTGGCTTTAAAAACATTTGTGCTGTTGATGTTGAATGCTAAACGTTACTTGGTTGTGTAAACGTCGTTATTAAGCCTTGTTTAAGCTCGTACTTTGACTTGACGTTAGTTTGAAAGTTTATAAACTGTAAAAGTATTTCATTTTCCAAAGATTTTACATAAGCAGTATTACACTTAGATGTTTGTCTTGTTTATAGGTATATTTTAACTTGTTATCAATTGTAAACTTTTTTATTTACAAAATAAATATGTTGCGTCATTTTATGATCAACCGGGTTAAAACATGGAGCCGCCCCAACCGAATCGATTTTTAATTAGACTTAACTATTATCTACGTATTTAAATTATTAGCAATCGCAGTGTTTGTCATTTGGAGATGGGGCAGTTATAATAGGTAATATTTTTTTACTATGAATATTATTTTATATCTTGACATTTCAAGTTTTTTCCCTCTGATTTTGAAAGCATTCTCTTATATAAAAATAACTTCATAATAATTTTTAAACTGTTTAGCATCATTGTTTTTTTGTCTAGGTTACAGATAAAAATTTCACTTAACATTTTACCATTCTAATCGGTTATTCAATTAACACAATTAGAACGTTAAAATTATTTGGATATTTATGGTGTTGATTTTATTTTTTTATTTAAAAAAAAAACCTTTCCTTTAAATTTATGGCTTGTTTTGTTATGATTATATAAACTTGTCATATGGATTTGTTGCAAGCATTGAACTACAAATTACAAACATGGGATTAAGTTAATTGCTTTACTTATATATATTAATAAAATTATTTTTAGTGGCTTGATAATATTTTATGCATCAGCAGTTAAATAAACAATTTACTAATACAGGACTATAAAAGTATAAATGTTAAGAATGAACGGAGCATGAGACAAAAATTATATGGCGGATTACATTTAGCCTAGATATTCAGTAGTGGCTAAGTTTGAAACATTGTCTAGCAGTGATTTTTAAGACTTAACATATGTATGTTCTCTATCCAAAAAATTGTTAGTGGAAGATTTGTCGTTACTGTCTTTTATTAGATAATCTGTTATTAAATTTTAGTTTCTAATACCCAAATCCTTATATTTATAGTTGAACCATGGATTTGGGACAATGTTTCGTTTTTCTTTTGCTGCTGCTTTGATTTTGTATATGTATGTTTTCATTTGCTGTTGGTCGTTTTATTTTTATGATCATCCACCTTTTATTCCATGTTTATTATTGATTGTGTCTGTTTCTTCATACATATAACATCGTTCACAGTTGAAACACAAATTTTCCATTTTTTGTTGTTTATTTAGTTCATCCCTTTTATCTTTTAAGACAGTAGCTTGCATTTATGTCAAGATTTTTTAATGCATTTGTTTTATTTTACTGATTTTAAGGGAACTTGTATTCCTATCTGTTCTTGCTATGTTTTGACTTATTTCTGATGCTAAGTTTATTCAGTCATTTTGTAAGATTAAATTATTGCCACAATTTTTATATATATATTTTTTCTTGATATATATTTAAATTATTGGTTTTATATGGTGGGAATTTTTAGTTGTAATTTGCATCTATTTGCTTCCCAATTGTTTGAACATTATTCATCAAATCACTTATGATCTTATTTATTAAACTGCAAATATTTTATCATTTGTCAATATTACAGTTAATTGTTTCATGCCTATTGTATTATTAGCATTTCATTTAATGTTATTTTATTGATAGATTTTTTTTTCATTTTTAAGAATAATTCATTAGGCAGAGGAACGCATAAGATGTGATGTGTTGAAAGGAAGATCTTTTAACATTTCAGTAATCTTTTTATACTTCATTATTTGCTTTTGAAAATATATTATGATTCAATCAAAATTAAAAGATCATTGTTGTTGTTTTATTGCATAATAATTTTTTTTTCCTGTAATTTCATTTAACTAAACCAGTTGTTTTTTTAACATAAGCTTTCTTTTTTTTTTAATATTCTTCTAAATGATAGATTATTCTGGGTATGTATTATTTTTATTGAACATTGAAATACATTACAACAAGAGACTTCTGTTACTTGTTACTGAGTTTTTCTCTTTTGACTTTTACCCCAAAAAATCTTTTTTTCTCGCATGCCCATATTAAACTGGCAAAACTCTCCATACAGTAGTGCCACCGTATGCCAACCAGAGTAATCAATATGTGCTAGCATAAGAGATGGTGATCATGTGATGCCCATATTAGTTTTATTATGTCTAAACTTTCAAATATGAGTATTCATTTGGTCTTATTAACTTTTTTATTAAATTTTGTTTTATGTTTGACAATCTTTTGTTTGTTTATTTGTTTGCTTATAGTATATGTGTTTATATGATTTTATATTTTTTACTTTTAAAGTAGATAATAGGCAATTATCCATTATTTATACTGCCATTGATAATTGGAAACTTATTTTCAAATCTTTTTATTTTTTGTATATTTTTATTATGTCTTCCGAATATAGTACATTGTCATTAATTTAGTAACAGAGTTTATTAAATGTTACTTCTAAAGTATTTTCTTTTCTTGATATTGCTATTCACCAAATTAATACATAAAGCATTTTGAAACATTTTCACTTCGGTTGATGAAATTTTAAATAATTTGAAATATTTTAGTAACAGATCAAGCTTTAAAATGGATAGTCAAGTGAATAAAAATTTGTTTTATATTCAACTATAAGTAAAAATATTATTGTCAAACTTATTTTTATGTTTTATCTTTTATTTTTTATTATAAAATAGTAATTATAATACAATAGTAAGAAAATCACGTAATCCAGAATTCATCTCATGATAGTATATTAATTTAGAAACTATAAATAACATCTTATTTCTAAAATTTGTAATCTAAAGAAGCATAGAAATTAGATAATTATTAAGAATAGCAGGAAAAATTTACTCAGGACATTATATATAAAATGTAAGTATTACAATAATAAGCACTATATATCAGTGCTTTCTTTAATTCTCATTTAATATTTAGACTGCTTGCAATTAAAATACATATTTTAAATGAAATATCTGATTTTTTTTATATTTAAAATTCATTACATAATTACAAGATTCTAAAGAAGATTGCAAGACAGTTAAAGGGTAAATAAAGAAGGTATTGAAGTGCAGTGCTTACCAGTTTATTATTTAAATGATATTTATGTCATTTTAAATATTTGAATATACAAAATTCCTGGAAGTAGGTCAAGGTAGAAATTATATCAATAAAATAGTTTGTGAAAAAGTATATTTTTCAGCAAAATATTTACAGTAAATCAGTGATTGGTAGCAATTTTATTCATTCTAGCACATAATATAAAGAAAGACAGACATTTCATTTTCTCACACTTCAAAAAAACTGAAAGAAAAAAAAATTGTTGAATGGAAGAAGGCTATTCCCTCGAAATGTGTTACATAATAAATATTTCATTTATAATACAATTTATTTATTAAACTGGGGACTCATAAAAGTCTTTTGAGTTTTTGAAAAAACAGAATTTCAAAACCAAGAAAATCTTGTGGAACTAAAAAATTGGTATAAACTAAAGTCGATATTTCCTTATAGATGGCTTTCTAACATCTGGGACAATCATTCTTAGTTATTCTATCTTTTGTTCTACTCCTCAAACACTGCCTTTTTAAATTATTTTACATTATTTATCATTAACAATGTCCTTTCCAATTTTTTTGTTAAATATTCACATTTGCATCTCTACAATTCCATTTTTCTCTCTTTGTTTCTAATTGTCCAAGTCATATTTTGTTTTTTATAGATTTAAAAATGTTACTCATAAGCATTTTGCATCTGAACTAATATTGAAAGCTAGTTATATTTTTTATGTAATGATTTATTTTTTTTTAAAATTATGATCAAATTTATGATCACTACAGAATATTTAATAATTTGTGGTGATTAATTTTTAATATTGATGTTTTTCTACCCTGGATAAGTGAAACCGAGGTGCAGAAAAAAGTGAAGTCAAACAAAATAGAAAAAATAAAAAATAAAATCTGAACCACGACATATGCAGTTCAAGCTATTATTTTCTAGCACCTTCTTCCATTACTATTAAAACCAGACAGGTTTTACCCCCCCCCCTGTAATTAAAGTTATTTGAATTAATCTGTTTCATTTTTTAAATTTGTCTATCTTACACTCTTTCCTTTCTGTATAAATATTAAATAAAGTACTATTTTTAATTATTGAAAAAGGAGACATGAAAAAGAACTCTCAAATATTTTTTAAATGATGAGCTGTAACAAAGTTTTAGATTTCTGTTTTATTTTTAACATTAAAAAAAAAACAAATTGGCGAACTATAAGACAAAGTTGTACCTTTATCTAAAAATGGTGAACTATAAGTTTAACATTATATTTTAAATATCTTTTTTTTTTTTAAAAAAAAGTCACAAATATAGCTTTTACGCTTAAATGTATTTTTAAATAAAAAAAAATTGCTTACAAATGATGCTGTACATATTTATATTGCCTAGGAAAAAAAGTCACTGCGGTGGTCCGAAGAGTACTATTTTCACTTGGTGATGAGTATATATGTGAAAAGCTGGTAATGTGTATATACATTTGACATGGATTACTTGTGCCAGGATTTGGTTGCCATGACATCATGAACGGAAACTTTGATTAAGTGTTACCAGACACAAACTTCATCGGAGTAATGCATCATATAGGAGTTTGCTATTAGCTGAAAGGAGACCTTAAAGGAACCGAGCAGGGCAAATTCCTAATGTCCACTCCATACGTTCTTGTCGTTGCAGCTGTTATTACTATGTGATTATTCATATAGTATATGAACATGGATGGGCTGCTCACCAACACGCATTAGCCAGCGTGGTGAGTTTATTGGATTTTTACTTCCGAGTTTAAGAATATTTTTTCCAATATATACAATCATGACAGACAAAAATAAATCATGAGCCTTATTCCCAGAAGGCTGTAAAGTCACCAACCAAGGCAGCGCTTAGTGGCTGAAGGCGGAGGGTGCTAAGAATCCCCTGATTGTGAACTCAGGCTGCCATTTGATGATGAATTTTTATTTAGGTAGTTACAACTGCAGATTACTTTCAAGTGAAGGAAGATTGTAAGAGTTAGAAGAACTGTCTTATATTAAATGGGACATTATTGGACTTTGTGAAGTTAGAAGGAAAGGTGAAGAAACAATTGATTTAAAAAGTGGACATATACTCTACTATAAAGGCACAAATATTGGAAATACAAGTGGAGTAGGATTCATTATAAATAAAAAATAGAATAACATTGTGGAGGTTGATGGTATATCGGACAGAGTGGCAAGACTAGTTTTACAACTTAATAGCAGATACCAAATCCAGATAATTCAGGTTTATGCCCCAACAAGTTCTCAGTGATGAAGTTATAGAAGATTTTTATATGGATGTACAAAAGGCTTTTGATCAGAGTAAACAACATTTTAAAATTGTTATGGGAGACTTTAATGCTAGAATTGGTAAACAAATGAAAGATGAAAATGCTGTAGGTAATTTTGGTTATGGTAATAGAAATGAGAGAGGACATAGACTTGTGGAGTTTGCAGAAAAAGAAAAACTTTATATTATGAATTCTTTTTTTGAGAAAAATGTTAAAAGGAAATGGACATGGAAGCATCCAAATGAAGATATAGCAGAATTGGATTATATTTTGACTAACAGAAAATACATATTTCAAGATTGTAATGTTCTTAATAAATTTAAGACAGGAAGTGATCATCAATTAGTAAGATGTTAAGATACATGTCAATGCAAAACTAGAGAGACAAAAATTATTAAGAAAAACAATATTTACAGTTGATATTCCTAATCTTCAGAAACATTCTAATGAATTTAAATTAGAACTTACAAATCAGTTTCAAGTATTTGTAGATTTTGAACATGGTTCAGATTTGAATGACATTAATAGGAAAATAACCAATACACTTTTAAAAACTGCAACAAAGATAGCTGGTAGAAAAAAGCAGCAATTGACCAATAAAATTTCTACTGAGACTAGAGAATTTATGAAGGAAAGAAGGAATATAAGGATATACAACAATGATGCATTAAAAAGGATTCAATATCTCGAATTTTGTAAAATGGTGTGGAAAAGAGTTGAAAATGATATAAGAAAGTATAATTGTGAACTAGCAAGGAAAGCTGTAGAAGAGCATAAGTCTAAAGAGTGTAAAACAACATTTTGGTATTGGTAGGAAATTTATATCTGCAATAAGAAAAAAGATGGCATTATTACTAAAAGTAGAGATGACATCATGAAATGTGTAGAAGACTTCTATCAAAAATTATATAGTAATAAAGAGCAAGTGCCTCCTATACCTATTATATCTTCCGAAGTGCCCAGAATTTTGAATGAGGAAGTGAGACATGCAATTAAATTTATGAAGAAAGGGAAGACTCTAGGTAATGATGGAATTATAATTGATATATTAAAAGAAGCAGATGAAGGAATAGAAAATTTTTTACCAAAGTTATATACCAAATGTCTAAATGATAAAGTTGTACCAGATGATTGGAAGAATGCAGTATTAATATTTAAAAAAGGTGATAAAGAAGATGCTAGAAATTATAGACCTATCTATCAGTCTTTTATTAGTTTTATACAAAATTTTTACTAAGATAATTACAACTCATGTACAGAAAACACTGGATTTCCACCAACCAAGAGAACAAGCTGGATTTAAAAGTGGTTTTAATACAATGGATCATATCCAGGTATTGAGAGAAATTATAGAAAGAACAAATGAATATGAGTTGCCATTATGCTTAGGATTTGTAGATTATGAAAAGGCATTTGATTCTTTAACCATTTTTTTTTGGTGATTAAAGCATTGGATCGTCATGATGTAGATCCAGGATATTGTCATATTTTAAAGAATATTTATAAAAATGCAACAGCAACAATTAGATTCTAGAAATTTCACAAGCGTCATTCATTCACATTGTAAAAAAGTAATTTAAAGTGATCAATTAACAACTTCACGCTCTCATTTTCAAACACTTAAGATTTGTCCATACATATACGTTTGGGTCGAAAAGATAGATGGATTCATTCTCTCTTTTTCCAAAGACTTTATCTTGTGTTTGAAAAAGTGGGAGTATTCATTTGTATAGCGACATCTACAAAGCGCATGTGCATTAGCTTATTGGCTTATTGGTATTAAATAACGATAGTAGAAAAAACAACATTGAAGTGAAGACAGGATGACTCCATATCTCCAAAACTTTTTACAGCAGTGCTGCAAGAAGTATTTTGTGGATTAAAATGGGAAGCTAAAGGAGTGAAAGTAAATGGAGATTATTTAAGTCGTTTAGATTTTGCAGATGATATAGTCGTTTTAGCAAATAATGCTTTAGAGCTACAGGCAATGTTGCAGGAGTTATCAGATGAAAGTAGGACTAAAGATAAATGTTAAAAAGACTAAAGTAATGTTTAATAGATTTTCTCAAAATATGATAATAAAAATTGATTATGATGAGTTAGAAGAAGTTAACAGTTACAAATACCTTGGTCAGATTATTAATACATATGGAAATATAATGGATGAAATTAATCATAGAATTAAACGTGGTTGGAGTGCTTTTGGTAGAAATAACATGATACTAAAAGGAAGTATGCCTATGTGTTTGAAAAGGAAGGTTTTTTATAAATGTGTTTTGTCAGTTCTTACTTATGGATCTGAGACTTGAACACTTAATAGAAGAGCAATACAAAGACTTCAGACCACTCGAAGTATGGAGAGATGCATGTTGGGAGTAAGAAGAAGAGATCGAAAAAGCAATGTATGGGTAAGAGAACAAACAGGTGTTACTGACCTCATTGAAAAAATTAAAAGACTGAAGTGCAGTTGGGTTGGACATATTGTTAGAAGAGATGATAATAGATGGACAATTGAAATTTTAAACTGGATTCCAAGAGATTGTAAAAGACCCCGAAAGAGACCACATGTGAGATGGATGGATGAAATAAAGTGTGCAGGGGTGATGTGGAGAAGAGAAGCTAAAGATAGGAAAAGATGGATTGAACTTGGAGAGACCTTCATCCTGCAGTGGATTGATAATGGTTGATGATGATGACCAAACTAAACAATAGTGTATCAAATTATTTTAAAATAAAAATTAATAAAATTATATATTAAAGATTTTTACTTTTTCCATTGTACAATTCAAACTTATATTTCTAAATGAATTTACAATGGCACATTATATCTGATCTCATGATAACAAACTTCTATTCTGAATTACATTAACTGTTCTATATGTGGCATATGATATAAAGTACTTTAAAAGAATTCATGTTTGTATATAGATTATATGCCTAGATGTCTATTAGTCAAATTAAACCTTCTCTGTAAAATGAATATATACTGCAATAATCTCATCTCCTTAATTTTCCAGCTGTCATTTATTTTATTCTCCTATCCCATTTTAGTAAAGATTATTTCATTAGTTTCATTATCCTAATCTAATTTTTCCCAATTCTGTTATAAAAACCCATAAAATCTCAACTTTTTTATTTTTAAGTTTCTTCCATTCTATACAATTCATTCCAAAGTAAATGTTTTCTGTTTTCTTCCACCACATCAATTATATTTGCAAATCAACTCCTCATTCAATTTTTACTATCTTTCTCTGGTATCTAAAGCTGTTCTTGGCAGCAAAAAACTATAACATCTGTTAATGTTATAATATATTTTTGCATATTTTATATAATGTTAAATCTCCTATAACTCCAAATTATTGTTTTATTCATAATTCATTATCTAATTATAAATTTTATTAAACACACATTATTATATTAAGTAATATTTACTAAGGCTGTAACCTTAGGAATAAGCGTCTGAAAATTCGAAGGTAGGGACCTCTACAGGTCTTAAACACAGTGTTGAAGACCTGTAGAGGTCCCTACCTTCGAATTTTTCAGACGCTTATTCCCAAGGTTACAGCCTTAGTAAATATTACTTAATTCATTTTCTATAACTTTTTTTTCCTCTAACGAACATCCTCTTTCCACACCTCATAACTATATCTGTATTATCTTCTTTTTATATTCATCACATATTTTATATAAATTCGTGAAAATAAACTAACTTTACATATTCGTTTTTTTTCCTCCCGATTTTTACTAATCTATTTTCATTAATATATTATAACTTTCACATATAACTCATCCATTTCTTCTTTCTCCCTCTATATTTTGCTTCTTTTTATATTTCACTATAAACTCATCAACACTCCTTTAACACTTTAAGCAAGTAATTTTATTTATTTAACAGTTTCGACTGTACTAGCAGTCTTCGTCAGATCTACAACATAAAAAAATTAGATAAATATTATATCAATACAACCAAAATTATTATTCTTCATATTCTCATATAAAATTATAATAAAACAAAATAATATAAAGCAAAAACAACTCAGTCCAAAACCTTTCAACCAAAATTTTCCCATATCTTTTAAAAAAACCCAAAACATAAAAACTAAACTATAAAAAATAATAATAAAAAATTTTTAATAATAAAAATATAAAAATTTCTTTAAAATCATTTTTAAATTATTTTTTAAGATTACAAGCAAATAAATGTATTAAAACAATTCAAATTTTATCATCAAACCATTAAAAACAAAACCCATTAAAACATTAATCTAAAAAATTAATACCAAAAATTATCATTTTTATCATAAGATGGTAGGGAGTATTAGAGTATATATGAGGAAGGGAATTGAGGGGATGGTATGAAGGTATAAAATGATATAAGTAGGGTATAAATGAGAGTGTAAAAAAAAGGGGGAAAGAATGATTTTAGTTTATTGTTTTTTGATTTTTAATATTTTGTTGTTGTTTTTTTTTTTTAGTTGTTTTTTTTTTTTTGATTTTTTTATTTTTAAGTTTATTTTTTAATTTTTGATTTTGGGTTTTTGGTCTTATATATGTAATTATGATAAAAATGATAATTTTTGGTATTAATTTTTTAGATTAATGTTTTAATGGGTTTTAAGGGTTTTGTTTTTAATGGTTTGATGATAAAATTTGAATTGTTTTAATACATTTATTTGCTTGTAATCTTAAAAAATAATTTAAAAATGATTTTAAAGAAATTTTTTATTATTATTTTTTATAGTTTAGTTTTTATGTTTTGGGTTTTTTTAAAAGATATGGGGAAATTTTGGTTGAAAGGTTTTGGACTGAGTTGTTTTTGCTTTATATTATTTTGTTTTATTATAATTTTATATGAGAATATGAAGAATAATAATTTTGGTTGTATTGATATAATATTTATCTAATTTTTTTATGTTGTAGATCTGATGAAGACTGCTAGTACAGTCGAAACTGTTAAATAAATAAAATTATTTGCTTAAAGTGTTAAAGGAGTGTTGATGAGTTTATAGTGAAATATTATAACTTTCCAAATATTTTAAATTTTCCTAGTTAAAAAAGAATTCCATCACATATCTCTTTGAATAGTTCATTTGTTGTCCACAATTCTCCATCCTGTGAACATTTATTTCATTTTTTTTTTTTTTTTGTATTCTATCTAAAAATTTCTGACCTGGCCAATATAACACATCATTTTGAAAATGTTAAATCGGATACCATTATGCTTTTCCAAATTATTCCACAAACTTATATGAGAATGGTGATGCCAGATTTTTAATCAATTCTATTTTTTGTTTTTCTTCTCTAATTCCCAATTGTCTGCATAATTATTTTTTTCCATTTAACAAGGTGATTAAATACTCATACTTTTCCACATCTTTAAGACAAATAGTTTTATCCTTTCTATTAAATACTAAAGATCTTAGATTTTTCTTCACAGAATTTAATTTTCATATTTTTTCCTATCTATTCACACAGATTCCATACCATTGACATTATTTGCAAAAAATGTGATATTGTATATTAGCTCCAATTATAGGAATCTTTACCTCTAGTTCTATTTTTTTTTCTCTCGACCTTCAGTTTTTTAAAAACAAAAATAATAATAGTGGTATACATGTCTGTTTCAATCCAATTTCAGATTTAACTTCCACTAACTATATCTCCACTTGATATTTATAATACAATTATTATCTTTGTAAAGTCTGTTAATCATTCTTAACATAATTTCAAGATTTCTTTACAATCTATTTCTATTCATCCTATCATAAGCCTTATATATTGTAACTGAACTGGTTTTTACCTAGTATGATAATAGGTTAGCTAGACCATTACAGTGGGTATGAAAGTCTAAGATCTCTGCAAGTATGTACTGTAACAGTCAGAAAATGTGTGACTCGTTAACATAATGCAGAATTCGACCACCACACAGAACTGCAGCACTATCTAGGTAGCGAAGCCACCCGTAGTACTAAGTTCGAACATAGTTTATCGGTTCCACAATACAATCTACGAAACAACGCATCTGATGCGACATTAGTAAACATTTCTTTAGGCACGGTGGTCAGGGATATGCAAGAGATTCATGATTTTATTTTCGAGTTAGCCAATAATCACACTTATATTAATTAAACATTCATATTTACATAATCGAGGAAATATTATATAGAATGGGTATCGAATAAATAAAACGTAACTGCAGACGTAGTTTGAAATTATTTCTTAAAAACATTTTAATGATAAATCACTTACTAGTAATATTTGCTAAGATTTAAAGTTTCAGTAGCGGGATTTTCCGATACTATTATATATTAAAGAAATACATTTATTTATTTAGACATATTTTATATTTAAGACTTCAGTAGCGGTATTTCCGATACTGTAATGTTTACAAAAGAAAAACATTTATTTGATGACATAATCTAGCTACCTAAAATTCTCGAGCAAGTATTTCTAAGGCATGCCTTGAGGGATTTATATCTTTGCAATGCAAAAGTCTAAAATAAGATTTATAATAGTAGTGGTGGACATATATTTATTTAATTATAAGATATATTTACTAATAACTAGGGGTAAACATTATTTGAGAGTGAGTTATGTCACCAATGCAGGGACGGAATCAAGTTAAGTAAAGAAACGCGTGGTATGCTCTAGAAAGGCGATATGGAATGGCAATATAATGAAACGGCATAGTCATGAATGTTTATAAGAACAACAGGCTGGCGTTTGCCATCAGCCCAAAGAGGTAAGGTGTCACATAAGCATAACCAGGGACAAACGGTTCGTGCCGTGATTGCCTGCTGGCTGCGTGACGGTCGTCTAGCCCTACGGGAGCATTTATTATGTCCGCTTGTATAGGACGACTGGGGTTAATTTCAACCCTATAGAATCCGGAATATTCAAGGCTTATAATGGGTCATCACGTCTCATGTATAATGTATAGACAATTTTGGTAAGATTTAAATATATTTTCTAACTCGGCCCTACATTATTAACATTTAATAATGAAAGTTTGCGACTCTCAAATGCAATTTTATGGAAATATTAATCAAGATTTAATAAAATATAAAACATATAAAAACTGGGTGATTATTACACTAATACATCACCATTTGCTAAGCAGGAGACCCCTACATTACAATAAAGGAAGCATTGAATGCGTGTCGATTTATATGAAAATATTAAGTTATTTTTGAAAGTAAATATTAATGAAAATTTGACACGCATCCATTGTTTCAAGCGATCATAGATTTATACTTAGAAAATTATGATCTTGCAATAATTATATGATAAAATGTAGATTTTAGAAATACGTACCCAAGAAAGATAGAGTGAGGTAAGCTAGATTATTAGAGAAATTTACACAATAAATTAATTATTAAATTTTAGTTTTACAAATGATAATTTTACATTTTATAAGTTATATAAATAGTATGAAGAATGAGCTTTAGCATATTAGTAGAGTACTCTAGAGAATTTGGACACAGGTACCTGTTTTATGAGAAGTTTTCCGATTCCATTGGTTAGTAGCAAATTGTTCATGATTAGCAGTTCTTTCCTGTATTTAGGTGGTTCATTTAATTTAACAGAAACAGCAGCTTTCTCATTATTTTAGGCAGCAGATCTTTGTGGTTGAATTTATGAAGGGCAATGGAAGGTTTGGCATCCGATAGGCCATCTCCCGGGTGGAGAATAGTCTGGGCGCTTTTACTCGGTCATACCGTGGCAGGAACAATTTATTTAATATTTTGGAGACTCTCAACTGATCGAGAGCAGAGCTAAAGTTAAAGTGAAAAGTCTCTAGAAAGTCTAAAATGGCCTCCTTTCTTAGATCTTATCTTTACATTTTTGTTAGTGTATTTTTAGATTCCACTTAATCTGCCCTGAGGATAATCAATGCATTTTTGTTAATTCTAATTAGAGAAAACTGCCGTTCTATTGTTTACGTTTTGATTTTACATTTAGTTTTTGCAATTAGATTTTAGGGAATTTTTCTTTTTAATTAATCTATTATCTCTCACCGACCGATGCTTTTAAAATTTCAAAGACAAAAAGGGAACATACAATTATTTTTACTTTTAATTAAATATTACATCAGATTTCTAAAATTATTATTAAATGAAATTTAAACAAAGAAATAAATAATGAACTTTATAATCCAAAATAAATGATTAAAATTATATAACTAAAAGAAATCTAAATTATATTATTTATCTTTATTTATTGCCTTAAATTTGAGATCGAAATGTGTGCGTGTTTATGGTGAATTTTACATATATCTATACATTTTAATATTGCTACACACAATTCGATACCAAAAAGTTTAAATTTGGGTAGGATAGACCAGTGAGTGAGAGACGATAGGAAAAAGGTGAAACTTAAAGATTCGAATACGAATCTTACTGTTTCAGTACCAATGTACACTTTGATCTCATTCCTGGGAGATGAGAGATTAATATTCAAACAAATGTCAAACTATATACATATACTCACCTCATCCATACCAATTTTCATTTCCATTATTCCCAGGTTTCAAATTCAGGGAGAATATGCAAAGTCATCTAGTTCAAAGTATATCAATATCACTTAAAATGCAGGTATACATAAATGTTTGGAGGTGTATGAGGATAGATATGTAAATGTTTAAGAATATATATAGGTATGTGAGAAGGTATGACCAATTGAATATAGAAAAATACACAGTTTTTAATTTAAACATTTATATTGTGCCAGGCATTATCAAATGTTCATGCACAAAGTCTGCTGTAAAGAAAATTACAGCAGGTACACATTTAAATTTGCATATATTAAGCACAACAAATATATAAATGTGCTACATTACTAATGGAAGTTAGATCTGAGCATTAGAATACCCACACACACACCAATGTAAAGTAAACATTCAATTGACAGAAATATTGTACACAAACAAATATGCGTATAATACTCATGTATTTTTTTATATTTTTATTATATCATTTAGGGTTGTGTATTTTGCTTTTCTCTGAAAAACTCAAATGGAGAAAAGCAAACTATTGATCAAATGGATCACATGTTGGAACATATTCGTAAAATAAATAAAGTAATTGTTCCAACATACTTGTATTTTTTTTATTTGTTTTTTTTTTGTTTAATCACTTTTTTAAAAACTGTAATTTTGTTTTAATCAAAGAATGTTATTTGCTTTGGAAAAAATCTAATCAAAAGTAAAATGTTGATAATGAATTTGGTAATTAAAATGTTATTTTTTTTAGATAAAATAAAATTCTTTTGAATTAATATCTGTAATCAAGTGGTCTGAGAATCCAAGATGGAAACTAAACATTATATCAAACCTTGTTATATAGAATTCAATTGGAAAAATAGAAAGGAATGTTTATAATCTGAATGATAAGCTAAAATAAAGGTTTGGCTGATTCATACTTCTCAGGGGGATATCTGAATTGGTTTTGTTATGAATGGGGTTAATAGGTTTTAGTCAGTGCTGTGGGATTCATTCTTTTGCATTTGTTCTAAGTCGTTCACTACTCTGGCTCCAGAATTCTCCAGTCATCCAGCCACTTAGAGATTCAATTACGGACTAGACTATTACTGATATTTCCTAAGAAGAAATCCATTACACACTTCTTTTAAAAACTCTTGTTTTCTTGTGGATTCAGTTAACCATTCAAGATAGCGGATGAAAATTTAATAATAATTATTGTATTATACCAGAAAGAAAATATGGAGAAATCTATCGGAACTTCCAGTAAAATGACCGTGGGGTAGACAACCACCTGGTGCACTCGCCCTTGCTCTGCTCAAATCGCCAAAATATGATCACACCAGTTTTAGCCGGCCATGATGGTGACAAAAGCCGCTTTACCTATGCCTGAATGATATGAAATTTTCACTGCATAGCCAGCTGACTTGAAACCCAGTCAGAAGATGAAGACACCTACATAAGTTTATTTTAAAAATATTTTATTAATATTGAATTAATTAACTCTGATATTTCCGATTATTAGAAATATATTCTTATTATTGTTTTTTATTATTATTAATCATTTTTAAAAAAAGGAAAGAGAGAGTTGTCTCTTGTATATATATTGGATTTTACAATTATTACAGGCATAATGATATGGCTTTTACTTAAATCTTTTGATTCATTTTTCCATCCCAAACTCCAGTATTTTTAGCAAAGGTTGCAATTAGTTTTTTTTTTTTTGTTTGTTTTTTTTTTCTTGCTGTTACTTCTGAAAATTGTCATATGTAAATATACATGTGTATATATGTGCACATACACTTGTAATATTCAGTAAATATGACACCCCATGTTGAGTGTCTAAAATGTATTTATCTGTATTTTGTCACAGACACCTTATGATGAGTGTCCAAGGATTTATCTATCGTGAAAGGCAAATAGATACAGCATTTCATGTTGAGAGCCCTAAAGTATCTGAGTCAATGCAACCTTATTGACATGTTGTAAAATACGGAAGCTAAATTAGTTATGTAAAGAAATATTTTATATTGCAAATATATTTATTCGTAGTTTTTATATTTATTCAAATAAAACTGGTTTTAAAGTCCGGAGTAGAAGAGTCTGCCTGTATAACCGAAAATCTTTTATCTGAGAAACATATTTCAAACCACATAAAGTACAACTTGTTTATAAGGGTAAAATCTCAGACCACTTCCATTCATTAGTAAGCATTGAAGATAGCTGTAAGGGTTTATTATTATTATTCATGAAAATTTCATTTATTTTCACACATCAAATATATATAGGTTTATTACAATAATTTTTATTTATTTTATTACATCATTATAAGTATACGTCGGTGGTGGATATCAGGATTTCAATAAATATTTAATCGTGTTATAAATTTGTTTTTATATTTTATTTGATCAAATGTACTCTTTCCTTATCAATCACGTAACTTACCCATAGAAGACCCTAGATATAAAGCATATTGAGCTAGCCACACGGGATATCGCTCTATTGGAGTGTTAAATCTTATTCTCATGCTCCGCTGAACATATATTACATATCCTTCCAGGAGGGGGGGGGATTCATTTTTATTCTTTCTAGGAGTGGCACGCAAAAGGTATTAGTAAATAGACCTTTCAAAGATGTGTACTTACTGCAGGTCCTAAACATTCGGGCATTCGGGAAAATTACTAACTAAAAGGGTTTTTAATTGGCAGACTCCTGTCAATTCCCCCTCTCTATCAGTTTAGCTGGAGATACCAATATGTTATGAGTACAGACAATCGGCTAAATTGGTATCCATTTTTTACCCTGTTCAATCTGTCACTTCATGCTCAGTGCAAGATTAGGAACATAACTCTGCAGGGAAGTTTGGGCCGGTAAAATATATTGAACCGGATGCTTTATCCGATACAATGGTCTTATTGCATTAATAATACTAATTTGGTTTAAGAAAGTTTAAAAAGAAAGCTATTTAAAAGTTGTTTATAAGAGTACATGTAATAAAGCACATATGCAGCAGTTACGTTTTAAAATGTCATTTTTACTTTTTAACCCCTTGAGTCCGAAGCGCCCCTGCGAGCCGCTGAACGAAAATTTAGACTTTCAACTGAGTTTGCGCGGAAACGGTAAGTAGTACACTTACGGTTCTCAGATCATTCGATCGGCCACTTTGTTACGGTTAAAATAAGCTATAACTTTTCTTTTTACGATAAAATTTGGATTTTTTTATGAAAGTTTTTGTAAAATGCACTTTTTAATTTTTTTACTTTTGTTTTTTAGATTTAATGATCGTAAATATGATTCACGGTCCATTGAACTTTTTTTTCAGTGTAATAATTACGTTCAGTTACATGAGGGCTTTTATAAGCTCTCTTAGTAGAAACAAATTTTTTAGTAAAAAAAAAGGTTAAAGCTTAAAAATAAAACATATCAAAAACATATATCGATTACTATGGATTCTAATTTGAAACCGATGGTAACATGTAAGACAGGATTCTGTGAGTACTCCTTTTATTATTTTTTTTATTATTAATTATTGTTTTCTATAATTAAATATCATTAAAAATAATATATATATATATGATACAATACAGGTGAAATAATATAAAAACGTTTATTTTAATATTTTTCTGACCTAGTTCTAGAACTCTCTTTTTATAAAAACGATCAACTTTTAGATAAAAAGACATTTGAAAATTGAGAATCTTTTACCTCAATTTGTTTTATGACCTACTTTTTATTACTTATTTTTATATATAGATATAATATATATACAATATAATACAGGTGAAATAATATAAAAACGTTTTTTGAATTATTTTGCTCACCTAGTTTATAACTCTTTATTATATATATACACATACAAAACAATATATATACAATAGAATTATATATATATGCAAAAAAGAATATATATATACGATAGAATTTTAGACAATACATTTGAATAATATAAAAACATGCACATCCACACGCATCATATACCGAGACATCCACTCTCATATTTCATCTCCCACACACATATATAATCAGTGCTCATAATAAATTTGATTATTTTGATATTTATTGATTTTTTTTATTCGTTTTATCTTGGAAAAATTTTTGCTTGATATTTATTTTTTGAGTACATTTTATTTAGTTGAAAAGAATACACATTTTAGATCACACACCATTCCATTTTTCACTAATATAATATTATACTATACTATACATTACTATATAATTTATTAAAGTCCTCAACATCTTGTAAATTATTTCTGTTATTTTTTTCCCCACTAAAAACCAAACATATTTCTAACAGATACCTGCATGCAAGGACAACCAAACATTTCTAGCATATACTCTGTTATAAAAGTAGAACATGTAGGGTGGCTAGTAAAAATGGAACTTACCAATCGCATTATTTTTGCATAGAAAAATTATCTCAGGTAAGACATTATATATCATTTTTTTCAGCATTTTGAGACGCATGTGATGAAGCTGTCTATGAAATTGTAATTTTAAGTTATACCTTTCAAAATTGAGAATTTGTGAACCAATGTAAAAATAAATATGTTTAAAAATGTAACAAAAATCTCATTTTTTAATTTTTTTTTTTTTGGTAATGACTATTTTATCAGCTTTATTATATTCTTTCATATTTGCACTTTCTAAAAATGTATATATATATTTATTGTAATAAATTAGAAATTTCATTTAAAATTATATGTCCTGTAATTTTTTTTGACATTCAAAATGGCTGTCAAGGTCCCTAAGGGTTAATAAATTTTAATTTTAAAATAGTTTTCTTTTGTGCTGTTTTTTTTTTTATAATTTAAGAAAGTAATTAAAGGCAAGCAAACTTTTAATCTTTAAAAAAAATATTCTAAATTTTAAAAAAAAAAAAAGGTGAATCCTTTCCGAACAAAACATTTTAGTTTTGGAAGGTTTTTTTTTTTTTTAATTGCATTCTTCTTGTTGTGATTGTAATCAATTTTTAATTTATTTTAACTAAGCTGAGACTTGTTTGTTACATTTTTTAAAATTAATTAGAAATAAGATTAACCCTGGTCAGAATCATTAATTAAGATTGAGTTGAGATAAAGTTGCCCTGTTGAAAAACCACTAATTAAAAAAATGTTTTGGAAAGAGCTCATAAATATGCGGTCTGATTATTTTCCAGCTATTGTTGTTTATGTTGCTTGTCTATTTATTCTTCAGCTATTAAGAATATTACTTTGCTGTCCAGAAGATTCTGCCATTATTATTTTACGGACTTCCAATTGCTAAGTAGAATATTTTCTTCAGTATGCAAAAACTATGCTAGAAAGGGTTTCCTCAATATTACCTTCGCCATGCCATGCTAAGTCAACTTAACGAGAGCCCCGGATCCCAAATTGTCCCAGCAAAATCATGCCATAAGAGCTCAAATCGGAACTGATCCCTAACATTGCCTCCTGCCTTCACCAGAATTTAGAATGAACTATATGTGCCGTGCTGAAAGGCCTCTGCAGTTTTAAACTTATACCTCAAGGTAACATGTTTCCGTTATTCTTTCCAGGGATTTTTTTTTTAAAGTCTCAGCTATTAAAAGTTCCGTGCTCAATCAAGTATTCTGTGTGTTATTATTGTATTTATATTGCGTACTGGAATCTTAGTTTTAAGATTCCAGGTATGTTTTAAATTTATTTATTTGAGAATATATTGTGACTTTATATTGTATATGCATAATTTGCCTCTTTATTTATATTCCTAACTCTTTCTAAATACTTTGGCAGAGCTTCGTAATTTTGTTTAACTCACCTGTCCTTTTTGTATTATCATAAAATTAATTTTAAGTAGTTTAGTTTGTGTTTACTGCAGACGGCAAATTTTTTGGCTGGTGGTTTATCGTGTTTAGTGTTCTGGTTTTCTGAAATTGGAGATTTCATTTCTTATTTTCTAGATTATGTAAGATCGTAATCATTCTTCATGTTTTCTTGCCTTGTATATGAAATTAAACATATCAGGAGCTATCCTGCGAACAAATGACATCTCTAGTCTCAAGGTACTAGAGAATGCTCGTCTCACGCTATTTCGTTAATTTCCTGCAAGTCTCTATTTCTATCCTTTTTCTATCTCTGAATTAGGAAGCTGGAATTGGTTTTCATAAATCGCCAGCAGGAAGATATTAACAATTCCCTTTTTAAATTCGTAGGTGAGAAAACAACCTTATCTTCCACAGTGTTTAATGTTTTAATATTTTCAGAACTCATATACACTCTTGGATGAATACACTAATCTAGGTCAACGTTCAAATTTTGTTCGCTACATTTATTTTATCTTTTATTTTTTTGCTTCAACTTAATAAAATTTTAAATTATTTAAATTTACATTTGCTGACGTTTGTCTTAGTGTTGTATTTCTCAATTGTCTGAATTTTAGTTAGGATCTTTTGTTACCTTCCTGGGTTTAACCGGTGCCGATCATCATCATCATTTTCACGGTAAATAAATTTTCCAGGTATGCAGTGATTTGGTGGCACCATTACAATATATTTAACAAATATATTTACAATAAGTAACATTAAAATAATAAAGTGCATAACAAAATATAAAATATTTAATTTAGCATCTATAGTTACTCTTTGATTATAGTTTATTTCACTTGTTACTCCAAACCCTTATCCCCTACAAGAAATAGTCGTTTTATGTCCATATAAACATAAATGAAATTTATTTTTTATTTATGACTGTCTAAGTCATTCTTGCTTGCAAAATTATTATATTGGGATTATAATTTGTTTTATTTTCATTGACTTGATAGATTAAATTCATATCAATCATATTGATGATATGAAATCCCTGTAATATAATGTAATTATAATAAAAACAGGAAAGGCTATTTATAATAGAAATAATTAGTCAAGTATATTGAAAATATTTAACTAAAATATTAATATAAACAAAAACCTTTCTCTTGACGATGATCGAATTTGTAAGCAATCAACTTCTTGTCATAACCTATATTTTATTTTAATTTACAACAATGGTAATAATATTTAGCTCTTATATATTAAAATCTTTCCTTTAATATAAATACAAAAGAGGGGGAAATAAGTGTTAACACTTATTTCCCCCTCTTTTGTATTTATATTAAAGGAAAGATTTGAACAGAGATATTTATATAAAATATATAACTAAATAAAATTCCCGACATGGACCTAAATATAGTTTTAAAGTTCATAAGAGAAATAGTCTAGTAAATAATTATAATAATCTCCATTAATCTATTCCGGGTATAGATGGTACACTAAGTCATTTATAATTTCCATTCTTAGAACTTCTGCTTTGGAGTGTAGAGTTGTTCGATCCATTTATTAATAGCAAATTTGATTTTTCTCAGCATTAGATGTTAAATGCTAGCTCAATTTCATCCCAGTTTTGACAATTATAACTTCATGAATGACTACTTTCTTTCCCCAGTGTGATTTTGCAATTAGCAATGCATGGTTGTCCTTATTGTTATTTATATATTTTTACTAAAGTACCTTGAATGAATTAAGAGCAATATTTTCTTTTACTATTAGATATCCTTAATTATAGATAATTCAATCTATGATTTAAAATTAGAAACACTTTGAAAATTTGAATAATTTAATTTTGGAGATTTCACTTTCAAATTTCTCAGTTGCCTAGCTTTGACTCTATACGCTTTTTATTCCTTTCTTGAATATCCAAATAGTTATTTCTATTACTATTTCACTTCAATGGCAGCTGGTTCTCTACTTAAATTTATGCAGGTTGTTCAGCCGATGAGAAATTTTTATCTGAATTCAGAGAAGCTTGTTGGTTTTTATATTTTCCTATTATTAAAACGAAGATATTCTATTGAAGGTAATTTTTGCTGAATTTGAATACCAAGTTCATGATTTTGATTTAGGTTCACTGTTAACATCATGAAGAGTAATTATTATATATAGATAATATGTTGAATAAAAATTTTATTTGTATTTCTTTCCTTTAAAATAATCTTTTATTTCTTGCTTGCCTTTACTTTATCCGATCATATTTCCCTCGTATTGTTGTAATGTATCTGGTTTACATCACAGTTAAAGAGATAATTTTAATAAAGGTTAGTTGTCATGTATGTGTTTTATAGCTTAATTCAAATACGTATTTACGTATGATTAAGTTAGGGGTTTAAATGTGAAGCAGTCAAATGTGTAATCATCATCGAGCTTCATGCTTCACCATCTACACTAACCTCTGCGGGGCCCACAATTCAGACCTCGACGTATATATATATGCCATTCATCCACACACTGCATAATGATTAGAGAAATTAGTAAAATTAATCATATTTAGTAAAGTGAAACAGTAGTTTGCATGGTGCATATATATATATGAACGAAGCAATAATTTTATTAATATTTATTGCTGAAAATTAAACATCTTTATATAATTGTCAATCTTTATATATATGTATTTTAATTAAAGTATTGGAATGTAACAACAAAGAAAAATGGGGAGGGCTCGAAATACTGAAATAAACTTTATCTAGATTCAGATCGTTTTCTTTAATTAAAATTATAAATCTTAATTAAAATAATAAGCAATTCTTTTGTTAGTTATTTTCAAATCTTTAAAAAATATCTACAGTGGTATTTTGAGCCTTATCTGTTTTAAAAAATATTTTACTAATTAAATGTTTTTTATTTAATCAAGAGATTACAGAGATAGCTGTGGGCAAACTGAGATTGCATTCTTGGCGGGATTAAAGGGTGTATAAAAAGGACCATAGAACAAAAGAAGTCAGTTTTTAGTCAGTTGAGTTTAGTTACTTTTCAGTGGAGTTGGTTTAGTTATTTTTCCGTTAGTTACTTTCAGTAAAACAAATTTTAAGAAGCCAATACAAGTTCTGCGTTATGAAGTTTGAGTAGAGGAATCTTTTACCTTTCTCTCGGAGAACTGTCTATCTCTGCCTGCTGCCGCCATATTCCATCCATCTGACCGGCCGTATATGATGCTCCAACTGATTGACTGCTTATTCTACATCTACTTACTATGCGGAGGTAACCTCATGTAATATAGAGCTGTTTAATACGTAAATTCCTTTTGTAGTTTCTAATAAGATGTAGTTAAACCTTTGTATTTTAATTCAGATATTAATTTATAAGTTTCTGCTAATTTTGTTTTTAAATTCTCTCTCTATAATCCCTTACTAATATAATGTTTTTTTTTTAACTTACCTTTAACGCTTGAACTCATATATATTATACCCTCACTTCCAGGAAATATGTAATAATAATAAATTGGTCTAGCTCAAATAAATAACTATGTTCACTTTTAAATGTATCCAATCAATAATAATAAATTCTTTAATACTATCAATCATTAATCTAGCTTTAACTAATAAATAATAATATAGTTCTGTTTTATAAGTTAAATAAATAAATATCTAATAAAAATCATGAGACTATGAAGTGAGTTTACAAGTGGTAAAACGAATACATTCAGCCAATATCCCACAGGATATCACCTTAATGGCATAATAATACCATCTTCTTTCTTAGTACTTTAAAAACAATAAATCTATAGTACTCCTATGTCTTTAATCAAAATTAATTAAGTAAATGACTTAATAAATTAATCTGAATATCTTTATAAAATTTATTTAGCTCAAATATCTCAGGGTCTTTTAAAATAATTTTAAATAATTATAACTTCTGTAATTAAGTATGATAAGGGATTTAATATCATTCCCAACTACATCTAACTAATACCAATACTAATAAAATAATATTAATCTTCAATCTATAATTTAATCTCACATCTTTTCTACTTGTAATATTACTTATGTATATCACATAATAATAATGTAATGTAATCTTCTATTATCCATCTGGCATATTAAACAAACATATGGTATGATCTTATAATCTGAGAATATGTGGCAATCACTAATAATATAATTCTGTGTAAATCTTTTGTGGTTATTTTATGACCAGAATAATGATATAATAAATGAAATTTCTTTAATAAAATCATATCAATAAGACATTATAACTTTTAAATAATAACTTTATTTATGTTGTGCAAATATCATGTCTTAATTCTAATTATCTGTGATTATGTAATTGTGATGTGAAGAAATTGAGTCGACACCAAGATTTATAACAAAACTTAACAAATTTATTAATAAGCTTGAACAATAAATTATATACAGTATATACAATATGAATGAACTTTGTTTTACTCCCATTTAGGTAATCTCACAAAAAAAATATATTAAATAAAATAAATATAAGATACAAAAAAAATTGCTTTATAAAATTCTTATTATTAAAATATTACCATAATATCTTTATGGCCTCCATTAAGTTTCTTTAAATTATTACATTGCAAAAAGTATCATTTAAATTATTAATTCAATATACCTTTATTATTTAGTTTTTAAAATACTTTTATTATCTCATATAATTATTCCTAACCTATTCATAATGTAAATAATCTTAACTAATAACATATCCATTAATCTAGACTGCTTATTACTCATCAATGTAATGTCAAATAAAATGTAAGTATTGATGTGTTATTATTATAGAATACTTTTTATATAAGATTATGTTCACTTATACTCTTCAAATGTGATTTAGTTATATCTCTTTTACTTGTAAAAATATGCATTAAAATTGAATCTTTTAAAACTTAATGACTAAATAATATCTTTAGAAAACACATTTTATTCATCATTTATTTATTTGTAATAAATAAATAAATGAGTCCCAAATATAAAAAAGTTTACGATTCCTTATTAACAAGTTATAATCTTGTACTCTCATTTACTTATATCCTTACTTTAAAACAATATAACCCATCTTATCTTCTTCAATAAGACTTCTACATTTTAAACTTATTCATCATTTCATATTTTGAAATACTATCCTTTATGATGCAATTCGAACAATATCGATAGTAAATACACAAGTAGGTATATGGAATAAATTAGATTTTAATTTAATAGCACTTCTATTAAATAACTATCATGGTAACAGTGTATCATGAATAAGGTATGACTACTTTAATTCATCACCTCTACTAATAAACATAATGTCCAAGCTATCTATTCAGCTCTATGGAACATTACAATTTCAACATACAGAAAATAACACTACCATAAACATATACAAGTTATAGGGCTATGTTATCTATACTTGCACAACAACCACTATTATCTATACTTATTTCCCTATAAACAAATCCTACACAAAATATTATCTTGGTCCCACATTCTTATAACAATAAATAAATTCATGTCTAAAATAACCATCTAACCAATAGATAAAAAAAGATTATTTTATCCCTTAGTAACTTTAAACATAAATACAAACAATCAGTATCGATATCCCAGTTTATTATTTTTTATCACTTAAAATAAACCTTAAATTCAGTTATAATAGAATCATATACTTATATTTCCCTTATATTAAAATGTACTTATAATATTATTAAAAGTATGCATATTCTTTAACATGAATAAACAAATTATAAGCTATGTGTATGCACTGTAGTTTTTCATACTCGTTTCATACATCCATACTAAAATATACAATAATAAAATGATTAATACTTTTATAATCGTTACTATCAATAATACATCTTCATTGTCGATTATTACATTAATATTTCTGGATCACAAACTAAATAAAACATTATTTAAATATCACTCATTCTTCATCATCGTACTTTAAAAATATTAAGTTTTTTTTTTTTTTTTTTAAATTATTAAAAGATTTTTTTAATATTCGGTTAGTAAATAATTTAATGTTCCTACCCTACTTCTATTTTATAAGCATTATGATAAAAGTTAGTAAAATAAAATTTAAAAATTCATATTTACGAAATAAATTCCACCAAAGTTCGTTATAAAAATGTTCTTTTTCTTCTGTACAGCATGTTGACGAAAAACATCTTCCTTTAACGCCAAAAAAAACCACGCATGCTCCAATGGTTCTACTTTCACTACATATCCGACAATTCTTTTTAAAAATAAAGAAAATAACACAAAAGTAAGTCGACTTGTAAACTACTCCAGTTGCAGTACAAATAGTTCAGAGTTCTTTTTTTATTTCCAACAGTAATTGCTAAATGCATTTTTTAATCCTCTATTACGACATATATTTTCTAAAATTTTACTGCTTTCAGTTAAATTTGCCACAGGTCAGTATTCCTAGATACAACACAGCATTCATAGTATGTATTATTATAGTTTTAAATACTTTTCCGAATATATTCTGTATGTCCACCATACAACAACTTATTTTGAAGATTTTTCCAATGTAATATGTTATCTTACCAATAATCTTCATTTTTTAAATTTTTTTTAAAAAAATTATATTTTTCAAAAATTAATTTTCAATATTTCTTCATAAAGAAATATTTCAGCATCTTAAATAATTGTTATTTTTACATTGTTTTTTTAAAAAAACTATTCTATTTTAAAATAGCTTTCAGAATAAAAGATTTCATATTTTTTCTTTCCATCTCTGACGAGCTTTTCTGAATCTTCTCCGTGAAGTTCTGTCTATTAAATTTACTATTACGTTAGCATGAACGCGTAACACAGGCAAAATTATGTGCCTTGTAGAACAATAATAATTCGATATTTTCCTCCATAAATTTAAGTTCAGTGATGACTCCTCCATGTTTAAGTTGATGTTAAATTAGATGAAATAAATTAGCAAGTAAGGAACTACTTAATTTTTTGCCGCACATTTCCATATCATGATCTTATAATAATAAATTACTGTACTTTTAGAATTTTAAAGTAAATAAAATTGACTATTATTTTAACAATTAATTGACCGAAATTGTGGTAACAATAACGATGGTATAACTGATCTGGAAATCCCTGCCCAAACTACACGTTTGATTGGCTAATTAAACAATACTTACTTCCAACAACCCTGGGCAAATAACGCTGGTTAAAGTTAAAACAAATAATAATTTACTACATATTTATTTTTTATCATATTATTTAATTCTTAATTAATTTTCATATTTTATTTACACTTAGTAAATACTCTAAAATAACTTTAAAAATCACATTATAATATTTATGTTTCAAACAATATATATTGACATTATAATATTTATTACCATTTCTATCCTTCTTTTAAACAAAATGTATTTATTTTCAAAATATAATACAAATTAATTTTATTTATTATATTCACTTTAAAGACCCCATTTAATATTTATAACAAATAATATTATTTTATTCTGGGATAGACAAATCTAATATTTTTAAAATTTATATTAGAATTTTAAAATAGTTTTACTGTATTAAAAAACTTTGCAAACGCACATGTAAAGATCCACACATCACGTGATCCACAAAATTACATGAGATGCTAATTTAACTAAAAAAATAAATGATTTAATTTATAAAATATTACATAAAAATAATATTATAGCAAAATTTAAAATAATTATTTCAATATTATAAAATCAAATATGCACTTTTCTCCTATATTATTACTTTTAATTAAATGATTTTTTAAATATAACTATTAAATACAATTATTATTATTAAATATTCTACTCGTTTAACTTTAAATTACTACTTTTAAAATTTACTTCAATCATTTATTTATAAGACTTATTAAATCAGTATTTATTATGGCCAGTTTTCCCAACCATACAATCTTATAATGATTTTTAGTTAACTGTTTTCTTTCAAATACTAACGCAATATTATACATCAACTATTTTACTTGCCCTAACTAGATTATTAAAAGATCATCAACACATAACATACATCATTCCCTTACTTAACTTTGAAATTTAAAATTTTCTAGTAAATTGATCTAAATAATCCATCCTTACCTAAACAAAAGGGTACAATATATATAACTTTGTGCGGCTCCATTAAGATTTTATGTATTTTGTTTAATGTATAGGTATAATTTATTTTCTTTAATATGCCAAAAATCCCCAAATTCGCGAGTTTGGAAAAGGGGGAAAATAATTGTTTAATTTGGAAAGAAGCGGGGCTTCATTTAAAACCTATCAGTAAAGTTTTGTTTATATTAAATAGAAATTGCTCGCGAGTTTGGTTTCATTTTAAATTCGTTATTCTTAAAGTCAATTAAAAGCTTTTACTGTGAATGAATTCTGCTAAATTTACTGCTTTGAATTTGTTTTTAAAATTTCATTTTAAAAGCTCATGAACCTTGATTAATATAATTAGTCCATCCTTTCCTACTGTTGCCTAAAGGGCTAATGTAATCCGTAATATGTATATGGGAATCGAATTTGAATATAAATTTTATTAGTTTAATGCTATAGAAAAGAGTTATTATTCATTACAATTTGTTGAATGACTCAGGATTGAAAACAGGTTATTGCGCAAGAGGTTAGACCATTTCCAAACTTGAAAATAATAATATATGAAAATTATATTATAAAATTATATAAACGTTGCTGGCATATCTTTTCCTTTATTCTGATATTTTATCTTTTCCATTTCTTGATTGTTTTGTCATTGGGGACATCGGAAGCCTGAAGCTCCTGTCCTACTTTTCAAAATCGTTCATAATCAGGGACACTACTCCTTGTGTGAGGCTGATAAGGTTGATGTGCTGCGGATGACAGTACATACAGCTCTGGGCTTTCAAACCCAGCCTCTCCTTCGATATTGTTCCGCCAGAATGCGCAGGCATATCAAATCTAAGTTCGTTTCAAATATTCTTTTAAAAATGATAGAATATCCAAAACTGCCATGAAGGCCAGATTTCTTTATTGTATGCTAGTACCGTTACTCTGCTCTATAATTTGATCATCGTCTGCCTAACCTTAGTAAGTCGCAATGATGTGTTAGAGATGATGATTCATTTCGTAAAATACATTCGGTATGTTGATTTTAAAACTGCTTTCTTTTAAAAACCGTTATCAATTCTCATAGACGTAAATCAAATTTGTATTAATGATTGTAAAACTTATTCTCGTAAATGTAGCGCATTGTGTGTTTTTTGTATACTTATTCTAAAGACGCTATGTCCAAACAGTGCCTATCAAACATATAATGATTTTAAGATTGTAAATAAATGACTGAGACCGTATATTTATATTTATTTGTCAAAATGATTAATGCTAAATTATCAGGTATCTTTCTGTACTCCGAATCTGTTCCGATCTTGTAGATTGTTTTGTACATCAACAACATTCTCTTAGTAAAAATTTATTAAATTGGCATATTAACTCTGCACAAATTACAATTCATTCTATAAAATTATATTCATGAAATAATTAATAAAGAGGATTTTATAAAAACAAATCCCAAGTTTGTAAATGTATAATGTCACCCCAAGCGTGAAACAATTTTGTAATAAATATATATATATATATATATGCGTTTTCTCAATATTTTATTAAATATATATTTCATGTAAATCCTGGTTTGTTGTTGAATTATTATTTTGTAATTAGTATTTAGAACTATTTTCATTAGCTAATAATTTAGCATTAATAAATATAACTTTCATAAATGTAATTCCTGGGCTACTCTTATCTCGATCATCATCATCAGTCATCTTCTGCTCTACCACTTTGTCTCGGAATTAAAATAATTATTGTATCATCGGGATTGTTGTTTATTGGGTCAGAGACTCGAAGAATTGGCAAATAGGTTAGAATTCAGGATTGCTCCAGACCTGTGTATCTCGAGCATGATCGGATTCGGGGTACTTTTGCTTAGGATTTGAATCTTGTTAAGTGAGCTTAATTCAAATACATATTTACATATGATTAAGTTAGGGGTTTAAATGTATATAACAAATAATTGTTTATCAATTATAGTGCTTCATTTTTATTATTGTAGTGTTGGTCTTGGATTCGAATTAAGGCAAAGGGTGTTAAATGATACTGGAGGGATGTATGGGCCACACCTTACATTATATACATATATAAATGTGATATATATATATATTGTACCGAAGTACATTGATATTAAAGTAATTATATGAGTCCCATGTTTTAAAAATATAAAAATTTAATATTAAGAGAATAAAATGTAAAAACTAAAGAGCAGGGGGGAGGGGGAATTTTGTATTAAATAAAATAAACTGTAAACGCAGTTTAAAATAATAAGCTGTTTAAAATAAAAAAAATTTTTTTTTGTTTAAAAGAAGAAAAAAAATCTTGTAATAAATAAATGATTTAATATTCTTTAAATGAATTTTAATAAAATAATAAAGAGATTTTGTTTTATCTTATAATAAATAAATAAATATATGTGCGCGTGTGTATGTAATTTTTAATAAAAGTAGACACAAATGCTGATTTTATTTCACGAGACGAACGCTGCTGCTAAATAAAGTTTTCCATTGTTTAAAACAGTATAAATAGCACAACTTTTGTTCATTCTGGGTCTGACTTTCTCATTTTAATAAATATTTCCTGAAGTAATATTTCCAAAAAATGTTGCACTGTTAAAACCAACATATTTGCAGTTGACCGAAAGCCGCTCTCTACGCATCTAAGATCTGCGATTAGTTTGGAAAGTAATCATGCTGAAATAGATTAAACGAACAGCGGAGTGCAGGAACGCCAAACCAGCCACGAAAATCATACCAAATCACAGGATCTACGGAAGAATCATTTTACCAGTCGTCGATGAGTTAAGAAATAATTCCATTATGCTGTTTCTGTAGTATTTTAAAACCTAGGTAATTATTTGACTTTGATATCTAAACATTCCCGATTTCTTTTTTAAGTAAAGATAGACTTTATTAAAAGAACTTTGAACTTTTTGAATTAAACTTAAAAAAAAAAAGAATAAACTTTAAACTTCAAAAAATTAATATTTGCAATAATAAAATAAGTAAAAGCAGCTTCTATTAAATATTTTTGAAACAATGGCATGCATGTATGTGTGATTTGATTTTTTTTTAAACTTAAAAAAAAAAAGATAAATTAAAATATGTAACGTATATAATTTATTTGCTAAAGTAATATATTAAAATGCTTATTTTAATCTTTTAAAAAAAAGTGTGTGTGTCATTATAAGATAAATCGATTAATTTATTTTAAAATAATATAAAAAACACTTAAATTATTTTTCTTAAAACATTTATGTTTATTTCTGATATGTACAGGTAAGTATAAATATTTATTTTCTTAATAAGAGTAGGAGGAAAAAAATCTAATCATTAATAATAGTATTTCAGAAAAGATTCGCTAAGTTAAATCTATAAATGTTTAGTATTCAGTATAATGTTGTTATTATTAGTTTTAAAGGATTGAAGTATTATTTTTGAATGGTTCGGGGAAAATTATTTTAGTTTTTAAAAAAAAATAGTAGCTTAGGAGAGGCAGCGTTTAAGATATACCTTTTGTTTTGTCTATTTAGTGGGTGGTTGGAACCGGTTGAGCTAGCAGGGATTTTCAGGTATCAAATTATGCTGATCAAATGGACATGCTAATTCTAATGTAATTAGCTGGCACCTAAGGGATTTTTCTTTCTTCTTTTAAAAATAAAAGTAAAGTGTTTATTTGATCAGTGTATATTTGGTAGTCGAGTGTTGAATGTTATTGATAGTTCACTATTGATGATAGTTGACACTTTATCTGAAAACCTACCATTTTCTGAAAGGGAAATCTAGGAGGGCAAAATATAATATAATATTAGATAATATTTTATTTGTCGATGCTTGGTGTTTGTTGTTTCCCGTAAGCTTAAGTAGTAAATTTTAAATTGTAAGTTTTATATCGTTAAGAGTCTTGAAGGTAGTAAGTGTTTAATAGAAGTAGTAGTTAGTTGTAGTATTTTCTTTATTGGTTGTTCGGAGGAGGTTGGTTCAATATATTTTTAGCCTTATAAACATTTTTTAATTACTGCAGTACAATAAATAATTATCTCTCTCTCCCTAAACAAAAGTCATTTTGTATCTCCCAATATTTTTTTTTTTGATCCAAACCTTTATCTTATCTGATACTGGAGGAGTGTAAGAACCACACTTTACATTATATATATCGATCAAATCATATCTGTATTATTCTGCAATCGTCAGAATCCATTAAATCATTGATTTTTCATATAAACCCTTTATTATTTTGAGTCTCTATGTAAACCATGACCTCCAGCTGGGACGGAATAAAACCAAGCATTGCTAGTGTCATCACAAACGTTATCCATTAGTCAGATAGGCAATAGTTTAGGCAAATACGTTAGAATTCATCCTTGTCCTGACATGTATCTTGTGCATGGTTGGATTCAAGGTACTTTTGCTTGGATTATTGGTCTTGATGAATGAATACACGATTTTGACCGGCACAATATTTAGCCTTATAAACATTTTTTAATCACTGCAGTATAATGAATAATTAATTATCTATCTCTCCCTAAACAAAAGCCATTTTGCATCTCCCAATATTTTATTCTCTTTCATCCAAGCCTTAATCTTATCTATTAAGATATATGTAAATATTTATTAAATTGTGGAAGTTATTGCTACTGGTCAGTAGTTAGTTGTCCTACTTTCAGATTTTTATAGCTAGGTAAGTTGTCTAAGTTTAATAATCATAGGGTAATTAAAACTTCAAATTATTAACTTAATGTAATAAATGTATAAAAGAGCAAGTAAAATTTATTACATATCTTGGAAGATGATAGGTGAAAAAGTGTCTTGGAAACATACTAATTAATAAATTTAGATATTTTATAAGTGTTCTACAAAATCAAAGATATTTTTCCTTTAAATATTCTTATTGGTATATATAAATCTTTATTGAGATATGGAATAACACTTTATGGTCTTGCAAGCTTTTCTAATATTAATAAATTAGCATTACTACAAAAAAGAATAATTGATCTAATAGAAAAAAAATTATATTAAAAAAGAAAAAAATGGATACAAAAACAATATTTTATTATTCAATCAACTTCTTGAATATTTAATTATAGAGAAGAAAATTTTTGATAATACTTTTAAAAAACTATATATAAAACAATTTGAAATGTGTCTAAGAAAAACATATATATACATAATATTTTCTGTATAGTAATGTTTACTACACTCCTCTCACGCAAGATAGAGAATGGTTTCTATCCATTTTTAATACCTAATGGAGGAATGAAATCATAAACATATGACATAACGTGAAAAAGATAACAATTCCCAAGATGCACATTTCATGCTGAACCAGCATTCATCATTTGCCCCAGATCACAATCTTTTACACCTATCTTTATCATTGTTTACTATATATAGATAGCCAATTACTACAATTTAATTATGTCAAATATGCTTAGTGAAAATATAGTAATAATTTTTATTAGTTCTTCATTAGACTAGAGATTATCCAATTATGAATAATATTTGTATAATTTTCTATTGAATCACTAATAAAAATTATTAATATATTTTTATTAGGTGATTTGTGTCAAAGTTATGAGGGCAACATTTGACACATCAATTAAACTGTAGTAATATGCTATCTATATATATATTGTAACTGTCAGAATTGCACAACTCAAATGCAAATGGTTAGTTCACATGTGCATTCCACATTTTGACATTACAGAATACCAAATAGTTGATTGCAAATAAAGATTAAAAATGCCAAAAATAATGACACATTATTATTTATTCACGTATATACAACACTAAACATACATTGACGTGACTTTAGTTAATTAATTCATAAATTAACTTCAGGTAAATAAACCTTTACCAATTTAATTTTAGTTATTATTTTCATTTAACTTATGTACAGATATAGTATACAGTGGTATAAATGTTTTAAATACTTGATATTTTTTTAGAATACTATTAATGTTAATTGTTTGAATGAATTCCAATCTACTGCATAGATACTTAACTGCTCTCAACTCTCGTATGCACTGTTCTAATGCTGATACAAGCTTATACCTTAAGGCTGATCTTACTACTTCACTATTGTGATCAATTACAGGTTATGTTATTAATATGCAATAGGTAATAAAATAATTGTAAAATACACAAATTCACATCTGTACTACAATGATTATATAAGAACGCATATATGAAGATAACTTCTACAGCATATAGTGACCGCCAATCGCATATGTATCAATACCAGATATATACGAAAGAAAATTGGATGGCATGTGGTAGGAATTGATTGTCTACCACACATCACTGTTTAAATGAAATAATGATTGTAAGGGATCAGCAGTCTCAAATGATGTTACAATCATCTAATACTAACGTGTTACATAAGAAAGAGAATCGGATGTAACTCAACACGAATCGACAGATACCAACTGCATATTCTTATCAGTAATAATTCAAATATGAGTCTAAGTAGCTAAAACTTACATCTACTTAATAGAACCCCAATCTAGCTTGTCTATGCAGCACGATTGCCCTCCGCTCATAGTTTATACATTTGTTGATTTAACATTAAATAAAGTGAAAATAATATATATCTTTTAATAATATGACAAGAGACTGCTATTACAAGCTAATTGCCTTTTATAAACTAATTTATTACAATTAGCGCTTATTAAATTGTGGCATGATATTTAAATAAAACACACTACAATCTCTTGGCATACCTGCTTGTAAACTGATTAATTACATAACTATTCATTAACATATTTCATTAAATTGGAGATAATAATTGACTAAGTATTAGTTTCCTTCAGTTTAACAGTTCATGTTCAGTCTTTAGGTATTTGCAGTGTTGGTTCTTTATCATAGCTATGGTGGATGAAGGTTTAAATCACTTTCTCATTCGTATTGGTTGCATAAATATTAATTAGGTGTTGGTTTGGTGGCTGGTTTTGCCTGTAACATTGGACATCAGACTTTGTCTTTTCTAAGGTGAATACATAGCGGATACATTCAGTTAGTTCTTCATATGCAGACACCTTCTCTTTCAGGACTCGGTGATGAATGATAATCACTACCAGGATCAAGATAGAATAATAAAAAGATCCTCTTTGTCATTTTCAGCAGTATTTATATGATTTGGAGTTATCCTATCTGTAAAATTTGGATTGATCTTGTCATTTGAATCCTTTGATTTATTGATTATAAATAACTTCACTATTATGCTGAGGTCCAAATTTGTTTGTCCAATAAATACACCATTTTCAATTTCATATTTTTGAACAGGAATAACAATCTTTTTAATTAAAATTATTTTAATCATTTATCTCCTAAATTTTAATCTAGTAATCTATTTACCAGCATTTTAATTTTTCTACTGTCATTTCCACCTTTTTTTTTTATTGTTAAAAGAAAAACACCTTTTTCTTTTAAACTACTTTTAAGTTAAATTTAGAATTTATTATCTTTTTTTTAATTTTAGAAAAATATTTTGTATTTAACACAAAATAACTATATAATTATACCTTATACATTATCTGTGCATTTATAATAGATATTTAATTTTTATTTATAAAAATTTATTAGAATTTTTTAAGTTAAATCTTGTTTGTAATTTTTTTATATGTGAACATGAAGTGTATATGTGTGTGTGCATATATATATATAGCTTCAATATACTGAACAATGATAGATACGTGTAAGAGATTGTGATCTGGACCAACTGATGAGTGTTAGTTCAATACGAAATGTGTATCTTAGGGATCATATATATTTTTTACATTTTTAGTTATGTTTATGATTTTGTCCCTCCACAAGATGTTAAAAGTGGATAGAAACCATTCCCTACCTAGTATGAGATTGGTGTATTGAAAATTATAGAAATATTATTCATTATTGAATAATCTAAGTCTAATGAATGATAAATAAAAATTATAGATATATTTCAAAGTGTTATAATAAATATGGAACTGGAGTAAGAAATTACTGTTCCTAAATTATTCAATAATTTACCTATTGAATTATAAAGCTTGCAACATTATAGGGAAATAAAAAAATCAAATTAAAAAATGTATTAAATAGAGTGAAAAGAGAAAAAATGAACTTTATATATAGAAAAATGTGTATGTGTATATAATATTTAATCACTATTTTTATCATATTATTGAAATATAGTTTATTGTTATCATTAGAAAAGTTAGTATTATGTTTAAAATTAAAAGAAAAAATGTAGGTATATAAACTCATGGAAAATTTCTTTTACATAAAAGTACAACTAGGGCTTAATAGAAGAATGACATTTGCATTTGTGCAAATATATTTTGACTTTCATTTAAATGAATGAATAAAAAATAACAAAGGTTAAAAAAAAAAAAAGTAGAAATTACATTGGATGGATTAATGGCAATTTATTGCTCTCCATGTTTTCATAAATGACTTTAAAGTAATTTGATTTGATTGTTGTTGTTAACTTAATGTTAATTAATTTAACTATAATCTGGACATTAAAAAAATATATACCATATATCGGTAAACTATTTTTAGTGAATTGGCATTGTTTTCATAAATGACTTTAAAGTAATTTGATTTGATTATTGTTGTTAACTTAATGATAATTAATTTAACTATAATCTTGGAAGTTAAAAAAATATATACCATTTATCAGTAATTTTAATACTATAATAAAATTTCAATGAAAAAATTATATATAAAATTAAATTTTGTAAATATATTATTTGTACAATGAGAGCCTACACTTCTGAAAGATTTGAAAATTTTCATAATTTATTAATATTGTATTTTTTTTTCATTAAAATAAAATATTTAAAAAAATTGAAATAATGTCATTAATATTGTAACATTTAATTAAGAAAATAAAGCTATACAGCCTTGCATCATAGAGAAATCATTAAAGAAATGTCACAATTGTAATGCTTCTGCCCATTATTACTATTATTTGAAGATGGTGTATCTTGTGTATTAAGTGATACTTCATATTAAAGAATTTTTGTGTAAAGTATATTGATTAATATTGTTGTACAGATAAAGCAAAGCAATTTTTTTATAATTAGTCCATTTCAAGGCAAAGACCTTTCTAATAAATCCTCAAGTAGGAATAGTGAAGAAAAAGGCAATTTTTACCAATCTTGTCAGTTGCTGGATGGTAAGAGTTTGAACCTTTTTTTTATCCTATCCTCTGTATAAGAACAACAAAATATCCATTTATTAACAAATGTTGAGTGATTGTCGTGGTTACCTATCAGCTAAAAAAAAGCATTGTCCAGTAAATAAAATTTAGGCAAACCTTGATTTAGATAAATCCAACTAATTTCCAATATATGTAAAGTAAACACCATTCAAAAATAAAATATGCAGTTTTTTTGTATTTAATGCTGTATGTACATGTTTTTGTGATATATTGTGACGCTTTTTTTTTTTTGTTTAGAATTGTTTTCATATTTTGCACCATGCTAAATTTGTACGTGAAGATAAAAATTTGGAAGTAATGAAACAGATTTCAAACATAAATCCATTCTATAATATATATATATGAACATATTTAAGTAAATATATATAAATAGCATTCGTTTTTATTTTGTATTTTATTCCTTTTTTTTTTAAATTCTAACAAAAAAATTTGCACATATTACAACTTGTAGCAAAGTAAAAAAAATTTCAAGTGAGCAATTGGAAGAAGTTGAAATGGAGTTTACAATATTTTATTACATTTTAAAAAACTGATTTTAAATGAAGAAAACAAGAATGGGGAAATTAGTTAATAAACATATTATTTATTTTGTTCACATAAAAATTTAAAAAAACTGATTTTAAATGAAGAAAACAAGAATGGGAAAATTAGTCAATAAACATTATTTATTTTGATTACATAAAAATACAAAAATGTATTACATACCTATTCAAATTTCTTTATTTACATTAGCATTTGACTGCTTTAAAAGCTTAATTCCAAAGAAGTCTGAAAAGTCCACCACTACTAGTTTCAAAATGCTAAATATTTGCTCTTTCTTTTACATTTACATTTTTAATTATTTATTATATAGAACAAATTAATGAATTCAACTATAGTAAAATTCTGTCCTCACCATTGCAAAATTGGTAATTATTTTTGTTTAAGTTCATTTTCTCAGTAGCTAATATTGCAAGATCTTTTTTATTTTGGCCCAATTGAATTTTTTTTTTTAAAACATTTTTATTTACTAAAAGATCTTATAATATTAATTATAGTTATCAGAAGTGTGAAAAACCAAAGATAAATAATATATATATAATGAAGTTGTATTATCCATTATATTTTTTCCATGCCCTCCTCGCATACATAATACATCCCATATGATAGCTCATGTTTTTTTTAATAATGTTTGATTACAATAGAATATATATTGTTCATTGAATTGCATATGTACAATATTTTTCATCATGCGCATATATACCACAGATGGTTTTTTTAATGTCCAGCATATATAAATTAAGATTATAGCATAAACAAAACTTTAAAAAAATAATGGAAGATATTTATATTAACTTCATTATTTTAAAAACTTTTTTCAGAAAAATGTAATTCAAAATAAATACATACAAAAGGTATATAAATAAAAGCTTAGGTTAATACTTTAACAACATGGTATGCCAAGCATGCTTTCAATTAGCTGGTAGTCATATTTAAAGTAATAAAAAAAAAAAGTGGAGATTTGCATAAAAATTGAATAGGATGTGAATAAGTTAATTTAAATCTTAAATGATCCAATTAACAATGCAAAAGACAAGCTGTCTTCAGAGCAAATTCCCAGGTTGTATATAAAGTTAAGTGCAACAACACAAACTGCTAAGCAGTTTATTATGGGGAATCGCATGTCTCTGTCTACAAGAATTACATGGCACAGATACTAATACTTATTCACATTCTAGTCAAATTTTATGGGTTTTTTCTCTTGTAAAAGTCACGCACTTCTTTAACAATTATTGCTATGAATATGGCTACCAGATAGTCGAAAGCATGCCTAGTATACCATGCTGTTAAAGTATTAAACTAAGCTTTTCTTTATATACATTTTGTATGTAATTACTTTGAATTATATTTATATTAAATTGAGATGGCACATTTACATACAGTATAAGTTTATTGTGTGTGTTTATTGTATCGTATCTTTATTTTTTAAAATAAAATGAATAGGAAAATGTTAGACTTTTATTGCAATTAAACATGCTCTTATTATTTTTCTCTATGGAAATAAAATAGTTGTTTTGATGTTTTTAATTTCAGTCTTCGGATTCTATAATCATCCCTAATTTGCTGTTATCCATTTTAGATTCGCATTTAAGTTTTCAAACTAATTTTTCTGATGCGGTACAAGAACTTTGGCAGTCCTCTTTTTTTTTTTTTTTTTTTGCCACCATTAAATTGGGAACTTTCAGTTTACTACTTAAGAAAAATACGAATTTTCTTAAATTTCTTAAAAAACTTTTAGCTTTATGCTTTAAAACATTACACAAAATACTGTACTACTTCAGAGCAAGAATAAAATGTATGTGCTTCCAATGAATTCTGTGAAAAACATTATTAATAAACTTGATCATGTACAGCTTTCTGTAACAGAAAAATATCTCTGCCTATCATAAAATGTATAAATTTTAATGTAATAGTTAAACTTCTGAATTTAAGTTTTTGTTTTTGTTTTGGCTAGCATAAACTTGAAGTAGTGTATATTGTAATAGTATCATACTGAGGTCAATATGACATCGTTCAATATTACAAAGGCCTTATTAAATGACTAATTAAAAATATAGGTTAATATAATGACAATGATTAATTGTAAAAATGATTTGTTGTAGATTTTTGTCACTACAAACTTGTAAAATGATTAAATTAATAATTGTATTATGAAATACAATAATTGTATTTATTGATTTAAATATAAAATAACATATTTTTATATAATGAAAAATATAGTTATTTTAATTTATTAAGTAAAGGGAAAAAGTACTGATAATACAAAATTTTATTAATCATTTAATTAATTTATGTTAGTTAAAGATAAGATAACTTATTTTCTTTAATTTATAAATATTTTAGATAACCAAAAAAAAATGAATTTAGGATTTTTTTGGTTTAATTAATTCTATAATGCTTGATCAGAATTTTTCTTTTACTTTCAATTGTATTGTGTATATATATATATATAAGAAATATTAATTAATTTAGAATCTATTGTAAAGGAAAAAGAATTATTTTGTGTGTGATTTAATATAATAAAAAAAAAGATTAAACTGACTAAAATTGTGATTGGAGAGAGCTATATTGTATTGAAAAGAATATATATGGGCAGACAACAAATCTCTTTTTCCTGCTGTATTAGATACCTTGCAGAAGTCAACCTATGAGAAACTATAGTTGAATTGTTTTAATGGAGCGATTGAAGACCATCTACATTTGAAACAAATATTGGTATCTGACTCTTCTGTGGCAGCAATCAAAGATGGCCAAATTCATTAGAAAAGTCAAATCTGAAAGAATATACTATTAAAATTCTGGGTTTGCCAGTCTATAGTCACCTAATGCCTGCCTGGAGAGAAGAAATAACTAACTCATAAGACTGTCTGTTATTCTGTCATAATACAAAAAAACCTCTCTACTTGTTATGAAGACTCGAGAACAAAATAATAATTAATCTCATGTATATGTATTTATAACAGTAAAATTTTCAAAAATATGGTAGCCATGATTTTAGAAAGACCTGCGTAATTAATTTTGTTAAAATAAAACTTGTTAATAGAAACTGCTAAAAGAAACTCTTACATATTTTTTTATTAATTGAATCTAGAACATATTCATTTTTTTTTTTGTAGTTATTTTATAATGTCAACTTATATTTAATATCAATTGTGTGTTTAAATATATATTGTTGGGCATTTAATTAAATGATTTTATTTATTTATTTATTGTTAAAATTTGTTTTGCATGTGATTTGATCTCATTCTAAGCAAGTAAGTTTTAAACTTCATAACTATGCCTTTTACGTTAATGCTTTTCGATGAGAAAGTATTGGAGTGTAAGAAAGCAACCAACAAAAGAGGCATATATATAAAATGTTCTTGAGTCAAATAATATTTTTTAATTTGAAACAGCACTTAGGTGTAAGTAATTCATTATTCTATAAAGATATTGTTCGACTGAAGAAATATAGTAGTTTTAGATTCATTGAAGGGGACGGTCATCAATAGTGATTTGGTCCCATAAAATTGTAAGCAAAGAAATAAAGTTGTGAATAAATGAAATATATATTGTAGTTAAATGGCTAAGCAGCACATAAATTCGTTACGTGTAAATGATTCCTTCCTATCCAGTAGTATATTGAATTCCATTACTTAATGGTTGCTAAAGTGTCCTCTTTCTATCCTGTACTGTTGCATTCTGCTACAATCTTGATAGAGCATATATTGCAGTTTCACTGTATTTTATTAAATCCATATTTTACAAAATTGCATTTAGTAATTAATAATTCTGAAAATTGCTCAGAATATTAATGATATTTTTAAAAATCTATAAAATATTCTTGATTTCTAGATTTCTACATATAGAGATTGAACCAGACTTTATACGAAACATTTGATGTCAAAATATAGAAAAGTAACCTATCTATGCTAGTGTGAGGTTTATAAAAAAAAATTATATGCATTATTAGTATTGCATGAATGTGAAAGCTTATATTAATTATGATTAAGAGTTTATACATATATAGATCTATTTAGAACATCCAAATCTGTTATTTATTACTTTACAATATTTAAATATTAAATAGTTTATTTTAATAACTAAATAATTTTTTACATTAAGAGTTTGGCATCAAAAACCCCATGGTGTGTGAAAATAAATTTTTAAGTTTATTGATCCTTATTCGCATGGGCTCCCTGCAGGCATTGCCTTTTCTGATGATTTGCTAGTTTATGCCACTGTTTAAAAATGTTTTATTTATATGGGGGAATAAAACATATATTGTTGAATTATTAATTTAAAAAATTTGCCAAATTTATGGTTTTGCATCTATATTTGTTTTATAGATATTGAAATCTTTTTTGCATAGTGGTAATTCATATTCTTAGTATTTTTTTTTTTTGTTAATGCAATTTATTTTTATACTTTTCCCTCTTGTATAATTTGAACTTCATGTGTATTAACATTGCTATTTCATTTTGTTTAACATATTTTTTTGTAGACAAATTTTAAATTAAGATTTTCTATTAATACATTTTAACTTCATATAGTTTTTTTTTAATATATATTTTCCAATTATATATATTTTTTATTAATCTTATGATTTTTGTTAGTTTCAGCCTAACTCCCGCCTCCATTACAAGTAGATTATGGTCAGAGTCCATGACAGCACCAGGGTATGTATTATATATATGTGTGTGATTTTGTTTATTGAGCTTAATATTGAATTACTGAATACTTTTAAATAATCATTTCAATTTTCAAATATAAATCCATATATTAAGAAAAAAATGATTAGCATCTTATTGTTTAATGAATTTGGCCTTTTTCCTACTTGTGAGTGTATATCAACAAATTGAGGTTACTACTATTATATGTTAAGTGATCAATTGTGCTATATTTATAAACATAATTTCTAAGAAAGAATAAATGCTGTTTAATGGTTAAAATAATACACAACTTAAAGCATTATAGTTTTTATTTAATTAATGATTAAAGTAAATTTTTTTAGTTGTTATCCTATTTGTTATTTCCTGAAAAGTAAAAATAATTTCATTGCTTACTTTTCAGAAACTTATTTATTATGATACCATCTGAAAAAGTCTTTTTTTTTTAGATAAATCTTACTTTAATTACTAGCTAAGTTAAATGCTAGTTATTGCATAAATGTAATTTGATTATATTTTAAAATGTATTCATTATATGGATATTGAAAGTTCTATTATACTTCCTTTAATTTAAATTAAGACATTTATGACTTATTTTTATTACAAGAATTAGATTTAGTTGCCATTAAATCAACATAAAAAATATATACAATACAACTCTTCAAAATTTAATAAAGCTTTAAAAGGTCATTTATTTTTAGATTTTTTTTTTTTTTTAAAAAAAAATTACTGTGCAAAATAATTGATAATCTTTATTCAAACAGGTTTTAACAAAGTTATAATGAAATCTCTGCAAAGAATACCAGGATTTCATTTGTTTTGCAATTTATTTGTTCTAACATGCATTGAAATAGAGCTGTCCTCATTTACATGGACTATGCCAATATTCAAATGGCAATCATCACTTTATATTTACTACTTCAATTCCCAACTTTTCACTATAGTAATCTTTTGAAAAAATTTCATTAGTAATTTTGTAACATTACTAACATTGCTGTCATTTATGATAAAATGGCCAGATTCATACCAAGAAAAAAAAAAAAGTACTATCTAAGGTATTATTCATATATGTGTAAACATTAAAAATAAATATAAAATGCAATTCTAATTTTTATTCAGTATTTTTGTAACATTATTTGTTATAGATATCCTGAAAAATCCACAGCAGTGGTTTACATAACAATATTGAAATTAAACTGAGAGAGTGCAAATTTCTCAAGCGCTTATGACTGTCAACAGCCAGTCAGATCTTAAACACTGGGACAGAAAATTTAACAAGAAAAGAGTGGTTCCACTCTCTTCTTTACTTTCTATATATCCAAGCCAGTCCAAAGTACTTATATCTGAAAGCTTAAATATCATCACACTTAATTCACTGATTTCAAATTATAAACATACAGTGTGAAATCTTTCGATTTACTACGCAGTAGTTTTTCGATGTTATAACTTTGCAGCAATATATGTAAATAATATTATTTTATAAAGCGCAGGCGGTTTTGATTGGCTGTTGGTAGTCATAAGTGCTTGAGAAATTTGCACTCTCTCCGTTTAATTTCAATACCGTCTGCGCTTTATAAAATAATAATATTTACATATATTGCTGCAAAGTTATAACATCGAAAAACTACTGCGTAGTAAATCGAAAGATTTCACGCTGTATGTTTATAATTTGAACTCAGTGAATTATGTGTGATGATATTTAAGATTCACGCTTTCAGATATAAGTACTTTGGACTGGCTTGGATATATAGAAAGACAAGTAAAGAAGAGAGTGGAACCACTCTTTTTTTATTAAATTCTCTGTTCCAGTGCTTAAGATCTGATTGGCTGTTGGTAGTCATAAGCGATTGAGAAATTTGCACTCTCAGTTTAATTTCAATACCGTCTGCGCTTTATAAAATAATATTATTTACATAACAATATAACATTTTAAAAATGAACTTTTATTACATGCAATGATAATATGCATTAAAAATAAATTGAAAGTGTATACCTTATCTAAAATACAATTTATTTTAACTAATAATTTATTTAATATTCTAGTAATAATAGATATGCTTGTTTTTTCTATGTTAGAAATGCTTCTCATTAAGCATAAATAATATTCTCAAAAATAAAAAATAATGTTTTAGTCATTTTATAACAAAAAACCAACTTTGATCTTACATAGCAATAAAATATATTAAAATTAAATTGAAGAATATGTACATTAATTTAAAAATGATTTACTTATCTAATTTTTATTTAAATTTTTTCAATAATACAATGATTAATTTATCCAGGTGCTTCTCTTAATAAATGCAAACAATATTAGCACAAAAAAAAAGCAGGGGAGGGATTTGGTAATATAATTTTGATTTAATCTTTTCGTAGTTTTTTTTTTTTTTTTTTCAAAAAAGGGGCCCAAACTATACATTTTTACAATTACAGATATATGCTATCACGTAACTCAAAATATATGGAAAAGAAATGCTAATTTTATTTATTGAAAACATTGTAATAAATATATATAAATCAAAAGTTTTGGATCATATACATTCTAAAATGTAAATTATATTTTATATGAAAAAAAATAACACATTTATATATTTTTTGTCCAAAAAACCCGATGTATATAATGAGGGGTGAAAAACGAAGATATATATATACATATGCTATCACGTGACTCAAAATATGTGAAAAAGAAATGCTGTTTATTTTTTATATATTGAAATAGATTATTATAAAAATATATATAAATCAAGTTTTGATTCACATACTTTCTAAAACCTAAAATATTTTGTAAAAAAATATAATAGATATTCAAACATTTATAGATAAGAAAACATCACGTGATGTTGAAAATTTTCAATTGATAAAAACGATGCTTCATATTTTCAAAATCTACAAAAACAACCTCATTGTTTACTGCAGAAAATATAATTATAATTTTTTGAAATAGACATAATATTTAGTTAGTAATATTTACTTGATTTCAAAATATTACTTGCGAGAATAAATATCAAAAAATGCATGCAAGAATATGAAAGTTGAAGAATTATCACGGATTCTAAATATCACATGATCACCATCTCATACTAGCACATAATTGTTGTAAACAAAGGCAAAACTCTCCATACAGTAGTGCCACCCTGTGCTCCATTGATTACTCTGGTTAGCACAGGGTGGCACTACTGTATGGAGAGTTTTGCCTTTGTTTAGATTCTAAATATCTGAATCAAAGAGCTTATTTTCATAGAAATATTTTTTAAAAAAGAAAAATAAATCATAAATAATTATTATAACTTACCAATTGAAAGAATAATGCAAATTATTAAAAAAAAATGAAAATTATTTTGCAGATATCAAAGTATAACGTCTTTTCTGTATATAGGTAGGTAAAAGAGTGAATATGGGGTTTACAAATTATCATCCACAGAATAACGTGATGTGATGTGATGTACTGTGGCTTCTCCTTAAACGAAGTCAAGAATATCTCGGCAATTATGCCCAGATAAACCTGTTAGCCACTTAATTTTCCATTCCCCACTCTAAGTTTTCCCATATTCTACTCCATCCCATTTCCACAACATAATCTTTGTCAACTCTATGGCCTTTATAACTGCCATCTATGTGAAACTTTACAAACTAATACCTGATTAGTATATGCATGTGCTAGAATCGAAAAAACGGAATTTTTCAGACAAAACTGCTGACTGTTGTCAAAGGAAATTTCAAAATGCAATTTGCGTTGAGTGCTAATGCCACAGGTGGCGCTTCATCTGCAAATTTGCATCTAGTGCCAGGCAAGGGTTAGACAGTATTTTTGTAAAAAAAAAAAACTGGTGAACTTTTATTTAATGTGACAGTAGATCAAAAAAAATTTTTAGAAGTCTAATTCATTAAGTAATTAAAAATATATATTAACAATATAATTAAGTCCACTGGATATCAATTCAAAGATATATAAATAGAATTTATTTAATTGACAATTTGCATTTGTGTTGCTTTGATTATGATATTGTTATAAAAATATTGAAAGCAAGCTTAGCATATTTTATTAAGAGTATAAGAATTTCATTTACAAGGTTTTTTTAGTTTGCGTTTCCAAGGATTTAATCTGAATTAATTAATTTTTATTTATGATTTTCGTAACAATAGAAATTCTTACTTCTTCCATGACAAAAATGCTTGTCTTAAGCGTAAACAATCTCTGCAAAAAAGTATTTTATTTACTAATTAATTGAAGTTATATTTTAACTATACACAATAATAAAAAATATATCCAAATAATTTGAATACTGTGTATATTAGCTAAAACATGATTAACTTAACTAATTTTTATTTAAATTCTTTCAATAATAGATTCATTGATTTATCTAAATGTTTTCTTCATAAATATCAGCAAAGCAAGATTTATTTACTTAATGGTATTAAAACCATAGATAATCAACTATACATTACATTTGTTAATCATATCTTTATTTAATTAAACTGTATTCTCGTGAACAAAAACAGTGGCCCATTTTCTGAAATTGACTATTTTTAGTTAATTTCAAAAAGAAAATTTTGATATGACAAAGTAACTTAAATTACTTTATTTATTTATTTTTTTTGCATGTGCTTTATTTTAATTTAACAACTCATAATTCAACAAGATGTCAATCTTATCACTATTATGTATGTAGCAAGTGTAAAATGTTTAGAATAATGTTTTGGGTTTTTTTAAAAAAAAAAAACCAGCAACTATAATGTGCATTTTATGGATTGCAGCCTGACATAAATTTTATTTTCATATAATAAGTTTTAGTTATTGATAGGTAGAAATAGTCTGCATTTGTGTATCACTTCCAATGGGTGTCTAATTACAATTTTCTATATGCTTGTTCATTTATGGCACACTTGTGCGAACAACTACTGAACTTTTAATCATCAGTAGAATCAGTAGAAATGCAAAGCTACTATATGACAAACATTATAATGAGATTTAATGAATATACTTTATTGTTATTAATTGTGATTAATTTTTTTGATTTCAGGAAAGAATTTTACAGGTTATTTTTTGTAATGTAACTGGTACTCGTCTTTTAGCTAAAGATGTCGCTCTATGGCGCGGTTTTCGCGCCAAAACACATAAAAATGCTGTTTCTGTGGCCGACACATTCGAACTCTCGTTTTCTATAATACAACTTTTTTGTTGTGCTACAGAATGCAGGCCGCTATGTCGCGTCACAGTACAGCATGTATGTCGCATAGCAGCAAATACATTTTCCGAATTCGCACAATTTATAAAATAATTACGGCTTGATGAGAGAGTTTTTATTTGAATTGTATTGAAATATTGTTTTCATTGGATTTTTTCTTATTTTAAACTGTTGAAATGTTCAGATTTTTTAAATCAATAATTATAAGACTTTTTACAACGTACTGTATTGAACTTTTATTTGGGAAAATGTTAAATATCTATGTTTTTATTGAGTTGCAATTAGGTAACGTGTCAAGTAACGTACTGTTAGTAACATTCCACGAGACAAAGAAGCTTCTACCGTCTGTATATTTTTGAAGTAAAAAAGAGCGGTACGAAAAAAATATCCAGTAAGAAAAGTCCAAATTTACAGGTTTTTTTGTAAATTTCATAAAAAGCAAATATTATAAACATGTTTAATAAGTAAAGAAGACATTTGTATGTGTTTGTTGTTGTTTAAAAAAGTTTGAGTGTCTTTCTTTTGTCCGAGTACGGTTACGATTTTGAATTTTTTTATTTTAGCATTACAAACAACAGAACCCTAACACTAAAACTAACCCTAAATCTAACCGTAACAACTTTTACTTTTATTACGATTATTATTTTTTAGTTAAACAACAAAAAAAAAAGTTGTAACACAAATAAAAAAATATCCGATAGAAAATTGATTAAAAAAAAAGCCGTAACACAAGTAAAAAAATATCCGATAGAAAATTGATAAAAAAAAAGCCATAACACAATTTAAAAAGTATACGATATAAAAAACACGAATCAAATTGTAATTTGTTGATTTTATTTTACATTTATTATTATTATTTAAATTGTATACGTTAATAAAAAATATTTAAAAAATACGATTTTGTTTTGTTTTTATTTTCGCATTACAAAAAAGCACAGAAAAATTATTAAAATCAACGGCCCGTGAATGTTCATATTTTATAGTTTTAGCGTGAAAACGGCGCCATCCAACGGCATCTTTAGCTATAAGACAAGCACCATGTAACTTTTTTTAATGGATATAATATTAATATTGATGGTGTATAAGCAGATTGAAAGAATTCATGATTTTTTTGAATTTTTATTTGACAATATCTACTCTAATTATTAATTCTTTTAAGAAATGCTGAATGTTAGCTTATATATATTTCAATGCATATGTACACTATTTTGGTTTGCCAGTAACAAATAATTCTGAATTAAAATATGAAATTTCCAAAAAATGATTTATTAAATTTGTATATATAAAGTGTCATTTGCATAAATGAAGTTATTAATTTATACTATTTGAATTTGTAAAAAAAAAAAAAAAGACAAAATATATATATATTTTTGTGAAAATATTTTGATGTGGTGCATCAAATTCTTGCCAGAAATTCCTCATAATACAATTTAAAATTCCACTTGGGGTGCAATTTTGTAATTACTGAAGTGAAATTTTATAAACTTTTAAAAAATGGATATTTATATATTTTGTACAGCGAATAGCTAAATTAATTAATTAAAATACTAAGATTCAAATATAAATCTTATATCAAAATCACCAATTTGTGTTCATAGTAAATTAACATTTTTAAATTTTGTGATAATGACTAAAAGTAAGTTTTGTGACGCAAAAAGTTTTATAAAAAGTTAAATATATTTTGAACCAATCCTTTAAATATTTTTTATTTTAGTTTCTAAAGCAATAGTAGTATTTAATGGGAAAATGTATATTCTGTTGTCATTGATATAAATGAAATAATTGTATGTTATCCTTTTTTTAAATCACCTTTTTTTTTTAAGATTATTTTGAATAATTTATTTTGTTTAATTAATACTGCTATTGTAAATTCAGTAAATATATTTTGACTATATTTTAAATAAGTATGGGTTTGTGGTTGTAGAATTTGCCTGTCATATACAGCAAATTCAGTGGAAGGATATTTTTCCCCCAATTCATCTGTCCATAATTAGCCCTGTTTTTTCATTATTGGATAGTATTGATTATATATTTATTCTTAATTAGATTTTGAAGTGAAGATAAATATTAAAGTTCTACTCATTAAAGAGGAAGTATCATGTACTTATCAGTGGCAAGAACTTGGTCTATTTTATTTATTGTGTTGGAAACAAATGAATAATTACTTGTTTTTTTTTATTATACTAAAGTACATGAAAATTAGAACTTTTGTAATTATGTTGTATTAATATATTTTATAATGAATGATTAGACAAATTCTTGTTCTTTTTTTTTTTTTGCAAAGATTTTTATTTTAGTGTTCTTTAATAAGTGATGTTTTGAAATTTTTTTTTTAAAACTTAGTTTGAAATCTTCAATTTTGCATAAAAGAATGTGAAAAGAGAAAAAGTTAATAACCCCCCCTTCCCCAATAAACTTTATATTTGAATTAGCAGAATGACATCTAGCCAAATATAAACAATTGTAAATTATACTGACATTTACAGTTATACTTCTAATTCTAACAATCTTGAATAATCATGTTTTTACATCTTTGTTATATGTTCATGTGCATATTTAAGTATATATGCATATTTAAAAATAACTGAATTGTAAATCATCAAAAAGAGCTTAATATAATCTATTTCTACCATTAAAAAAAGTTATATTTGTAAATAAAGTTTCTTTTTAAAATTTAAATAAACACTTATGTTATTACACAATATTTTTTTACATTGTGTGTATTGAAATGTATTTGCAAATCATCAAATTAGAAGACATCAAATATTTTTACAAAAATGGCTCATGGTATATACTTTCTATTACAACTCTAGTTATCATTAGTAGAAGTAAAGTTCTCATTTTATTTTATTTTTTAAATGCTGCTTTTAGAAATTTAAAAATTGTAGAAATTAATTTGCTCTAATTAAGTCTCAAATCTAGATGATTTTTTTTTTCTACATTTTTACTGATGACTAATTTATATTGCATCTTCAATCTTGAATATTAACTATAATAAGTATGTTGATTAAATGGATTTTAAAAAAAACAAACAATTCAACTTATTTAGACAATTTCAATCAACATGCATAGGGGTATCGCTATTCCCATGATCCTAGTTTAAACCCCTTCCTAGATTTCCTTGCATAATTAATACCCTTGACATCATACAGCTTCCTATTTTTATATAGCTCTGTTTAGCTCAGGGATATGTATAGACTCTTAACTATTATTCAACCTTAATTATAAGATTCTGATCAGCAACGAGACAGACGATGAATAAATTATATAAATTAATGTTTATTAATAATTGATAGATTAACAAAGTGGCTTGCTTATATATACACTAAGGTTAAAAGCTGTTTACTGGACTTTACTGATATATAGAATCATGGATGACAGTAATATGCACAACTAATAAAATAAGGATGCTATATTATTTATCCACAGGGTAATAACTAGGATATTTATCACATCATTATGAGTCAACAATTATATTCACGTAGTTTTATTATTTCCATGGACTTTTGGTATCTGAGCTAGATATACTGTAATAGGGAGAAATAAAAGAAATCGTGGACTGCAGTAATTATATGCGGATCAATGGCTATCGTGCATTGGGATCGGATTTGCAACCTGAATATCTGATTTATAGAATGAGTATAGATGTCCTAATCTGCAAGGGTATTCCTGCTTCTAACCATAGGCGCATCATATGAGGAAAGTATATGTATAGGATGCATTAGGATTTTGAAGCTGGGATCTGCTGTCCTACAGCTCTACCTAGTCTAGTGATAATATTTATATATTCTAATTATTTATGACTTACTGAGCGCATATAATATATATAGCAGGCACTGGACGCTCTGCATAAACTAATAGAAGTGAATCATATTATAATTTAACAAAATATTTGAGATAATCCCTGACAGTGCACATCTCTTATGCAGTACGCAATAATGGACATAATAAACTATATTAAGCTAAATTATGCCTGTGCTAAATTTAAGTAATGAAATATTCTATGATTATAACGCACATATTCCTATGTAATGACATAAATTTATAAGAATTTTAGCTTATTGATCCAGCTAAATCTATTATAGGGGAGGAATTACCAACCTATAAACAGTGATCTTTGATCCAGTCTCTTATCATTTTAAATTCGTAAAATTATAGAAATTGTATTTCGCTCTTTGCTTTACATATATGGAGCGATCTAATATACTTATATATTTGAGAACACGGATTTTTATAAAAATCAATTTTTAACTTTATTTATTTATCATAATTTCCATATGCAACACACCTAAGCAGATATATTTGTAAAAACTAAAATAATATCACTCATCATCCTTCAATAGTTTTTTTGCAACAGTAAAGAAAACAACATACAATACTTAGAATGATATGGGGGAAAAGAAAATCTAAAGAATAAAATTAATGTATTATAAAACATTTATGTAGATAATTTATACTTTTGACTTATCTTTTGTCCATGAGTCCCTTGAGACGTCATAAAGAGAAATGCAAAATGGGGTTTGTATTTTTATTGATCTAATCCCTTCTAAGTCTTACAAATTAAATAAAATTAGTTAAAAAATAATAATTAAATAATTTTAACCCAGCAAACTTACATGATTAATAAAAATGAAATCTAAAAAATATTAAAACTTAAAAGAAAACTAGTGCATATCTAAATTACAGTTATGGTTAATAGAGTTGGTTAAATATACTTTTGTATTTAAAATAAAAGAACCTTATAAATGTTTACCGGCATATTCATGTAGTAGACAAGCGCTATGATTGGAAGAAAGTGTATAACAGTGGGTAACGTCTTTGTATGATTCTGAAGCATTTCCTCTGTCAATTGCAATGAATTATGTAGAAGATAGGCATCTTGGTCTTTTTATCAATGTTGTAACTACTGGAGCACAATATACTTCAATCTCGCTGGATCTTATCTTCAGGACGTCGCTCTCTATCTCCGACGACATGGGGAAAGCAGACTTCAAACTATTCGATCATTCTATTGGGTATGTAGCTTCTTAAAATTATGTTCTGACTTCAAGACCTCTGATGTTTTAAACAAGACGACAAGGCAAGATCTATAATAATGGGTTTTTCAAGCTTTTATACTCTTTAATTTGCCTTGGGAAGTTTTTTCAATTTACGGGATGGGTTTTAATGGATTTTTGAGTTAATAGCTTTTCCATTAGTTTTTCTCTTCCTTATTTTTACTTCCTTACTTTTATCTTATCTTTATTTCCTGTCTCCTTTGTCTTTATTTTGACTTTGGCACCATTTAGACACATATTTGCTACAAAAGTGTTAAACCATAGCTATACTGCTGATTTTTGTAATTGATTTTAAAACAAGGCATTGGTTTTACTTAGTTAATGGATTAATTCCATTAGCAAACTCTTTTCTATTGTTCTCTTAACTATACATTACATAATTATTTTCTTTTAACTTGAATTTGTTTTATTTTAAATTTGTTTTTAGTCTATTCTCTATTTTAATATGAATATACCATTACACACATACGCCAATTATATATGTGTGTATGGGTTTAAGAGAAAGGTGGCGGAATTAAAGAAAATGAAGCAAGCATGTATGCACTGCTTCAGTATGTATTTAAATATATATGAATAACCAAGAATTGTCACTGGTAATTTACTGTTGCTTGATTCTATGTATTACTGTGCATATTTTAGTTTGATTTTTTTTTAATTTTGGAGATAACATCATAAGTATTGTAATTATTTGCCTACCTTTAGGTGTGAGATACAAGAATGATTATAATAGATAGTAGTAAATAGCTACTTTCAATAATCAATTAGTTACTTATTGCCTAAACACTTGCATCTGTCTTCATCCAAAAATGTACTATACAAATGTAATGGGATGATATATATATAATGAATATTTAATCTTTTTTTTTGTTGTTGTTCTTTTTCTAGAAGAGTCCCCCAGAAAGGAGATGACTGCTATTTTTATTTCTATTCAACTTGCATCAAGGTAAGAAACTTTGATATAAATATTTATATTAAGTAGATTTTATTATTATTATTATTTATTAATTAGATTTTCACAGACTTACTAATATTGCAAGTTTTAATTAGATTTTCCATGTTTTTCTAGAGTTCAATCAGCAAACAATCAAAAACTGGCAATGCAATCTAAAATTATGCTATTTACTAATAATATGCACCTTTATGTCAGACATTTATGCCCGAATTTACCATATCAATCATAATCAATTTGTATCAACTATTTTGATTTACAGTTATTCACTAAAATGATCTTTAAATGAAAAAAAAATTTCAAACGTTTTTTTGAAAACACACTTTTTTTTTTTTTAATGGTGACCATTTTGTAACATTGATATATCATTAGATAGGGACTTCATTAAATTTATTATGTCATCTAAGAAAAAATATGGTGGTACTCAGCTAAAAATGTGCAGTACAGACTATTCGTTGTATAGTAATATTCGTTGTATAGTAAATAATATATTTTAACTTTAGAATTAAAATATAATTAATATACTTATTTAATTTTATTCAGCATATTTGTAAGACATTCAGTGCTTTCATTTATGACATTAATGGCTATAAAAATAAAAAATGTCTCTTTTTTTTTAGTACGATACATATTCAAAAACATACTTTGATCACATACAGTAACAAAATGAATTAATAATAAATTTTAGATTGTATACATTTAAAAAAATCAAAATTTTATTGCTCGGCTATTACAAAAATAAAAAACTTTGATAATGAAACGTAAATTCCACCAAAATTAAATTTTTAAACCTACATTGCGTTAATTTTTTTTTATATGCTTTATTTTAATTTAACTAATCATGATTCATAAAATATTCTCTGATATTGTAAGAAGCCAAATGGCAGATCATCAATAAAGAAATTTAATTTTTTTTTTTTTAAAAAAAGTTATAACTATTGAAATGTTTTTATACAATATACTTACCCACAGACTATGCTTAGTAAAATGTTTTCATTAACACTTTTAAATTCAAGCTTTATTTTTTTAATTGATTTTTATTATATTTTGAATTTAAGATAAAAAAATGAATTTTTTTTTTGCAAATTTTTTTATTTTACAAGGCATGTTGGGGAATCAACTGAGTTTGCTGTCCAGTTTAAAATTATATAATTGTCTGATTTTTCACAACCAAAAGTAGATTCCACTATTAACTTGTGCTCTAGATTTAAATAAGGATGATTGATCAGACATCAATTTCTTTATATATGAGAAAACTTTAAATATCACAATCAAAATATTTTTATAAGTAAACAAAACTTTCCAGAGTTATATAAATAATAAAATTTTCACAGACTTGTAAATATTGAAAGCTTTAATAAGATTATCATAATATTTCTTTGGATAGAATTCAGTTATGATATAACCAAACAATCAACCAATTAAAATCTGGCAATACAAACTGAAATTATATCATTTAATAATGTAATGATCAAGTTTTGTATATTCGTATAACAGAATCTAGAATCCAGGCAAAGAGATTAAAGTGACCAGACTAGGATTGTGACATTCTGAATCCGACCACACTTCAACTCGTCTGCCAGTACTCCAAGGCTCAAGACTCTATGAATGACCATACTTGAAGTTACACGTAGTATACCCTTAATTTCGCGGCTGGCATAGGGCAGGGAGGAACAGGAGACTGAGATTTTAAATATATTAACTAATTTAAATGCTATCATCATGAAATTAAGGTAACATTCATAAATCATAATTAATGCGTAGATGGTTATATCACATATATGTAATTAACTAAGACTGAATTGGATTGAAATAGGAATGAGAAATCACATGAAACCAGAATAAATTTAGCATGTATTAGATAAGTAAAACATCAATTAATGAGGGAGAAGCACACAGGCTTTATAACATGAGGATTTAGCATGTCTACTTATTGAATCTTTAATTATTAATGTGAGCATGTGCATTTAACGAATTACTAAGTGGTGCCTATGTCAGATTATGCCAATTCCTATTGAGAATGATGCCTACCCTTACCAAATACTGCACTAGTCTTTATTGCGATATTATTATCTTAATCAAGTATGAACATGTGAATCAGCTCATGGATTTGAGATTGAACCAAGAAACTAAAGATGTAAATTTCAGTTTAATACTGAATAATTGAATTATGGGACTCAGAATTGATTATACAAGGTGACCGTCACGCTACAGCACCGGCAAATTACAATAACAGGGCACCCTGCGGATAGATTAGAGTCGCGGGTTTTTGTGACCAACACCAGTACCCTGGGACCGAGTATCTTGCTGATAAAATGTCAGGGTGGTTTAACACGACTGCCTGGAATTATACGTCAGGTCTTACTTGTGTGCGCCTTGAAAGAATGTAAGATGGGATGGACTTGCCTGTGGTCCCATCCTAAGGAGAAAGTGCAGCAATAAATTAAACAAGAATTTAAGATATTTAATCCATCAAGCGAAGATACGACATTAATTAATATTCCAGAAATATGGGGCAATAGCCTGGTCAGTTTTACTATTATGAGCCAATTCTAACAACGCTATACAATCAAGCGACACTCGAAAGATAAAGAAAATATAATAAAACTCTTGTTTATAGGTTTCAATCTATACATATAAATTATTACAAGGGAGGAGAAAATATATTTGCTCTATTCAGAAATCCCAATAAGATGGAAATTTAATAGTAAGCCACAATATATTCATTTAGAATCAAATAAGAATTATAGGAATTTGAATCAGCAAACATGGAGAATGTCATTAAGAAATGATTTCCTCATAAATTCTTGTAAACCAGATAATGTATAACTTGCCTATCTCTTAATAAAAATCTTATTTAAACTAAATGTAATCTAACCAAAATTTTTTGTGCCTATAATATTTCTTTACTGTTATTTATATGCCATTGCCTCAAAACAGCAAGCATTTAAACGTAATAAATATTCAAAGTGTGAAAAAGAATATTGGAATTATTAGAAGCTGAATCTATCACTTTGAATAGCCAAGAATAACCTAAAATGTCCTAAATTTTTAGGGTTATTTATACTATCTCCCACATAAACTTTTGTTTTTCAATTTATAAGCCTTAGCCCAAGGCAAATCTAAATCTCTCGCTCAACCTTAATTAAGAATTCTAACCAGGGATTAACTTATAGAAAGACAACAACACAAAATTAAATCTCCACTTTTAAGATTAAACTAAAAATGGATTATAATTAAAATAAAAGAAACAGGAATGTATTTAAAAATTTGGCTTGCTTTTAATCAATTTGACAAAAAAAAAGTAAAAACAAGCGGTAAAAGAAAACTATTTTTGAAATCAAATCTATATAAAAAATAAAATGACCTATTTTAAACATAACTGACTATGTGTGTTAATACATGTACTCTTATACCCAACTTTTAAATAGTTTAAAACTTTTTAACTTTAGAAATTTAATGAAAATAAGAGTTTTATTTTTGGCAATGAAACCATTGAATCGGATAAAGAATCCAGTTCAATATATTATATAAGGTGACTCAAACATCCACATATGAATTTATATTTAATAAAATTACTTACTATTTAAAATTATAATATAAATCATTCCTTTATAAAATATAAAATTTAAACCATTATATTCTCTGTAACACTTACTAGCATATGTATGTACAGCGTGTATTCGTATGTGCGTATATAATGCTGCACACCCAGCCATGCTAGTAAGGTTTATATGTTTATTTTAAGAAAAGGAATATTTTAATAGGGTTTGAATCCAGCACATATGGGTTTGGTTGTTAAACTAAAATGTGCAATGAGAAGGGCTTGAACCTGACCGTTGCAATAATAATACTCTATTTATTTGTTAGGTCTCCTATAACCAAAAGACATTATTTCAGTATACATTGTCAATTTTTAATTATTTGTTTGCAAGTTTATATATTTTATCTAGATAAATATACCAAAAATCTTTTATTTAGTATATATAATTCTTTATAGAAGAGGTTTGTTTACTTGTGAAAATATTGAGAAATTATAAAATTTTACATTCATCTATGTTTAGCATTGATGTCTGATTTACTTCCTTTTTTTAAACTAGCTGTTAAGACTATTATTAAACTTTTTTTAATGATTGCAGTATTGCATGATTTTAATTTACTTTGTCAGTTTTTAGTTAATGATTTATTTCATTACTTTGAGGCTGAATTATATCGAGAAAAAATGCAGAAAATCTCGTAAAGCTTTCAAAATATATATAATGTTATTTCAAGATGATATATAAAAAATTGTAATGTGGAATGATATTGACATGCAATCTTTTTTTTTTTTAATCTTATATAAATAATAATATTATTTTGTAATTATGAAAGTACAAATTGAAAAAACAAGAAAAGTAATAGAAATGATACTAATAAAAAAATATTTGAAGATAACTGATTCTTGAAAATAGGTTGGTTATTTTATTAGATCCATAAATTTTGGTAATTATTTTAAATGAAATATCTCATGATTTGATTTTTTCTCCTCGTTACAACATCTCCTCAAACATGCAGAAATCAAACTATAATATAATCCAGGGGTCCCCAACCTTTTTGCACTCGAGCACATTCTATAATACCGGGCGGGTGACAGGCACCATTTATTTTTCAATGTAAATTTATAGTTGGATATTGTTAATAATACACATAATGTACAAAATATTTGTTTCAAAAATAAAAATTTAACATATAATTAATGTTTATGTTTTTACGCTGTAAAAATATAGTATGCCCTACAATTTGATTACAATATAATACAATAATTTATAAGAAATTTTAAAAATTAAATTTACTTGTATCAGATAAATAATTTTTTATCATGTTCGGATAGCGGCGGGCACACGTAAAATGGTCTGCTGGCGCCATGGTGTCCGCGGGCAGAGGGTTGGGGACCTCTGATATACTCTATCTAAATACATATTTTTCAGAATTCTACAAAAATGTGATAACTTAATTTCGAAATCTTTTAGGTTAGCAACTTGTTTTCAGATACCATTTTATTAATATTGCTTTTGTGGGGGGGGGGGGGTTTCTGTCATGGTTTCTCATATGACTACATTACAATTTTTGTCTTGAATACTTAATAATATACTGTGACTCATTCTTATCTTATTTTTTTCCAACTTTGTTTTATGTGCACATTTTTGGGGCTAAAATTAACCACACAATTTTCATAAATTGTTTTAGAGATTTCATTTTCTCTTATAATCAATTTCATTTTCTGCATGAAATATTTTAGTTAAATAGTAAATTTATAATCCCAGAATAGTTTTAATAGCAATTTCAAACAATTTTTGGGTGTTCAATGAAGAATCTACAATCAAAGAATTATAGTATAAAAAAATGATGGTATTTATTTTTTTGACTGTATAAGCCGTTTGATGGCATTATCTCTAACCTAAATCACATTAATAACCCATTTCTTAGGCCATTTAAGATTGCTAGTAAAACCGCTTTACGAGGCCCTTGAAATTTACATGTAAAACTGCCTCTACGTGGTCTAATAATGGCCAGTTTACTGCGGTTTAGTGAATTATATCGCAATCCTCATTTGGCTAGCAAAATATGCCTAGCCTAAGTACTATTTCTTCGAACATTTGAATTTGTTTTTTTTTTCCACGGTATCATTTATGAGTATGTTTTTTTAAATGTCCATATTAATTTAAAATATTGATTGAAAATTTTGTGTTTTACACATAAACTGTCTTAAAATTTGTTTTTAATAATTGTCTTTTTCTTTTCCTTTTTTTGGAACAAAGTTGGGAATGTTGTATTTTTGTTTGGAAAAGGTATTGCCAAGCGCGATTTTAATATATCTTGCGAATCATCATTCCTTTTCGAGATCACTGTATTGTTTATCTAAATGGCATCTTCTCCTCGTGAGCCTGTTAATTTTAGCCAATTGCCAACAACAGAAAAGGAGACGGTATTATTTTTGCAGGATAAAAACATTATACCCTCTGCAAAAAAATGTGTTTGTGGACAAGACAAGCTATTAAGGAAGTGCAAACGTATACCTTCGAATATGAGTCAACATCCTGCCGTCGAACGTGTTCCATACGCAAGCAGACTTGGTTCGATGGCTCTAAAATACCTCTTGTGAAAACGTTGAGGCTTGTCTATTTGTGAAGTCACGACGAACTAACCGTCAAAAGGGCCAGCAAAGAATTAGAACTATCCATCCCTGCTGTCATCAAGTTGATGTGCAGGCTTCGTGAGCTCTGCAGAGAAAGTCTTTCGTCTGTTCCCTGCCGTCAAATCGGAGGGACAGGCTATATTGTTGAGATAGACGAAACTATATTTTCAAAGAGGAAAAACTATCAGGGTTGAATGCTGCCGCAGCAATGGATTTTTGGTGGTATGTGTAGAGAGACAATGGAATGTTTTGTTGTTGCAGTTCCATCACGTTTTGCCGAAAACCTTTTAAAGTGCATTGTAAAAAACATTAAACTCGGCTCCACAATAGTGGGGATTGTTGAAGTGGAAAAATCAAAGAATTTAGATCATATTTTAATAATAACCAAATTAAAACAAAATTTTAATAATAAAAAATAGTTCTTAACCAATGAAGAAATTGGGGCAATAAGAAAAAAATTTCTAATTTGTTGAATAAGAATATAAAGATAAATATCAAGATAATGAATTGATAATGAAAATTTAAATAAAAGCAAATATTCAAGAATTTTAAAAAAACAGTAATATGAATATTAAATTATTTATATTTTTAAAAAACCACAGCTTAATAAGATAATTAATTAAAGTTAGTGTTCTGTTCTATCATGTCAGCCACTTGTTAACACTATTTCTAGCTAAATTGCTAGAAATATGCTGTTTAGCGGCTACAGCCAATCACATAGCCTTCTTTCTACGATAAAACACAAAGAGTCCGTTTACTCGGCTACCACTAGTGGCTTTTTTCTATGCTCTGCTGCCGTAGTTGCTTTTGTTGCGCACTTTATTGTATTGCTGGCTTGTCTATTTTCGCTACAGTATCGTGTGAAGGTGTGTTGACTGCATCGTGTCTAAATTTAACTTTTCAGGTCTAATTTTTTTTGTCATGTGAACCTATCTACTGGTACCTTCTAACAGTTTTTAACAGTGTCATCACTGTTCCATCAGGACTGTGTAACCCTCATAAATTGGATTTTAGGGTGCGGCACAGCACTATTTCGAAAATCCTGATGAAAATAACATATTGCGAGAAATCATCCGAGACATGGAAGATGGCTGCTTCGAACTCTGAAAATTGGTAATTGCCAGACACCGGAGTCAGATTTCATTTTAATAGTTTGTTATAATTATTAACTTTAGTGGGTAAATTGCAATCTAATTTACTTTTTCCCCCAAAACGCAGTGTCTGATTAAAATACTGAAAAAAATGGAAATATTTATAGAAAGATTAACAGAGAATTAAGATGTAACAGATTAAGCTAGAAAATTGTAAAATTAAAAATAATACAATGGGATATAATTCAAAGAAAAAGTTCATTATGATTTAGTTTATTATAAATTAAAAACTTTGGATGAATAAAGTATGAATACATGAATGAGATAACAACAGAATAGTGGTAGTGAAGGTAGATTTATTTAAAATGAAAAAATTATATGATTTTTGTTATGTTTTTGGTCATAATATCTAAATTAATAAATGCACACAGTTTGTATAACTAGTAACTTTTATTAACTACTTGCATTCTCTAACATAAGAGTGATGTCGCGCACTCACTAATCTCAGTTGTCGCCGCTATGCGTCAGTCTGTAATTACAAGTATTAGTCATAACATGACAATTTTTTTTTTTTTATTTTATTTACACACATAGTCTTCAAAATATATTGAAGGCCGCTTTCTGTTCGACTGGCATTCTTGTCACTGTGCCATTGTCACTTGATGTTGATGGGAAATGATTTTGCTGTCTCATTTACAGGCAACTGTGTTTCCTCATCCAGTTCTTGTGTCTGTGGAGTTGTTGTGAATCTTTCAGCTATGTTCCGTAGATGATGTGTCTTGGTTCAACGAAGAATAGAGAGTATTTTTTCTAGAATAGGACTGTTAATATAATAATCTCCATTCTGAGAATCTTCTATTTTGCGTTCTTTGATTGTTTGCAATATTTCCTTCATACCCAACTGAAGTTAGGAATTTTCATGCTCTAAAACTTTAATTTTAATGGATAATTCTTCTCGATTGCTTTTTAAGGTATCTAATTCACCTTGCTTGTGCTCTAAATCTGATTCAATTTGTTTATTACACAATTTCAATTCTTCAACAATAATCTGTCTGTAGGATTTATTATTAAAATGAATTTCAGAATGTGATGGCAAAGAGGTAGAATATTTTGGTTCACTTAAAATTACATTCTTGGGACTGCTTTTTGGTGTAGGAAACCTTCCTGATAGCTTTTTTAGCTGCTTTTTTAATTCTATTTTTCTTCTTAAAATCGTTCGTCTTCTTTTTGTAACACTTGATTCATAAGATATTTTTGTTGATGGCTTTCAACTTTTTTTTTCTAAAATCAGATAAATCCAAAGTTGTTTTTGGGCTCCAATCCAAGACGCTCACGTAATTCTTCATTTTCATCAGCAAGAGAATTAATATCTTCTTCCAATTTATTAATTTTCTGTGTTTTAATACTTTTATTATTTTTTCTACTCTCATATGTTATTTTATCTTTGTTGTTGTTGGATATATTTTGATCATTTTTACTTTTGTTATTTTTCGTTACTTTTTGTACTGTAATTTTGTTGTGTTTTATAGTAATAATAAAAGAAGACGAACCAACACTTCTTAGTGGCAATGATAGTGAATTACTATTTCTCACCCCAATAGGAAAAGCATGTAATTTCTTCTTTGTTTTGTATATTATTGATTGTGGATGAATCTATTAATTAAGCACTTTTTTAGACATAATGTTTACATCGTTTCCTGTGTCTATTTTTATTTTTACTTTATTGTTGTCTAATAAGATCTGTTCATACCAGCCATTAAACGGATGAGTTGAATCTACACGTCTGACGTATGCAATTGTATTTTCAACATCACTAGTATATGATGAATTTGATGTTATAGTATCATGTACTTCATGCACATAATGTCCATTTCTATTCCTATTTTTATGATACTTTGTGTTTGAGTGTTTTTGTGTTTTTAAAATTTTATGGTCATAGCTTCTCGTACAGCAATTATTGGTGAAGTTACCATATGCGGGACACTCACGTTTTGTGTAATTACGTTTGCACTTTTGACAATTTCGTATGTTGTATTTTTTGCTATTATGTTAATACATAGTTCAGACTTTCCCATTAATTTATTTTTGAGTCTTCTAGTTTCGTAGCCACGTATTATTTCCAGTGCTTTTTCTAGTGTAATATTCCCTTTTTCAAATAATCTGTTTTTTAGTGTGTATTCTTCTTGTACCATTATAATCCTATCTCTGAGGATATTTTGTTTTTGATCCCCGAAGTCAGCTTTTTCAACTACTAATTTTAAATGAGTAAGAAAGTGATCAATTGATTCTCTCTCTTGCTGCTCCATTGTATGCTTTTATTCTGTCATACAATGTTGTTTTCATTGTGTTGATGACTGATAGCAATTTTGTTTTATCTTCCAGGTTCGTGTGGCCTAATGTTATTACATCTCTCCCTTCTTTTCCAATAAGATGACGTATAATATTCCTAGTTTTATTTTATCTGATTTCATATTGTTTTCTATTGCCTCTAGGAAATTTAGGAATATTTCTTTCCATTCAGTCCATTTGACTGACATATTTCCTTCCATGGATAGCGGTTCGATATTGTAAAAACGATCAATTTGTGTTGCCATTTTGTATTTTGGCAAATATGATATGAAAAAAAAAATTTTGCTATAAAAATTATTTTTATCAATATTTAAATATTCGCTGTTTTATAAACTTTAGAATTTTTTTTTTTTTAACTATTATTTCATTAATTCACTCCTGACACAATGTTATGTTCTTTGTCGTAATTTCTAAATTAATAAATACACACAGTTTAGATAACTAGTAACTTTTATTAACCACTAGTGTTCTTTAACATAAGAGCGATGTCGCACGCTAACTAATCTCAGTTGTCAACGCTAGATATCAGTCTGTAATTACAGGTATTAGCCATAACATGACAATTTCTATGGTTAATTAAAAAAGAAAATAGAATAGGCAAATTAGTTGTGAAGTTATGGAAAATGAGGTTATAAAATCTCAAAGCATGAGAAATTGATGAAATTTCAAATAAACTATTAAAACCAATAGGAAAGATTTGAGAGATATTAGTATCAATAAATGTCCATTAGATTTTTCTTCAACATTTATTAAAGAAAAATCTTAATACAGTAAAATGTGAGAATTTTAAAAAAATTAAATAGAATCTCACTACTAAAGTTTAGAATAGTTAATAAGCAGTTTGGAGCTATGTGGAACTATTTTTGGGAGAGATACTTAAAAAGAATGCAGTTTCATTTTTTATGTGAACATTTTTATAGAATAATATATATTGCTGAATATTTTGAGTAAGGTGGATTGGAAGGAAATTTAATTATTAGGCAATTTGTATATGAATTAAAGGATATTTCTAAAAATAAATAATCTTCTTACAGTAAGACTGATGTATTTCATCCCATTTAATATTTAAATGGGTGTTTTGATGAAAATGTGATTAGCATCAAGTATGATAAAGACCACTGCATTTAAGCTTAGTGAAATGTTATACAAGAGTAATGGAAGTTTGCAATGAAAATAAATACATTTAAATCACATGCAATGGTTATAGATGAAAATGATAAAAAAAAAAAAAGAGTGATAATTAAGCAGAAAGTAATAAAATCTATTAATGTCATTAACTATTTAGGAAATATGATAAAGATATCCAAATGAGAAATTGCAATAACTAAATAGGCTTTTTATAATGCTTAAAAATTGTTTCGTAACCTAATTAAGTTAGATTTAAGAAAAAAATTTGCTAAATATTATATTTGGATTATAGTTTTATATGGAATACTTGAATAATAAAAAAAATGGAGAAAAGATTGAAAGCTTTTAATATATATATATATGCAGAGATCAGTTAAAAGTTGGAAGAATAACATTAGTAATATTATTTATAACTATTGTAACTGTCCGCATGAGCTGACATCCACAAAATCACCACTAGAGTGTAGAGTGACTTAAACCATCACAACTCATTCCATTCTACATACTAGGCTCAGTGATAAGGGAGAGATAGAGACTTAAAACTAGTTTATTAACTATATGACTTCCCTGTGACAAAACAAGACACCCAATGCAATGTATACATACAATACAAACATTATTCGTATTAAAATTACAAACAAACAAAAGAAATGACTACTGTTTAATTAGGTTGCTATACTTATAAGATAGTGGAATTACATTAATTAGATGTTTCAAGGGACCTTGGGTGATGTATCTATTTGATCTTTGGAGCAGATATCCCTCAAGCAGGTACAGGATAATAATTAAAATAAGGTAAGTTTTTATGGTTAAAATAGATAAATGTATAACTCTCATGATCATGACCAATAAATGCTGAAATATCAAGCTTTAACATACATAAGGGATAAGGAAGGCAGTACTAATTGCTAAAATAAACAAGTAATGAAGTAGGCTGGAATATGATGTCCTCCACGATGTCATATCCAAGTCTTATCGTAAGGCAATGATGGGAATATATTCGCTTTTGTGAAAGTGAATGGGTCATGGACTGAAGCAATGAGCATCTTCATATAACCCTTAATAACTCTCATTAACAGGCAGGAACGATCCACTGCACTGGTAACAAGAAATAATAAGACCCTCTGGGTCTGAAAAAATGAAAGGAATGTTCCCACATTTTGCGTGGGACTTATTTGGAATGAACCTGTCAAATTAAATTTTCGAAGCAGGGATATATGCCTGCTGAAGAAACGTAATGAAATAAACAAAAAAATAAAAATAAACATAAAATTAGACAACCCAGTAATGCTATATTTATATGTAATAATAAACATTTGGACTTAAAAATTAATCTATAAAATGTAAATGGTCATGTCATAAGTTTATAATATGTGGATATCTACTCTATAGGCTAAATCAGGCCTATACAGTTATGATACATAATAAAAGATTTTTATAAAAAAATATTGCCTGCTTAATTAGAGATCCACTCCATAGGTTAATAAGATAGCCTACGGTGATAAAATATTAAAATTTATTCAAAAGATTTAAAGAATTAAACTCGTATCATGCAGTACACATATTTATTTGTCAAAAGTAAAGAAACAAAGTTTTAACTTTCAACTTTGAACATTGAATTTTATTTTAAAACTGGAGGTTGTTTATAGTCATTTATACCAGTGGTCTTCAACCACCGGGCCGCAGAAGTTGTCTGTCGGTCCGCAGCTAGATTGGCAAGAAAGTTTATAATAACAAAATAATAAGATTTTAAACTTTTAATTAATATGAACAATTTTTATTTATTTTTTTCATCACATTTATTAAAAAAAAAGAAACGGAACAAAAATACCACAAAATCTAATCAATCATACATAAATTAATTTGTTTTTTTATTTATCACAGATGTTTATGGTGGGAGGGGGGGTAGAAAAAAGTTTTTTATTACACAAACTCCAGTTGTCTTTTGATAGCCAATCACGGTTGCTTGTCAGCGTTGTTAAAACAATAAAATGTAACGTGATTTTTTTTTTGATCTCTTAAATTTTTTCTACTCTCTTTTAATATTTCATTTTTAGTGTTTTTTTTTTTTTGGCTATAAGGCGATTTTTTTTTTTTTTTTGGCTTTAACTTTTTATTTTGGAAATCAATTTTTATTACCTTTTTTTAAAAATAAAAACCAAAAAATAAGTTCTGTTTCTAACTTTTGCAAAGTATTTCTCAATACACCCCCACCACCCCAAAATAAAGTAAGATCAAAACTTTTGACTTTTTCAAGTTTCGTTTTCTTTTTTTTTTGTTTTTATTTGTATACCGTTGAAATACTAAAACTTTTATTTTTAAAACCAATTTCTGTTACCCTTTTTTTAAAAATAAAAAAAAAAACTTTGGTGTCTATCTTTTGTCTGTGATGACAACGTATTTCTCAACCCCCCCCTCCCCCAAATAAAAATTTATCTGTAAACTTTTGCTGGTCCGCAAAATCCTATCCTTACTTTTACCAGTCCGCAGGTGTGAAAAGGTTGAAGACCACTGATCTATACGCAGTATACACATATACTTGTCTCTTCTAAAAGAAAAGAAAATTTTAACTTTTATTTTGTTAAACAAGTTTTATAAAAAATTGTATATTACTTATTTGAAGTAACAGATTTGAATAGACACATTTAAATAGCAAATAAAAAAAAAACACCAATTAGAATCAGAGGGAGGGGATTTAAATATTTTATTTTTTATTTAATTACTGGGTTTTTCTTTAAATAATGTCAAATATTTTAATCACTGAAATATTTGACTAAATTTACCTTCATCTGATTCTTGAACAATAAATCTAGCAAAATTTAAGAAAAATCGAGTATGTACATTACAATAGTCGATCTTCCTTACTAGGTACAATTAATTAAGCATATGTTATAGTATAAGAAAACCTATTTTAATAACATCATAAGAATATTTTCTAGTACTAAAAACACACACACTTTAAAGATTGGTTAATAAATAAATTGTGGAAGCAAAGAAAGCATTTTCAATCACACTGGAGAGGCTTTTATCATTTGAAATTTATAGTTAAATTAAGTTATTACTTTACCAGACTTTCATGAAGGTTTTTGACAAACAGTGGAATTGGCTGGACTGGTCACTGTGAAATTATATACATTGGGTCTTTGTATTGACAGCAAATGGCCTAGCATGCCAGCAACATGATTGTTAAATGAGGCAAGGGTTTGATCGGCCTAGTATTCAATAATACGAGAGAACTCTTCAGCTGCACCGGAGCTGGGCAGAGAAATTGCGGTGATCTACTCACTCATAGCATGATGTAATTTAGCAATTTAAAAACTTTACAAATAAAACTCTTCCAGAAGTGTACAGTAACTAAACTCTACAAGAATTCTCTTCTTTCTGAAGCTTATAGTAATATTAATCCTTTCTCCTTTTTGCCCTATATAAAAAGCCTTTCAGATCTTTCAAATTAATTAATTAATTAAACTTTAGTAAAAATTTTATCTTTATTATCTAAAAAGAATCTTAATATAATTTAATTTTGACATTTACTAATTGCATTTCTTAATTAAATTCCGAATGTCTTTGATTTAATCTAATCCCCAGTAATTATGCTTTTGTCATTTCTTATTGTAATGACAATGCTACATAAAATATAAATTCTAAAATTAAAAATTAGTACCTACATTTTTTTAATATCAGTTGGTATTTTAATTAATTAGAAAGTTAAACTTTCTTTGCTGATTTGAAACCCCATCTTTTTTTTACATATACCAGCTCATAATTAAACTTCCTAATAAAAATTTACATTTTTATAATATTATTTTTTTATACATTGTATTTTTTTTAAATGCCTTAATGTTTTTTTTAACTTGCCAGCAAATCTATATATATGAAGCACATATAATATATTCACATGTATATATGTGACTGCTTTACTATGAAGCAGAAGAAAAAGAGTATATTTAGAAGTAAAAAAAATTAGGAAGGATATATTGGAAGGATCTATGAAGATAAAAGAAAAAGGATGGAGAAAGAATATTGATAATCTTAAAAGAAATATATATGACTCATTAGGAAGTTCACTGGATAAAAAAACAGATTGTCAATTCCCTATATTTGAACATAGTGATCAGTACTAGTTGTTTAGCCAATACAAGCTGCTTGATAGCATGGTTTATAAAAATGCTGTTTACACGGCCCAACTTACGTCTGATCAAATAGTTCTGTTCAGATTAGCCGTTGCAGGCCACTGTATGATGGCCCGCTTCGCAACAATTTATGCAAATATGCACGCTTCACAGATCGCTACTGCATCATGTGAGGGTATTTGGAATTCCTAACTCTTAAAATCTTCATTCCAAGTAATTATAATTACATCCTACCTGACATAGTATTACATACTAATAATTATAAGCCCGGCACCGCGGTTCCCTACACAGATTGGAAGGTGAAAACAAACTCGAAAGGATATGCCCAAGCACGATTTCTCATATAACTCACGGAAAAAATCATGTTTGCGTGAGAACAGATTCTAAGAATAGAAGTATTTGATTAGGTTTCCTTTGTTTTTTTAACTCTAGTACATAAATTAAACACTTAAGAAAACAATAATTATTCATCTCAATGCCAAATCAATTATTAATCTAGTAAGTAATATACAGAATTTGAGTCTGTAAGCTACAATTGAAAAAAAAATTTAACAACTATACATATATATGAAATACACATTATAAAACTTTGAATATTATTGAAATTATATATTATTAAGTTAATAAGCATTATGTATTTTATTTAATAAATTGTTTACCATATTTAAATAATAGAATTATTTATAATTTCTACATGCATTATTACTGAAATTCACAAGTAGTAGCATACACTATATATATTTTTGTTATACTCCTGGCTCTCATTTTATGTGGATTATTTTAATGGGATTCATGTTTCTTCTTAATATCTTTCATATTTCACTATATTTATTAGATATCAAGAAATTTAAATTTATTAATAACTTATTTTGACTTGAAATACTTTTTTTTTTTCCAAAACTATAACGTAATATTAGCAGCTAACGTAAGCTTTTATGTAAAATACCTACTTATACTAATGAGTAAATAATAATAATAGATTTATACTTACATATAAAAATATCTCGATAACTATTCAAAAATTTTGAAATGTATTTTGTTAGATATAACAGAAATAAATAATCTTTTAGATTTTTAAAATAAATAAGGAAGATTTTATTGATTTTGTAAACTGAAAATAATCTTTCTAATGATAGTGTATAATCTTTTTGTTTTGATTGCAATCTCATTTTTTCAATATAGAAACAAGATGTGAACATTTAAAATTTATTTCAGTAGTAAAAATCAGTTAATCATAGATTTTAGGTTGATGTGTGAGACAAAGACAAACGTCAGAAAATGCTGAAATCTGAGTTTCCTGTAATGAACAACCTCTTAAATTCCAACCTCTTAAATTCCAACGAGAGCTAAATAGTTATATGTCTGGATATCGCGAGCTTTATAAACAATTAGTAAAATTATCGTTGACAGAAAACCATTAACACAGCACAAGACTGAAAGTGGCGCTAGTTGTACTTGCTCTTGTGACGAATCTGATTTCTTACCAGTTCACAAACGAATGCATATTGTCAAATAGTGGTAATGATTAAAATATGTATGAAAAAATGTAAAATTAAATACTGTAGTTCAGGGGTCCCCAACCCTATGCCGGCGGGCACCATGGTGCCTGCAGACCATTTTACGTGTGCCCGTCGCTATCCGAACACAATAAAAAAATTATCTTATACAAATAAATTTAATTTTTAAATTTTTTTATAAATTATTGTATTATATTGTAATCAAATTGTAGGGCATACTATACTTTTACAGCGTAAAAACATAAACGTTAATTATATGTTAAAATTTTATTTTTGAACTAATTTTTTTGTACATTATGTGTATTATTAACAATATCCAACTATAAATTTACATTGAAAAAATAATTGGTGCCCGCCACCTGGCCGGTATTATAGAATGTGCTCTTAAGCGCAAAAAGGTTGGGGACCTCTGCTGTAGTTAATAAAAAAAAGTTTGTCTTGTATTAATTTTTTTCAAATATTTGAAATTTTTTATTAGTCATACTTTATTTTCTTATTTTTTTAATGTGAATTTTAAAGTAATTTTTCCTTGTTGCTTTGCTTTTACACGATTTCTGAAAATTGCAGAATCTATTCCCCATTTTTCAAAGTAAGTTAAGTCTATTTTTGTGCGATTTTTTTAATGCGGGTTTTCTGTGGAACCTATCTACTGCATAAAACGAGACCCAGTAGTATATATATGCATATAATATAATTTATTTTTAAAATTCTGCATATTAAGATATGGTATCAATAAAAGTAATTAAAAAAAAATTAAACTGCAGAATACAATAATGCAGTTATAATAAATTGAAGGAGCACATTTACATATGTATTATTCTGCATTTAAATTTAATTAAGTATAGTATGGGAATCATTTTTTCATCAAAGAATTCATGATGATGATAAAATGTAGAAATGAGATGAATGAAGTAGCTGTGATCGTGTAATTAGCTATTGATTTTTTGACAATGTGCTAGGAAGTTGGAAGTTCGGTTGATTCAGGTAATCTTGGAGCTTTGAATGATTCAAATGAGAAAAGCTCTCTGGAGAATTTGGAATAAAGTTTGAAAACAAGACATTTATTTTATATAGGATGATGTTTTTATAAACTGTAATACCAATAAGCTAATGCACATGTGCTTTGTAGATGTCACTATATAAATGAATACTCCCACTTTTTCAAACACAAGATAAAAGTCTTTGGGAAAAGATGGAATAAAGTTTGAAGTAAATGAAGTTGGTGGAGCTTTTTTATTTTTTACATGAGCTTACTTTTTTTTTTTTAAAAAAAATTGTTTTCTAATACTTTGGCAATCATATATGTGGCTTTTATCTAAAAATTATATTGTATTGTTTTATTCATTAAATTTTGTGCAATCTGATATTCCAAATTTTTTTCTAATCTCTTACAGTTACTTTTTTTTCTTATGAGTCAATAAGGATTTGTAATTCTTTGGATATTCAAACTTTTTTTAATGGTCTTCAATATATTTTATAACATCTTCATTAGTCGCATTTCCTTGCTCAAATAATTTTCATCAATCTCTGGAAAATCTGATCTATATCATTCTTGATAGTTTTTTATTATGCATTAACAGTTTCTGGTTTTATTTCATTTACTGCTGCTTTTATAAATCTATTGTATCCATTAGTGAATGATTTTCAGCATTCCATTAATTAAGCATTGTGATTAACATGAAAAGCTCAGATATGATCAAATAATTAGATGTAGAAGTTTTGATAAAAATGTTGCAATAATAGATAGTATTTGAAAATAAAAAATATTTTTGAAAACAGATTCAGAATAATTAAGCATAATGTTTAGTATCAGATTTTTTATGATGATGTGAAATAAAGATAGATAGTTTCACTCTTGTTTTTGAAAGCATAACGATTTTTAGATTGCTAAATAACTTGTGGCTTGATCTTCTATGCCTTAAAACTTTTTTTCCTCTTGTCTATTGTGACAAAGTAGATTTAATTCTGTATATCCTTTTTCAAAACATCCCAATTTCATCTTAATTAAATACTAAGTATCAAAAGGTTTTTTTTTTCTTCAATTTAAAATGTGGCAGTAATTGCAGCCTTTCCTACAATTTTAATATATTTATGTTTGTACTAATTTATGAATCTTCATAACTACTTCGTATTTGCAGTAACAGCTCTATAGTAGAATTTTCATTAAAGTTTTCATGTAAACATTTTGTTTTCTAACACTTCATTTTATTGTCTTTTAAAATATTTTTATTCATATTTACTAACCACAAATTCAATGCTTTTCAACCTTATCTAAATATTTATTATATAATGTGGATAACATTACCAATTGTATAATGTTGAATGAATGCTAACATGAATTTCTTTTGCATTTTTTAAAATTTCACAAATAGATTTATTTTTATTAAATAACCAGCCAAGTTTAGCATTGATTTTTTTTATCAAACTAAATTATTTTCATTTTGTCACATAAAAGATGCACTTTTCAGTTTGTTTGTTTTTGGTTTTTTTAACTTTGCAAAATTGTTACCATTATTATTTTGTGCTTTGAGGCCATATTAAACAAATTATTTAATCCAAGGAGAGAAATTGCAGTGTTTTCACTAAGAATGTAACTGAACAAGTATTGAGATTTAAGGGAATGCATGAATCAAGAAAGTGGCTGCTGCTATTGAAATAAATTATATTCATGTGAAATTTACAGATTTCTTAATTTCATGGATTTTGAGATCACTAGTAAAGTAATCAGAGCATTATTTTTAACAATTTCTTTATTGTAATAGTATCATATTGTTCTTTGGGAAAAAGAAAAGAAAAAAGTTTTATAAATAGAATAATTTAGGAGCTAATTGTATGCAGGTATTTTTTTGTTGGGGGGAGGGGGGTAATGCTTATATTTTTAAATAAAGAGGGCAAATACAAATCAGTTTTACTTAAGTCTAATAGAAAGTTGAAAATATTAATAGTAAATGATAGAAAGTTGAAAATATTAATAGTAAATGAAAACAAAAAAAAAATGCAATACATTATTTATTCATGACTAATTTGTAAACAACCAAAAAAGTACTCATTTTAAGTTTTAATTTATTCCATATTTCTGTTAACTTAGGGTGATGCTTGCCTCTTCCGTCACTGTGAGGCAGCTCTGGGTACTGAAACAGTGTGTGCCCTCTGGAAGGAAGGACGATGCTTCCGCAAAGTTTGTAAATTCAGGCACATGGAATCCAAGGTATAAATTTTTGAATTTATTTGAATGGTTTTCTTTTTTGTATAGATATTTGTATTTTAATATTGATAATTTACTATTACAGAAAAATCGGACGATCATTCCTTGCTACTGGGAGCGTCAACCTGGGGGATGTCGGAAGCCTCATTGTGTATTTATGCACTCTAAACCTAGAGATCATATCATTGGGACAACATATGTACCTGGTGCCTCACCCAGTAAGAAGTTTTTTTAATTGTTAGATATCTAAATTTTAATATACTGCATGCATATTTTTTAAATTAAATCTTATGTAATGTATTTTCTACACAAATGAAACACTTAATTGAAGTATTAGCCTCTTTGTGATAATGGTGTTTTAGTTATATTTATGTTAGACCACTTCCATATCTAATATTAAATATTGAATGTCTTAGAAAAATGTAACTATTTAAATTTTCCAATTACATTCAACTGTTGATAATAGCACACAGGTTAGTACATATACAATGTTTCGAGTATTATTCTGCATCAGGTGTTGCTGGTCTGACTAGTGGCAGTACTAGTAGTGGGAATTGAACCTGGAGTTTTAGATTATTGATTAATCTAATGGTTCAGGTTCGATTCCCATGCTAGCATTGTAACAGTCAGATTCGTATGCCTCGTTAACATAGTGCAGATGATATATTTTTGTGTGCAGAAAGAAGAGAAGATATGGAAGTTATGTTGAGGACATGTGCAAGGATTGGTAAAGAGATGGGGATTAAATTTAGTGAAGAAAAATCAAATATAATGATGGTTAATACTGGGGAAAGAGCAGATGTAGAATTTTTCTTGGGAGATATTAAGTGTGGTGAATAGATATAGTTGTTTGAGAATTATTTTAAGTAATCAGAAAAATTATTTGGATGAATGGGAGAAAAAATTGATAAATGAAGCAAAGAAAAGAAAGGGATTGATAAAGAAATTAACAGTGTTTTCATATAATAAATATGATGTAGTTAGAATTATATGGAAAGGAGTTGCAGTAGCAGGGTTAACATGTGGTAATGATGCATTATATGTTAGTAAAGAGGTATTAAATTACTTAGAAAAAGTCCAAAGGGAAGTAGGAAGACATGCATTGGATGCAGATGTATGGACAGCAAGAGAGGCAATTCAAGGAGAAATGGGAAGGTCAAGTTTTCATATGAGAGATGCAAAAAGTAAAATGAAAATGTTTGGTAGATTGCAGTTTATGGATAATAAAAGAATAGCTAAAATAGTATTTAATTGGGTTATGAGTAAAGGGCAGGTAACAAGATAGGTGAGAAAGGTAATGCCGTATGCAAAGGATTTGGATAAAGAATTTATATCGGTATATTTGTACAAAAGATGGGATAATTGTATTAAGAGAATTGTTGAGTGTTGTAGTAGTAAGGAATGGGATAAAAGAATAGATTTATTAATAAAGAATAGGGAGTTAGAGAGATGGAGAAATAGTATGGAGAGTAAAAAGAGTTTAAATATATATAGAAATAAACAGAATATTAGGTGTGAGTTAATATATGATAATAGTAAGGAAAGTAGTTTATTATTTAAGGCTCGAACGGGATCTTTAGCTACAAGAGAATATACATGAAAATGGAAAAAAATGGGTCATTTATTTTGTAAATTATGTAAAGAAGGAATAGAAAATATTAGGCATTTGTTAATCGAATGTAAATGCTTGAAAACAGAAAGGGTGCATATAATGAAGTTATGGAAGAATAAATATGAAAAAAGGGATTATACAGAAAGTGAATTATTGGTTTTTATGCTGGGTTTGGGAAAAGATAATGGGGGATTTAGATATAAAGGTTATAGAGTTGACAAAAGATTATGTTGTGGAAATGGGATGGAGCAGAATATGGGAAAATTTAGAGTGGGGAATGGAAAATAAGTGGCTAACAGGTTTATCTGGTCATAATTGCTGAGATATTATTGACTTCGTTTAAGAAGCCACATTACGTCATATCACCAGTCTGCTGAGTTTGAACATAGTTTATCGGTTCCACAATACAATCTACGAAACAACGCATCTGATGCTACATTAGTAAATATTTCTTTAGGCACGGTGGTCATGGAAATGCAAGAGATTCAAGACTTTATTTTCGAGTTAACTATATATATAATATTAATATTACACATTTATATTTTAACTGATCGAGGAAATATTATATTGAATGGGTATCGAATAAATAAATATGTAACGGCAGACGTATAGTTTAAAATTATTTATTTAGAATATTTTGTAATAAATCATTTAACTAATAATATTTGGTTATATTTAAAATCTCAGCGGGATTTTCCGATACTGTTATATATTAAAGAGATACATTTAGTTGGCTAACGTAATCCAACTACCTGAATTCTCGAGCAAGTATTTCAAGAGCATGCCTTTGGGGATTTATATCTTTGCAATGCAAGAATCTAAATTAGGATTTATAATAATAGCGGCGGACATATATTTATTTAATTAAATAAGATATTTATAAATTACTATGGACAGACATTTATTTGAGAGTGAATTATGTCACTAATGCAGAGACGGAGTTATATATGAATAATAAAGTTAATAAGAAGAAACACATGGTACGTCTAGAAAGGCGATATGAGGGTGGCAGTACATTCAAACTGCGAAGCCGTGGATGAGTTTAAAACAACAGGCTGGCATTTGCCGTAGGCCCAAAAAAGTAAGGTGTCACATAAGCATAATCAGGGGCAAGTGGTTCATGCCACGATACTTCCTGACTGCGTGATGGCGTCAAGCCCTACGGGAACATTTATTATGCCCCCTTGTGTAGGACGACTGGGATTAAGTAAATCCTGTAGAATCCGGAGTATCCAAGGCTCATAATGAGTCATCGCATCTCTAAAACGCAACACATGTATAATTCACAGAATATTCTGCTAAGATTTAATATATTTTATAACTCGGCCCTACATCATCCACATTTAATAAACAACATTTTGACTCTCAAAGAAATGCAATTAATGGGATTATTACTTAAAATTTTAATAAAATATAAAAGCAGTAGTATTTATGCAGGAATAAATTCTAGACAATTTCACCCACATCATTCATTCAGACATCGTATACAGTAATTTAAAGTGACTGTTCCATCCTCATGCTTTACTTGCCAGTACTTCAGATAAAAGCAATAGCTAAGTTGGGTGGATATTAATTACTAATATGTAAGCCATTTGCTAAGTAGTAGACCCCCGCATTTATAATAAATGAAGCACCGAATGCGTGTTGATTTATATGGAATAACAAAGTAATTTATAGAAATAAATATTAATTGGATTTGCAGGACACTCATCCAATGTTTCAGGCAATCATGTATTGATATTTAGAGACTTATGGAGATTTCCGAGCTGACCAGTCAACATGATTATATAAAAGAAATATATTAATAGGTCGCTGTCCAAGATGGCAACCGTGTTGATTAAGATCTATATTTTTAAATTTGGCGAGGTCCGGTCAGAAATCTTATAAGCATGCTATCATTATATAAAAAAAGATGTAAAATTTGAAATACGTACCCAAGAAAAGACAGAATTAGGTAAGCTAGATTATTAAAGAAATTTACATAATTAATAATTAAATTCATAGTTTTACAAGTTATATAGAGAGTGAGCTATAGCGTGATTAATATTTAGAGTACTCCAGCCTTGGGTACGGGTATCTGTTTTATACGAAGTTTTCAGATTCAGTGGTCAATAGAAAATTGTTCATGAGTTCAAAAGTAGCAGTTCTTTTCAGCATTTAGGTTATTCATTTATTTCAACAGCAGCTTACTGATTGTTTGGGCAGCAGATCCTCTTGATTGATTTTGTGGAGGGCATTTGTGAAGATTCTCGGCATACGATCGACCATCTCCGGGGGAAGAACAGTCTGGGCACTTTCTACTCGAACATACTGTGGTGGGTAAACTAATTTAAGATTTCTGGAGCCTCTCAACTGATCGAGAGCACAGCTAAAGTCTAACTAAAAGTTCTTAGAAAATTCAAAATGTCCTCTTTTCTTGATCTTTTTCACTTTCATTCTATTTTATTTTTAGCTTCACTCATTTGCCTCGAGAAGAATCAGTGCATTTTTATAAAATTAATTAATGCAGAAAGCTGCATTTCTATTGTTTAGGTTTATTTTTACAATTTTGTAATTAAAGCTTTTAGGGAATTTTTCTTTTTAATTAATCTATTATCTCTCACTGATTGTTACTTGCAAAATTTCAAATACAAAAGGGAATATACAATTATTTTTACTTTTATTTAAATTACAATTAAATTTCCAAAATTATTATTAAATACGAAATTTAAACACAACAATAAAATAATGAACTTTACAATTTAAAATAAATAGTTAAAGTTATATAAAATTATATAACTAAAAGAGAAATCTATATTATATCATTTATTTTTATTTATTGCTTTTAATTTGTTATCGAAACGTGTGTGTGTTTATGGTGAATTTTACATATATTTATACATTTTTAATATTGCTACACACACAATTCGATACCAAAAAGTTTAAATTTGGGTAGGAGAGGGTGGTGGGTGAGAGACGATAGAAAAAGGTGAAACTTTAAGATTCGAATGCGAATCTTACTGTTTCACCATTGTCACTGGTCAGGCCAGCAACCTGAAGAAGAGATGAGAATTAATACCATTTGAAACATTGTGTATATACTAACCTGTGAGTTATTTGAATGTAATTGGAAAATTAAAATAAAGTTAATTTTTTCTAAAGACATTCGATATTTAATATTAGATAATGGAAATAGCCCAACATATAAATACACCTTAATTGAAGTATTTTATTTTTGTTTTATATGAAAAAGTATTTGGATTGAATATTTTGATGAGTGTAAGTGAAAAATAACAGCAACATTTTAATATTTACTATGTAATTAACTTTTATTAAAACAGCAAATCTCTCTATATGTATTGCCACTCAGTGCAAGTCAGAGTAATCAATGGATGCCAGAAGTCTTGTGCATAAAATCCCCATCTAGTGCCTACTCATCCACTATCCCCAGATTAGTTTCTGGCTTTAACATAAAAAAATAATTTTTATTTTTTGTAAAATTTCTAGTTTTACCTATCTGTTTATTTAAATTCAAAAACATTATTAGACTTCTAATTTTTTTTTTTAAATATTTTTATGTCATAGTAAATACTATACTTGTATTCACTTGTTTAATCAGAAAACCAATTTTCATTCTGATAATTGATAGTGGGAATATTAATATTTATATATAGAACGAGATAGAAATTAATTTATACTTTTTAATATCTTTTTTCATAGTGTCACCAGAGGGTGAAAATGGTGCTGCGGTGATGAATGGCCAACCTCCGCTGCCGGTGGAACCTCCTCAGGCATATTGAAATTTGTTTGGTCTCTTCAAGATGGTGGGATCTAGTGCTGCTTTTTTTTTAAATCCCCTCTTCCTTTTCACGTAATGCTCAGCCATCTATTTTAAAACAGAATACTCGTAGTTGTTGCTGTTTAGCAGATCAAAAATTTATGCAAACAATTGTGTTAAAAGAGAAATATCAAATTTCTCTTTTCACTATATATGAGCATTACAAATGTTGACTATATGGTATAGAAATCTTTGTTGTCTTTTTAAGAATTATAAGCTTTGATTTTGTTATGTTTCTCTATATAAGTTGCATTAATCTAAAATTTTTTGAAGTGATTTTAGTGCACATTTTCAGTGCACGCTCTTGTTTATTTTATTTTTGTTCTGTTTTTTTTTTTTCTTTATATATATTTTTTTATTATTATTATTATTAAGCTTGCAGAATATTTATCGTGTGATTGTAACTTGATAAAATCGTTGGCTTTCTCGTCATATTTAATAAGAGCGTGGTAAAATCCATGCTAGTTAACTTTTTTTTTTTTCTGTTGTAAATAAATATTACTTATATCCCTTGTAAAGATAGGTTGCAACCAAAAAAAGAAAAAAAATTGCAAGCAAATAATAAAACTGTAGCCTATCTTACCACATGATAATAAAAAAAAAATAATAAAAAAAATAAAAAAACTGCTATCAAAAGGGGTAATCATTAAAAAAATTTAAAAAAAAAAAAAAAGAAAAAAAAATTTCATTGTTAGACATCTGACTTTTATTGGTACGTTGTTGTATAGTAGTGTGGTTAAGAATGTGTTTTTTTTTTTTTTTTCCATTGCTCTCTGTCATTTAATACACTAAAAATATATATATATTTAAAAAAAATGTACATTTTTTTTATTATTGATGTACCAACTTTTTTTTTTTATTTTGAAAGGCAGGCTGGATTCTTATAAAGCCTGAAGTTTATTTGATCAGCTTTGACAAAAATCCTATTAGCTGATCATATAATAGAATATTAAAATAATAGTATTTCTAGTTTAATTCCTAATTCTTTTATTATTATTTAATTCTTGGTTATTAAAAACTACTAATACGATGATAATAGTAAATCTAACTGCCTTGTTGCAGAAATATATTAGGATATTAAATATTATAACTAGTCAGTGGTATTTGTTTATATTTCAATTTTCCTTTTGTCGTTGTATCACTAGACACACTGTGTATGTATGAGGGTATATAAAATACACACATACATATATTATACACACAAACATATGTGCATACACGTTTTTTTTTTTTTCTTATTAAGAAGATGCTAGGCAGATGAATAAAAAAATGTAGTCATCACCTGGCGAGTTGAATTTTATATACAGTAAAACATTTTCATTCCTAGTTAAGATCATCTTTGGGAGTATTCACTTTTTTTTTTTTTGCAGTGTTTACAACTCCTAAAAAAAGTTCATTTATGAAATAGTAAAATAAATGAGAAAAAAAATTTGAAATGTGCACTTTTTGTATTACAAACATATTTTTTCTATTTATTTATTGTTTTTTTTTTTTTAATTATATTTTTGCTTTTTTTTTTTATTGTTGTTGTTAATAAACATTGATATGTGGTTAGGTATTTGGTCCTAGCTTTTGGAAACAGTATACTTTTTTGTCTTTAAAATAAAATATTGTTTGGATTAATCTTAGAAAGTTGGTAAATGCAGAAATCTTCAAATTTTTTAACATACAAGGGACAGAATATTAAAAATTAAATTACCTAGTCATATTTCATTAATAAGTGAAAACTCACTTTATAAAGAGAACTTCCCCCCTTCCCTTTTTAAATATTGAAAGAGGGTTTTTTTTTAATGAAAAAAATTTAAAACTGTGTTGTGAGAAATAAATATATTTTTTGTAATTTCTCTTTTGTTCAAATAAGTGGGTCTTAAATATAACCACTTTGCCTGGTAAAGTTGTAAACATTTTTTTCTTTTTTAATTATGTTTCAGAACATTATATTTAAATTTATTTTGAGAAGTTTATAATTCAAAAGAAAGTAGAGTTTATAAATTTATAGCATGTGATTGTTTATCTTTTGAAATTATTATTTTATTTTATTTTTATTTGTCTAAAAGAAATTTTAAAAAATCTGCAATGTTGAAATAAGCTGTATTACCTTTTTATTATTACTATTATTAATACTTTTACTGTTATATGTGCAATCATAATTATATAAATTATCTTCCAGTTGCAAATTTTCTAGCAAAAACATTTTTTTTTTTGTCTCATGTTGTAAAACTTTGTGCCAAATCTTTTTTTTTTTTTTTTTGCTTTTTTTTTTTTTAATTTTGCAATAAATAAATTTTTTAAAAGTATGACAAATGATGAAAACTTTTTATAAAAAGTGCATCAGAGTAAAATATAATTTTGAATCACCAGGTGATTACATTTCTGTTATCACCTATTATAGACATAGTCAAATTTATTTGAAGTGATTTCGATTGCATTTTTTATATTCATTTTTGGATCATACTCTACTGATATAATAATGTGGCCTATGGGGGATATGTTCATAGTTTATTATTATAACTTCTAAACTATTTCAGATTTTTTTTTGATTTAGATAGGCCTCTTGTATTTTTTTTTTTTTTAAATTATATGTGCAGTCTGAATATAACTTCTGATTTGTGTTGCTTGCTTTATACAAGAAATATGGATGAATTATTACATCCACATTTATTAAACTTCCAATTTGTATTAAATGTGATTTTATTTCAAATATATCTATAGTCTATACATATATATATATAATATAAATACACATTTTGTAGATGTTATTCAAATGACAGTTGGTGGAGAGATTTGTAATTATTTAATGTTACTTTTGTGATATAAATTTCACTTATGCTTTGCAATTTTAATTAGATTCCTTCATATAAATGTATGTGTGTATACACACACATGTACACATATTCACATCAGAAGTTCTTCATGAATTATGTACGTAAATAAATATGTGTACAGAAATACATATTTGTATTTTATATATGTGTGTATAATGTGTGTATGTATATATATATACATAAAATAGGTATATATGTAACCATTTTAAGTAAAGCAACAGATATGAATTTATGATGAAATCTCTTTTTAATATAAATGTCTAGTTTTCATTACTTTAAAAAAAAAAAAACATCATTAGAGTTGTTAACATGTAAATTGTAATGAAAATTTGATATGAATTAATGTTTGAAAGTATATTTTATACTTTAGTTTTATGAATTCATCTTAAATGTAAAATTTAATGATAACTTTATTTTTTTAATTTACTTTTTTATGAAAAGATGAAAACCATTTACTGAAAGGTGACAAACATTTATTAATCTTTGAAAATTGTTTAATTTGAATTTAGTTGATTAAAAAAAAATGGTGATAAATTCAGATTGGACAGCAAATCATGAGAAAATAAGTGTGTAGCTAACAATTTTTCTTTTATTTTCAATTTTATTATTATTTATTTAAGATTTTTGAATTGCCCCTCCCTCTCTTTATCTATCTAAATATATTTAATTTTTGTAGTTACACACTTAGGTATGCTAGTTGCATTCTGGGTATGGCCTAAGAATTTCATAATTCTTATGGCTTTTTTCTTTTAAAAAGTTTGGTTCCTGGTCTCGCCGTCTTCTTTTTTTTTCTTTCTTCCTTTTTTTTTTTTTTTGGATACTGTGCAGTAACAGGATTTGAATTTTTAAAAGAAATATTTGTACAATTTTTGTTTAACATTTTGAATGTATTATTGCATTCAGTGATGATCTAAATTAAAAAAAAATTAATACAGGTTAAGAAATTGGTTCTTGCCATCACTAGATCTGATATTAGTTTTTGTGTTTATTTCATGCTATCATTTTATATGTCATTGTTGATCATTATTATGCAATAGTACATGAAATATATTTAGTAAAAAAAAAAAAAATAACACTGGTGCTGTAGATAATTGCACCAAAATTTGAGTATTCTTGAAATAATTTTATTTTCTAAATAGATGATCAGAAGAGACATTTTTTTGTTTTTGTTTGCATAATTATTTTGTAAAATCATAGTAATGGATTTATAAGCAAACTATTATGGTAATGGTGTGCTGGTTGCACCGATATTTCTGCACAAATTAGCAAATTTTTGTTTTACAAGAGAATTATTGGTTGATCAGTTCATCACCTTTCATTTATTTTTGAACATTCTATAAAATCAATAAAAGTAATCTTCCTAGATCTCTATATATTCCAAAATGTCTCTTCTGATTATCATTGTTCATAGTTCTCCCTTCCTAATAGTTTTGTTTTCATGCATTTGTCAATTTGGCTTATGATTATTCAGTGCAGTCTTCATCACAGCAAAAGTAACTAACTATGTGTATAGCTGCCAAATACTTCAAATATCTTATTTGGTGAAGTTCATTGCTGTAATAAAATGTATTCAACTGCACTTATTAAAAATATTTAAAGAAGATTTTTGTAGTTGTTTTTTATGATTTATTGATTCACCATTTAATTATTATTATTAATAGTAATTAATTATTTTATACAGTAAACTGTCATCAAAGTAATAGCATCCTAAATAATGGTTTGAGATAATGACACATTTTGGCAGAAATGTTATGTCTAATATTTCTTGATAGTAGATAGCATGTATTGATATACACTTAAGCATATATAAATCAGAATTAAAATGATATTGACAGTTTATGAATTTAGAAATATATACTACACTCTTGATTATATCTATATACAATATATATGAAATATTTAATAAATTTTTAAAAAAATACCATTGTTACAGGTGTTGAATAAATGAAATATGTTTATAAAATGTTTATTTTATTAGAAAACAAAATTAGAGCAATTCAGTTAGATAGATGGATTACAAATAAAAATCTATGATTTAATCAAAGTCACAGGAAAGAAATAATTGTATCAAATAGTAATTTATTAATGGAGAGGATAAATATATTGAAAGATGTGATTTCTATAATGGAAACCTAATAAATCCTCATTTGCACTGAAAATAAACAAGGAATATAGGAACAAAATTAAATATATCAAAGGGAATTCTTGAAGTTCTGGTAGATTTTTGGAAGTATTTTATAGAGTGGCTATTACATTTTCTTCAAAAAGAATTTCAAGCTGTAAAGTGAATAAATTCAGTCTTGCGGCATTGTATTTATAATAAGTTGCACATGTTGATGTTTGGAGAGTATTTAGAAACAATTGTTGATGTGATGTATATATAAAGAGAATGGGAAGTTAATATTTGTTTTATTTTTAAAAAGCATTTGGTGGAAGGAATTGGATTAATTATATTACGTTTTCTAATGAAGAAGGACATAAATTGGAGGGGGAGATATGTTCTAATGAAGAAAGATATGCATTGGAAGGAGAGATAATTATTGAGTTATTTGTATATTAATTAGGATCTTTATAAAATTCAATTTTTTTAAAGAAGAGATACATTTAGAGATATTGTTTTGATGATAATGAAAATAGCTTAGGAATAGGAAAGATCACTGCATTCTTTTTATTGATAAGATGACTGAAGTTAACAAAAATGTTAAGTAATATCTGATCAAATTTATTAAAAGTTTGGAAAGAAAATAAGTAATCTTTTATCAAAAACAGGGATTATAAATGGATTTGATAAAAGATTTAAGAATTAATGGTCGAACTGAAAATAATATTTAAATGCATTAATTTTGCTCTATAATTTGTAGAGACAAAGATTTCATAGCAAAATTGCAATGAGTAAGCAGGCTTTTAATAAAAATGCCATATTATTTTATGATCATCAAAGATAAGAAATAAGGTTGTTGAATGTGTTATTTGGACAATTATTTTCTATAGAACAAAGAATTTGACAATTAGGAAATTAAAGTGGAAAGATTGTAGATTTTTGAGATGTGAAATTGAAGAATAGAAAAATATATTTAGCATTATTGAAAAGAGCTAATGAAAATAATTTATGAATTAAATTATGAAACAAAAGTCAACTTGGATTTAAAATATAGTATGTGAGAGAGAACTTGTGAATTTGTTAATTGATAAGTTAAAGGAAGGAACATTTGAATAAAATAAGTTCTTGAGACAGCTGTCAAATTAATATGCAGAATCTGTCTGGAACTATTAAAGATGAAAAGATTTACTTGAAAACATACATAAATGTTGAACATTTGATAATATGCATGACAAAAATTGTAATTCTTAATGGTTAATAGGATAAAAAATGAAATATTGTTTTTGTAAACTTACGCTTATATATATTTGTGTGCATAGTTTAGCTTTATTATTTCTTGATGAAATATACAGTATTAAAAATAAACTTTGGTGGATAAAATAAAAATTGAAATAATATTTGTCTTTTATCTTACTAAGATGCTGTTATTCTAAAAGTCTGCCATATATATTTTTCTTAAACACTAGTTTGCACTGCATTTTCAAACGTACTTAAACTTGATCATTCAAAAATTTTTACCTTAATAAAAATATAAATAAAGATAAATTTAATATTCATTTACTTCAAAGTAAAACCATTATGCCTATAAATACATTTGGATATATAAACACTAAATTTATTAGTTGCATAAAAACAATAAATCTGATACATTAATTTTCAGCTGTTTTTTTTTTTTGTAATAAAACATTTACAAAATATTTATTGTAGTATTCTCTTTCCCAAATAGTAGAATTTAATTACTTAATCCATCATAAATAATTTGCTTATATTTTCTATAAACTAATAACATTTTTTCAGTAATAGTTTTTGGACATAAATACAATAAACCTATCAATGAATATTATTTGAAACATAATTAAAATAAACAAATTAATAGTGTATGGGATTTTAAATAAAAGTATTAAAATGATTTTTTACATATAGAGTAAAATGATAATTATATTTCTTCAGGGAAAAAAAAAATTAAATTACAATTCTAAAAGCAAACTAATCTTTTGCTGCAACAATTTTCTAAAAGTTTTTTTTTTTTTAGTAATATAAATATTTAATCCCTGTATAAAACAACCTTCAGGATTATAGTCTTAAAATTTGGATTTTTTAAAGTCATGCCAGCCTTAATTTAAAATGTAAGCATAGCTTAATTTTCATACTATAAAAATAATATACATTATAGATTAAAACAAAATTTTTACTAAAAATGATGGTAATTTGATAGGACTAATGTTATACAGATAAAATTTTTACAATAGTGCTTCTGTACTTTTTACCATTTTCATGAAAATTAGAATATTAAAAATGTAAAAAATTTGTTGTATTAAATGATAATATTAAAATTTTTTATAGTGCAACATTTATTTACGCTGATATATTTCATTTACATATATTAACACGACATTAACTATACTTATGTCTTAAGTTGATATAAACTGTTGTCTTCCCAATGTGAATACAAAACAAAGTTATTCAAAGTACTGAATTGAATGTAAAATTAGTTCTCAAGTGTAAAATGATATAGGTAATAATTTTGTATTCAACACTGATTTCTAAAATGTTATTTTGCATTATTTTAAATAATTGAATAATATATTAAACTTGAGTACTTTATAAAATGACAATTTTTTAATAGGCAACAAGAGTCTTATTCTTCTATAATGTATTAATGGCACAAATTGTTTATTTTAAGTGAACATCTGATTATTTATTTGATTTCTGGTATATATTAAACACCATTAATCCTGTACTTTTAATAAAAAGTTTTGTCAGATTAAAAATTTAGTTTATCTACCTTTTTCCCCTTTCATACACTCCTGCTTTTTAAAATGCCTTTATGCTTCATATATTAACAATCTTAATATTTATTGAATATATACTTTTATAAAAGTATTATAATAAAGACTGAAATACTGATAATTTTTAAATATTAAATATCTTTTACTATCCTTTACAACTGAAATGTACATAAAAATAAAGTTTATTAATACTTTTTCATTTGCTATTTTCTAGAGAGAAAAAAATGAAAATGTCAATTACAATTGATTGGATAATTTTCACAGCTCAAAAGGCACCATTATTCAGGCATATTAAGTGATTTACTATGCTGATTTTGTTTAATAAATTATTTCAATAAATAAAATGATTTTTTGATTTATAGTAAAATAAAGTTTCATGGTCTTGAAAGTTAGAAGTGTCTCCTATTTAAGCTTGTTAATGACTGACCAATCTTTATTTCATTTTTTTTTTCATTCAATCGGGATTCTTTATTTTGTATTAAATATACAAGTTGAATAGATAGAATTACAATATACAGATATTTTGCCAGTTAGAAACTGATTGATTCATTATCTATTTTAATACATTAATTTTTTATAGTACATTGACAAAAAAAAGAGTATAATGTTACTACTGGGTTGGTAGTCGATGATTTTTGAAAATATTAATCCAGGGTATGGAATAAATCCTGTGGTTTATAGATTGTCATAAGCTATTTGGAAAAGTATTGGGCTTTGGAATTTGGAATAGATTCCAGGTTTCTTCAAATAAAAATTTGGAGGAAAGGATCATGTCTTTATTTTTGATTTGGTTTAAGAGAGAAATGAATAGACTATTTGGGTCTGGTGGAGGATTTGTGAATACTAATTTGCATCTCACATTCCAGATAGAGTGGGTGAGAAATACTGACATTCTTATAATTGGAAATTGTTTACTTTGTAGAGATTCTTTTAGCGAGAGGATTCTGTAAATATCAGTTTTACTGTTTTGGAAAATTAAAAATTTGATACTACTAAGTCCGGTACATGAGCGAATTATGTGGTCAAATGTCTCATCATGCCTCTTGCAGATTGGGCAGATAGGGTCAATGTTGTTAAGAAATCTCTTGTGGTGGAGGAACCAGTTGGTATGCATGGCTCCCAGATTTACTTTTACTAGGTAGTTTAAAAATTTAGGCTCTAATGCTAAGAACTTGAATATTGAAGTAATTCTATGATTAGTGATGCCAAGCATTGGCAACATTGAGTTGATTTCAGGGTTGATTTTATGGTGGGCTTCCCAGATGGTGATTTTTGTATTATATGGATTTTGTAAATTAGATGTAAATTGATTGAGAAGCTGGAGAACCTGGTCTAGCCAGCATTTTTGAGGAGGAGGTCTGTCCGTTGGTTGAACGGCCTCTGAAATATTGAAGGAATCATGTTTTTGTAAGAGGTTATGAATTAATGTGTGAGATTTTTGAAAGATAATTGAGGGGATGGAGTGAAAGGACATCCCATTAGATTTGCGATGGTATTGCATCCTTGTCATGCTTATAGACGTTGTACTGTTTTTCCAAAAGAGTTTAGCACATAGACTATTGATTTTTTTGGTAAAGGCTTTTGTTGCTGTCATGATGGGGAGGTAGTATGCAATCTTGGACATGACTTTCATGTTCAGTAGCGCTACTTTTCCCTGAATGGAGAGATATACCCTGGAAAGGGATTTAATAATCTGGGATGTGGAGTTGATTAAGGAGTTCTGTAGTTTTTTTGACATGGCTATTTGAGTCATGGAAATAGGGAAGCCAAGAAAGTCCTGGGGCTCAGCTAGAAATCTAGATGAGACTTTCTTTCCTGATAGAATTTTCCAAGATGAAGATTTGTTGGAGTTAAATTTGAGTTGTGAATCACAGGCAAATTTATCCAAAATCTTGTAAAGTGTTGGGAGATGTTTTTGAGATGGTAGTATTATGAGGACATCATCCATATATGCAAACAACTTGAAGGATTTTTTTATGCGAGGAATGAATACTCCGGTGAATGAGATTTCTATATCTCTCAATAGGGGGTTGAGATAGTATATAAAAAGTATGGCACTCAATGGAGATCCTTGAGGAATAGACAGGTCGGGGGAGAACCCATCTGTGTAGAATCCATCTAAGGAGATGTGAATTAGCCTATTGTAGAGAAGATTCTCCAGAATCTGTATAATATGAGAAGGAATGTTGAGGTCTTTTAGAAGAGTAAGAAGTGTGTGAATATTAATCTAGTCAAAAGCCTCTGTTATGTCTAGCTGGACTGCAATGGATTTTGATAAGCGATTAGATCTAATATGATCAAGAAGAATCTTGACTTCACCCATTGCTGTTAGGGCTGAAGATCCTTTTCTTGCATATTGTGACTGAACAATATTGTCTAAAAAAATTTGCTGGATTTTCTCTTTAATTACACCTTCAATAACTTTGATTAAAATTGGTGTCATGGAGATAGGCCTTATGTTATGGATGTTGGTTGGATCTTTGTTCTTCTTGATGAATGGCACTAAGGCAATCGGGTAGAGATTATTTATTTCCCTTTTAGTGGATAGATGATTGATCATGTTCATCATGATTGGGATAGCAAAGTTATCAAGGTGGGAAATTAGAAATCTTGGTATAGCATGCATCCCAGGATGAACACTCAGAAAGTGCTGATAGACGGTTTTTAATATCAGCTGCTGTTATGCCATGGTTTATAGCAGATGGGTGATCCAGCCATTCACTGATAGTCTTTGGAATATTATTTTGAAGTCGGTTTTTAATGTGAAGACCAATGTGTTCAATCATGTGATGACCAGTGACATAGTTTCCATTGACAATAAGGGAGGTTGGAGTGTTAAGTTTTTTCCTAGCTCCCAATGCCCATCGCAAATATCCCCGAGTCCAAAAGTGTTGGGTAGTAAGAAAGTTTTGTGATCTTTTAATAGAAATATACTCCGCAATAGTCATCTGTTTTTCCTTATACTGATGTTTTAGTGATAGAAGGTGTTTGATATGATCTGGTTCAGTTGAGCATGTCTTTATTTTATTATTGATTTGGTCAAGCTCATTCATAAGCGTAGATGGCCCTTTGTTGTTTCTAGTATAGTGAGCAATCAAGGAATGGATTATCCCAATGAAGGCAAACCATGCCTCTTCTGGGGGCCTTTTTAGTATGTTGATTTTGTGGAAGAGGATGTATGCTTCAGATACAATGGCTTCAGTCATGGAAGCTTTAGTTAACATTCTGATTGACCGGTTGAGAAAGGATGAGGAGTAGTTGGTTAGTTGCAGTGTGGTGATAATAGCATGATGGTCAGAGAAGGGAACAAGTTGAAGAGTAGCTTCCAGACAATGATGGAGTTCAGAGGTGTAAAACATCAGATCAATTAATGTATGATACTTTTTGGTGTAGTAAGAATAGGCGTTATGAGGAAAGAAGCCCCTGCCATTAATAAAATGTCTGTTGAGCAAGTGAAGATACTTGTTTGTAAAGTGATCATAGGAGACGTTGAAGTCCCCAAAGAGGAGTGCTGGGGAGTTATTGTTGGCTGTTATCATATTTATAGTGTTTATGATCCGAAGGAATATTGCATGGCTATTGGGGGTGTAGACATAAAATGCATTGATTATATTATTGTCATAGGTTAGGTTGGCACAGATAAGGTTCTTATCTTGGTAGGTGATCTTAAACTTGTTAGGGGGGTGTTTGTTATTTATTAAGATACCTACGCCTTCAGTAGCTGTAAGGTTGACTGTTAGATATGTATAGCCAAGCTTGTTAAGCTCAGTCAAAATGAAGCTATTGGACTTTTGGTGATATTTGGTTTCGCCCATAAACATAATGTGGGGGTAAACGAATTAAACCAATGTCTTATGGCATGTACTCGTGTAAGCGAATTAATGCCTCTGACATTAACTCCAGCTATCTGGCAAGAGACCTTAGTCATAAGCTGGGGATTGGTCAGAGTCTACCGCCAGAGGAATTTTGAGTTGAGCGCTGTTTTGGTTATTAAATCTCAAAGGCTCGGTCAGGATTTCATCTTTAGAAAACTCATCCTTCGAATAGATTTGAGAGTTGGGCAAAATAGAATTAGCAATTTTCCATTTTTTTTTTGAAGTGTGGGACTTAGAGGTTTCCTTGGACTTAATGTTATGGTAATGATTGGATGACTGTGTTAATGAATACTCATCCTCTGAGCTGGATCCATTCAAGCGAGTGGATTTTTTCCTAGTGGAAGTTGTATAGCTAGTTAGGTCCATCTCAGTTTCAGTGTCTGATGAGTTGATCGAAGGAGAAGGTGAAATTTTAATGGGAATATGGTGATCTTTATTATTCCTGTGGTTAGCAGGATGATGCGTCTGAGGTGTGTCTGCATGGCTGGATGTGTTTTTGGAGCCCTTGGGATGGTTGGATGTAGTGTGATCCTGATTCAATCTGCCATGTTGGTTTTGTAGCAATGAATCATCCCTAGAATTATCTTTAGACCTGTATGACTTAAAGTTGATAAAAGGTGTTTGTGTTCTTGGAGATTTTGATGTTTCTGTGACTTCGGGATTGTAGGTGTGGCCCTTAAGAGAAGATAAGTTCTGTGGACTGTCTGACACTTCAGCGGTTTGAGTATGTTTTGGCAGAGATCTGGCTGATAAACCATTTGTTGGGGTGGGCTCAGTTTTGATTCTGTATGATTTTCTTTCAGTTGTTTTAGATTGATCTGATTCTATATTATGTGTAAAGGTTTGAAGTGACAGTACAGAGGTTTTTTTATTTTGAAGATTTGTTATATCTGTTGAGTTGGGGCTTTTCTTGCATCTATGTAGTCGGGTTTTTTTGTGCCACGTGTCACAGATCTTGGCTAGACAATCTTTTATTAGGTGGGTTCTTTGACCACAGGAGAAGCACTGTGGTTTTACACCCAGAAAAGATATAATCATGGCAGAGTTTCTAAGTCTTATTACGGTGGGAATATCTGTGGGATTTGTTTCTTTCTTCAAGTGAAGTTCAAATGTGGCTGTGTTAGAGAGGAAGTGGAGACCAGATCTTTCATCCGGTAAGTAGTTGAATTTGTGAATTCTACCAAAATGAAGGAGGATTTCTTGAAGTTGATGCTCCCCAAGTCCCATGACACAGTTTTTGATTTTGCCATAGAGGGTGGAAGCTCGGTTAATATCCACGTAACCTAAGAATTTGTTATCTAAGGTTTTAAAAGCACTTTTGAAGTTATTGCGACTAGCCCAGTTTTTAAATTCTAGAGCAATGTATCGATCATTTGGATGGTAAAGAATGCGGTGAATTTCTTCTCCCATATTGTTTTGTTTGATTGTGTTGCATAAGGAATCAATTGGGAATTTGAAAAGCGAGCAATTGGGATCGGTAGTCGCTAGTATTAGACTTTTGTCGCTGCTATAGTCAGCAAGCGATTTGAGTAGCTTTAGCGGGATGGTTTGATTGAAACGAATCGTAAGATCTGTATATTGATTATCATTAAAGTTAGATACTGAGAATGTATCTGAAATTGGGGTTAAATGTGTGTCAGAAAAGGTGTCTGATTGCTCCATTAAATCTATTATCATCGACTCAGGTGTTTCATTATTAGTTAAGGAAGCTTCGTGCAGTTGATTACCGAGTGCGTGCGGTAAATTATTCGCCATAGTTGTGTTTGGGTTAAGCTGGTGTAAGATGCCTGTTTTAGTAATGTTGGCGTAAGACGGCTTAACATATTGATTTATAATGTGATTTGGATCATTAGGGGGGATTTTGAATTTACTATGTGTATTATTAGACGTAGAAATCATTACGGTCGATGATTTAACATTATTTTTTGTTTGTAGGGTATTAGGGGGCATTGTATCGAGCGCCTCTATCGGGGAGTTGTGAAGTTCGGGAACATCTTCGTTATCTCCTGGGATTTGACGACAAATATTATTTTGAGGAGTTTTAATAGTTTGTACATTATATTTTGGTTGTGGTATTGAATGGTTAATGTTTGTTTCTGAGTCTGATTGAAGATATATGTCTAGTTCCGGAAAATCATTTTTAGCGCTAAAGAAAACGTCAGCTGGCTTAGCGTTATACGTTAGGCTCCGGTCTTTTGTCACTTCTGAATTGATGTTACTTTTCAATTTATCTAAATTCATGTTATTATTTTGGATTATTTTTCTAATAAATGGGGGTTTAGATGATTGTAAATTAATATTAGAATCTTTTGGTAGATCTAAAGTCAGATTAAAGGAGGAGTCGGCTGAAATCTCCGTCTCGAATTCTGATGATGCAACACTTAATTCGCTGTCAGAGGTAGGATTTTTATTTCTATTTTTTTTTATTCTGGGGATAAATGATTGAGAAGTAGGCATGCTAGGTATATTATGAGTTATTGAATTTGAGTAGGAATCTCCAAGTTGCTCAGAGGGAAGGACATTAGTATCTTGTATATGTTTTTCATATTTATTAGAGTTGTTAACGTGATCAGGAGCCTCTTTAGCGTTATGTTTAGGGCTTCGCATTATTGTACTATGGTTTTGGTCAATATACGTGATATTTGGTTTATTAATTGTGTGTAATTCTTGGTTATAATTGTTATCTTGATTTGGTAAATAATCATTAGGATCATCATTTAGGGGGTCTTTAGAATTTCCAAGTATGCATTCATTAGACTTTTCGTTATTAGTGTTTGTAGTTAGGCTCTGGTTTACGTTGTTTGCGGAAATTTCTACTTCGTACATCGTATTCAGAGTATTATTAACGCTTTTAGTAGAATTTTGATTATTCCTTTTAGATTTGGGGGACTTAAGTTGCGATTTATTTTTATTATGGCTGAGGGATTTGATTTTGGCCGAATTTGGCAAATTTTTAACTTCGCGATTGTCTATAATGGCCGAGTTTTTATTCTGCTCATTTTTTTTTGAACTTTTTGAAATCAAGGACTTTTTCCTTAAATCCATGTAATATAAAACAAAAAAAAGGGAAGGCTTACCTTAGTTGGCCTGTATGTCTCCTTCTTTCTTTTCAAAACGTCTAACTTTTAAGTTATATATAATATAATAAAATATAAAATTCATAAAAAGTTAAAAGGATCAGAAGTGAACCACGCTGGATAGTTTTTTTCAATCTTGTATTTTTTTATTAAAAAAAAAACGTTCAAATATAACGATTTTTCACAAGAACAATGAGTTGTTCCAGTACGCTCATTTTCTTAAAGTTCTTTGTTTATCATGTCCAATTTCTTTTTTATATTCTTTGGCTTTTTCAATAGTATTAGCATTTATCAGCAATGATACATTTTATTGCTTAAACTTTCTTGCATCTTATACATCTTGTTCTGTTTTAATTTAAAGCTTTAAATTGAGTTAATTTTTAGAATAATCTGTAAATAATTTTATATACTTCGATATTGGAAAATAAGTTGATTTCTTTTTATCTGTAAACCAATAAAGAGTTTTTAGAGAATTTCACATATTTTGATCTGTTCTATTAATGTCCAAATGTTCTGTAAACTTTCTTAGATTCATATTTAATTATTTCCTTCATTTGAATTTACCACCAATTACGTCAAAAAACTCAAACTTATTTCTGATTTTACTCCAAAAAGTTATGAATATACTCTCTAACTTATATTCAGCATATTGGATAAGTTTGTGATACTTTAAAACATATTGAAGTGTATAAATGAGCAATTCACGATCTGTTGTATAAACCATTCTTTGCTGTGTTTTTATTTTTAAAATTATAATTGTTCATAAATGAATGCCCAAAATATATAAAATGATTCTATGAACTCCATCTAGTGATGTCCATGTCTAAATGGATTGGATTATTATTTAAATAAAGAAACGAGCAAAAAAAATGATGTGATAGGCACTATAGAAAATGTAGCACAGTTATTATTAGAACGTAAGTTTTTTTAAAAAATGAATAAATAATGATACAATTACAGAGTAAAAGTGAGCAAATTATGAGTTATGTATAAATAAACTATCTTTTTGTATAATATAGGTGTATGAACTTAACTGAAACACAGGCTTGTTATATACCTGTGTCTATATATGTAATATATAGGGTATATGATCACACACTTTCACATCACTCTGCATTCTATCTCGTAACACTGATACGCTTGAACACATGTTGAAAAGATAAATAATCGCCAATATACATATTTCATGCTAAACCAGCAATCATCAGTTGATCCAGATTACCATCTCTACACATATGCGATAAGTGCTCAAATATATATTAAGATAGCCAATCTTTATACTTAAATGTACAGGCTTCAATCTACTCCAACTCTTCAACTGTCCATCCAATTGAAAATCTGATGATGGAACGCTCAAAGGCCACCCTGAGGCTGAGATTCTTGTCACACCCATGTTGACCATAGGTCGATCTGACCCCTCATGTGTAGGATATAATCCATATAATACATATACAAGGGATGGGCAGACATCTCGACTATGTAATAACTGAAACAGGCTTATTATGTATGTGTCTATATATGTAATATATAGGATATATGAGCACAGACTTTACACCACTTTCTCATAACACTGATACGCTTGAACACATATATGTTGAAAAAAGAAATAATCACCAATATACATATTTCATGCTAAACCAGCAATCATCAGTTGGTCCAGATTATCTCTACACATATATGCGATAAGTGCCCATCCCTTGTATATGGATTATGTCCTATACATAAGGGGTCAGATTGACCTATGGTCAACATGGGTGTGACAAGAATCTCGGGGTGGCCTTTGAGCGTTCCATCATCAGATTTTCAATTGGATGGACAGTTGGAGTAGATTGAAGCCTGTCCATTTAAGTATAAAGATTGGCTATCTTAATATATATCTGAGCACTTATCGCATATATGTGTAGAGATGGTAATCTGGACCAACTGATGATTGCTGGTTTAGCATGAAATACGTATATTGGTGATTATTTATCTTTTCAACATATATGTGTTCAAGTGTATCAGTGTTATGAGATAGAGTGGTGGGTGGTGTGAAAGCCTGTGTATGAACTTCTATTTATACCAAAAGCTCCCAAAATGGTCTATATGACCCCTGGGGTTGATTTGCACTTTCAATAAAAAAAGTTGGGGGTTAATGACAGCAAAAATAAACCCCCTTACTATTGCTATTTGCTTGTTGCTTCAAAATACAAAATATCTATGATTGTAATAGATACCTAATTAAGAAGTAAAATAATTTAAAAAAACACTTGATAAAAATACATTATATACCAAATTTTTGAGAGAAAATGTGTCATTAAAAGAGTCATGTAAGAATGCATGTAGTACAAACTTGTCTGTGCATTATTTTATTGAATGTATCAAAGCAAGTGCAGACATGAAAAATTGTTGCATGTTCGCTTTTGCTCATGGTGGGATGAGAATTAGTCTTGTATAGTCATGATTTCATAAAACACTAAATTGGTTCATTTCATGTGACGTACTTATTTGTGATTTGAACTTTAAATATAATTATTGAGGAGCAGTACTATGGAAAAAAAATCAAGAGGACACAATTTTTTCAAGTTTGAACAAAAATCTGTTTCAAATAAATACATACTTTATTGTGCTTTTTTTTTTTTTATCACAGGCTGTCAAAATTGTTAATAAAAGTATTTCTTACAATGATGACTGACTCAAAAAAGAAATTCAGACAGCATAGCTTGGACTATTAGTAACTGATTTGTCCTGTCATTCTCAAACAAACATTTAACAATGTGCCTCATATGCAAAAATGTCTTTAGCAACGACGCTATGAAGTCATCAAAACTAGCAAATTACTCGAACAGAATTCACCCTGGCAAAAATGAAAGATTTGTTATACTTTCAATCACTTGAAAATAATATTCTGAAGAGAACTACGATAATGTTTGTTTCATCATCGAAGCAAAATGATGATGAATTAAGGGCATCGAACAACATCCCTACTCATCGCAGTCTAGCGAGCCGCACGCCATAGAGAAACATTCTACCGGCCATCACAGAGGTATTGAACACAAACCTGCATAAGATATAAAAAGGATTCCTTTGAGCAATAATGCAGTTCAAAGACATTGTCTAAATGATGCATGACATGGGAAACTAATTATTTGCAAAAAAAAAAACATTTTTTCCCTCCAATTGGATGACTCGACATTACTCTGTAATGAAGCTTTGTTCCTGGTGTATATTCGCTTTATTCAAGATCAGTAAGTGCATGAATAGCTTTTTTCTAGAACATTAGAAACTGACACCAGAGGTGAATCGATTTTTAATTTAATGGAGCTATTTTTCAGGGAAAAGACTTCCATTGGCAATATAATATCTTGCAATAGAGTACCAGCTATGGTTGGTCATTATAGTGGTTTCATAGATTTTCTGAAGTGCTTGCAATTCACTGCATAATCCATAGGCATTTAGTAGCAAGGACCTTAGTGATAAATTGCAACAATTGCTTCAGTTTGTTATAATAGCTGTGAACAAAATTCAAAGTAACTCTTTGAACACAACTGTTCACTCGATTATGCGAGAAAAGCGACAGATTTCTATCTTTTTCATACCGAAGTCCACTGGCTTTCAAAAAGTTTATGTTTGGCAAGACTTTTTTCAATCTGTTTTATTATAGTTTTGGAAAATGGATTCCAGTTTGAAAGAAAATTTAAGAATAAAACATTGCTTATTTAATCTATTTATTTGGCAAATTTAAGGTGTTAATTTGCGACTGCAAGAAGACAATTGGAATCTCATCAAAGCAAAATTGATCATATCGGCTTTTGTTGCCAGATTGTTTTTTAAGCAAAATGTTTCAAGGATCTGTGCCTCAACTTATTTAAGATAGGCACAATCCAAGAAGAAAACATCTTGGTGTACATCAATCACTTGAAGGCTCTTCACTTAAATTTCAAAATTAGATTCGAAGATATTGTATAATTGGAAATACTGGACTGGATAATAAACCCATGCGCAACTAGTGCAGAACCAAATATAATTTTGCAAGATGAACTGATAAGCATCGCAAATATGGATCACAAGGTACAATTTTAACAGTGTTATCAAAAGTTTATTGCAACAAGATATTCCATTTCTGTACCCGGCTCAATGGACTGTTGTACAAAAGTATTTGCTGGCATTTTAATCATTGTATCTTCTAGAGAGAGGCTTCAGTGTAGTTTTAATCCTGCTTCAGAACAGACATCGATTGCATATCACAATGTGATTTGAGAATGCAACTCACTATTTTAAAACCAGATAGATAATTTGTTGACAGATAACAAGGTGCATTCATCTCATTAAATTCAGTTTTCCATGCTAATTTATTTGGTATTCTTATTTTTATAATTCTGATTAAAATCTTTTGTTGATGTTTAATTCTCTCTGAATATGATTTTTTTCACTTCGTTTTTATATTTATAAAGTGATTTCAATATTTGTACTTTACATATTTATTTGAATTTACATATTTATTTGATAAATTTAAAAAAGTTTTTTTTTTCTTTAATGCAGGTTTCAATATTAAATGTTGCATAAGATAATGCCATATTTCATAGTCCTTTTATCTTTTTCAATCATTAATTACAAGTGATTAAATGAAAAGTTTAATATCTAATGAAATATTTAATATTGTATCCTGTACAAATTTATTAATTTGAGTAAGTAAAGTAAATAAATAGGGAGTCGAAAGTTTTTGGTAAAGGAGTCTGCAGCCAAAAAAAGGGTGGGAACTTTTGATTTACACTTAATATCAGAAGTGATTTTTTATTGAAGTTGAATGAATGCTCCTTACATAAGCGATAGGGGAGATCACCTAAAGTATGGTTATGCAGAGAGAATTTGTTTGATTTTTCACATATATAATGAATAAATATAAATTGCACCAAGAAAAGATTACATGTATTTACAGATGGCCTTATTTAATAATGTATGTATATCGTGAGAGGAAATCAATCTTTCAGCACTATTGGTATTAATTTGCTTGAACTCTTCTGTAGTAAATGTTTTAAAAGCATACGTGAATCACTTATTCTTATATAAATGAACACCTATTGACTGTGCTTAATTCAGGATTTGATTCTATTGTGAGCTATAGGGAATTGCCAGCAAATTAATATCAATAGCATATTTGAAAGATTAGTTTCCTCTCGCATAATTTACATATATAAAGTGCTAATACAATAATATATGTATATAGAAAGAAAAAAATAATTGATAGGATTCTGTAAGGGAGGTATGCATTCTTTAAAAAAAACAGGGTGCTAAATCCCTTATGCCCCTTCGTATTAATATGCTGTCATCATTAAGTTGTGTTATCACAATATTTTTGTTAAGGGTTTCTTACTTTTTTGTCAATTTTTGTGATGATTGAAAAATTGGAGCAACATGAAGTTTTGTTGTCTGTTCAGGAAACCAGTTATAATGCTTGTTATGGCTTTTAAGGAAGATGCTATGGGGAAACACTAGCTTATGAGTGCATGGCGATTGTACTCCAATGTCAAGATGATGCTGGTTTTTTTTTTATTCAAACAGCAGTATTCATTTGTAACAATCAGACATTTTACCTACAAGTTCTGAAACATGATACAGTAAAATGAAAACATCCCATTTTGTGGGGAGTGCAAACTTTCTATAGAACACAAAGGTTCTAATGTGAAACAATTTTTAATTTAAATTGTGGTCCAGCTTATCCATCAGCTATATTCACCTGATCTCACTCTTTGCAATTTCTTTTATTACCCTGAATGACAAAATATTTCAAAACAAAAAGTTTTGCAGACTTGGAAGTAATGGAAAAAAAACGAGTATTTGAAAGTCATCACTTTGTATAAGTTTCAGGACTGCTTTAAAAAATGGAAAAGTTTTAAACCGGTTTATTGCATCAAATGGACAGTATTTCGAAGAATCAATTTGTAAAACTATTATAAATGCTCAATTTTTTATTATAAAATTCTGGGATTTGAGGGGAAGGGGTGCCCCCCCCCTCTATATTGTTATGGTTGATTAGTTATATGTCAGTGATTATATGATAATGGTGGTGATGTCAATGTGATAATGATAATCATCCAAAATATTACAATCAATAAAAGCAAAGTTATGGCTTTGTTATCTTTATAACTAGATTCTCACAATGAATGAAATATTTATATGTACGTCTGTTTTGTACTATGTATCTACTGCATTATTCAAACATTTTACATCAGCTTCTATGTCATTAATCAGTTATTAAAAATATTCTCATTTTTTGATTAAACTAAGCAAGCATCATGCCTACCAAACCCGCAAAAATGTCAAGCTAACTTGAGTAGAAATGGAGGTTCAGTCATAGTCAAGTTTCTTTTTAACTATTTTTCAGCCTAAACAAATGATAGAATTAGCCTTGACACAATTTTATAACGCCAAGTATTTTGTTTAATAAATTAACAATCATAAGAAATCAATAATAAACAATTAATGGAGCGATGAATAATTCAAAAAATATTTAATGGTACATGAAGTCATTTATGATTAGATTAATTGATTCTAAGTTTTAAGCTATATCTAATCCATTAAGATTGTAGTATTTTTTTATTTTTGATGCTTTGACTAAAATTAGAGATTTTGAAAATTTTAGCTGATAAAGAAATCTTTTAAAACAATTATTGAACTGATCTGTACACATATATAATGGCATGCAAAAACTTTATACATAAAAATTTGTAGCAAAATATTAATTTTTTCCACAATTAATGATATTTAAATTATTATTAAGGTTTATTCGAATAACTTGATCTTTGTTTAGCTTTTAATTTGATTTAGTAATATTTTTTCACATAAGTAAATGACAGCCCATGTCTTGATGAAACTTTAAGGATCCTTTTTCAATGCAGATATTAATTCTCCCAAAAGCATAATAACGATGGATACCTAAACTTTCAGGGTATGCATGGGCAGTTATATGACTGCTTAAATAATTCATGCAAATGATAGAATAGCTTAGCTATCTTGCTGTTAACTAGAAAATATACATTAGCTATCATTTATAACTAAATGAAATAATTTGTTGGGTTTTTTTATAAGTTCTGAAAAAAACAGTTAAATCTATTAAGTAATAATTTACTAAGGCTGTAACCTTAGAAATAAGCGTCTGAAAAATACGAAGGTAGGGACCTCTATAGGTCTTAAAAACACAAGCTTACGCTATGAAGAAAAGAGAGAAAAATTTATAATTAAATCTATTAAATAAAATAAAAAAATTAATATTTTTTCCCTAGATGTTTTCAAACTCATTAATTTATTCGCTAATGGACATTTTTTTTAACACAAAGCTGTTTACACACATTTTTTTTTTAATGAAATTAACGATTTCCCAAAAAATAGATGTAATAAAATATTTTTAAATAATGTTTCTTTTTTTAATTAACTTTAGTTAAGTACATTATTTTAAAAAATATATATTGCAAAATTTAAATATTTTACTCCTCACCAAAACCTTAATCATCAATTCTTTTAAATATTTTTTTTTCTTTCTAAGTAACTATATACAGACATGACTGAAACGTTATAATATATTGTAACTGTCAACTTATATATGTTTACATTTATTTTAATTTAGTACGGGTGCCATCAGATATGAAACATAGGGGCACATTCATTTATATATTTTTAATAGATTTCAAAATATTTTCTTTAATATGTGATGATGATGACCACTGCACAAACACTTTTGGTAAAATCTAGCTATCTCTTGTAGAACAAGCTATGCTACACTGTGTGTGGTTGACAAGGAACCATCTCGTATTCAAACGGGTTAGTGCAGAACCATGGACAATATATAAAAACTTTATCTGCAAAGTGAAGCACAGAGATTTCCTGCTAACGCTGAAGAAACTCTTTAGAGACACTTGGGCATAGCTTAGGCCACTGGACGAAGAACCCTATGCTCAGATCAATCTTAATTATCACCGCATAATCATCAAATAATTGTACTCAATTATATGAGATCCTTAAAGTATTAATGGAAATCGAAAAAATAAGAACTTTCTAACGATCACAATCTTCGACATCAAACAAGGAAGAGTCTATTGCTCTGACTAAAGAAATTACTTTGTCAAGATTAATGTAACAAATGGAATAATGTTGTCAAAATTAGAGTAATAAATGTAACATGTAATGAATGTAGATTCATACTGTGATTGTACATATATATTTTTCTAAATAAAAAAAAAACAAACAAGCTACTCCCAATGAACTGGACATGGAATAAATATGCAGATCAGACTTACATATCATGAAATTAACACACTACTTAACAAAATTAGTTTATTTACAAAAAATATAATCGTTAGACAATATATAATGTTCTTTATCTAAACATGCTTACATTCAGGCTATATCTAAGAATTCGTAATAACTGATTTAATATGCCATTTCTCATCTTTTAACTTTAAGCTCACATGTGGAAAACAATAGTAGTTAGTTGTAAAGTGTCCAAGATTAATTTTAAACCATCTTTCAATTACATATAATACTAACACTATATTGCCATAAAGTAAATAAATCCCTGGCCTTTAATACACTTTGGCATAATCCTACATATGACACCCTCATAAATGCAATAAATTTATATCATAAGCTTCATAGCATAATCACATTTAATATGGAATAATGTCAACATGTTCCTGCTGTACTGTCTACAAATAGATGGTCCAAAGATATTGGCATTTAAAAGTTAAATTTAAAGATCTTTTAAATTGAAATATTTTAAATATTTTTTTAGTTTGTGTATTTTTTTTTTTTTTAAAGTACAATGAAAGTTAAATTTTTCGTTCATATGTAATTAAAAATAAATGTTAAAATTGGAAAGAAAAAAAAGGCATGCAGATTACTAATCCAGATAAGCAAAAGGACTTCCAAAAGCACAAAGATTATGATCAAGAAAATCTTTCTAACTCTAATTAAAGATGGCGGAAATGATTTACTAAAAAAAGAACTTTGTTACAGAAAGCTAAAGTAAATGTATAAGATTATAAACCTAAGCGTCATGATAATAATAACTTGCGCAGAAATTTCAAAACTGGATCGAGGTATAAAAAGAATAAGATAAGTTCGATCTGGGTCTTTTCATTTATCTTTGGGTTATGTGGCTTAGAGTTGGAGGTTTCTGCGAGCATAATCTGTAGCAGTAATAAATTTTTGCACAGGTACACTAATTGCTGAATGAAGCCATCACACAAGAATAGAAACGAAACTTCATGAACACCGTAACAAAGAGGTTACCACGACCAAGTTTCTAGCTCCAGCTATAGCATTAACCTATAATTGAAGATGCCAGCAGAAGAGACCAATTATAATTTCTATGAACTCTGGATCCCATAAATCTATACAAGCTTACTGGTAAGCTAAGCTATTCATATCCCAATAGCGACTAAATTAAATTTGCAAACAACTCTTAATATAAGCTTATAATATAATCATGATAGAGACATTAAATTTTCTTATTCAATAGACTTTTGTTTACCTAAGAAATCTAAGTGTAATATGAACTGTTTTAATTAATTGATTCATGTCTGGATTAGCATGCATGTAGTCTTTCCAACTTATTAGTAATTTATCTTTAAATATTTTAATTTGTTGGAATAAAATATTTCTAATATCAACTTTTCATTGTGCATTATTAATGTTATTAAATTTATTAATGTTAGTTTATTAAGATTTGAGTATATAATTTAACTTTGCCAATATTTGTTGACTAAGCTCTGGGAATAATATTCTCTAAAAAAATAAAGTTATGGGGAATCATAACTCCAATCTTTTAATTATGTCAAAATTATGGGATATGAAGAAGTTAGGAGTCTGGTGCCCTCTTATAAATTAAAACTAACTTCGTCAACAATTCCTGTCATAATAATTAGTAGGCCAGTTAATGAGGAAATATAGCTACATTTTTAGAAATATGAACAAGATATTTTCTTGACCATAGCTTGATTAAAAGACGGCCTGCCAGAATCTACTAAAATGTGGAAAAGGTTACACTGCTAATGATAATTATAAGTAGTGGCTACTTTTGACAGACTAAAACAGTTAACAGGTGGCGCTTTGCATCTAATCTCAAAATTACAGAATAAAACTGAATAAATCTACTATATAGATATAGAATACTTTAACCATTCAACAGTGATCTAACAACTGCATTTATAAGGTTCTACATACTTAAAATCTATCAGTAATCAAAAAGAAAACTAATTTATGTACAAATGATCTATCAAAACTCAAAAGTAAATATTTAATTTAAAATACTAATTATATTTAACTAATTTTTAGCATTTCTTTATTTTACACGGGTATTTAAAATGAATATGCATCATTAATTTTATACAACTATATATATGCTGATACAAAAAAGATAAAATATATCATAGAGGTAAGAGGAAGCTAATTTTTTTAAATATCAATATTTTTTTCTAGCTGCTTTAACACAGCTTGAGTATTTATAGATGCTTAGGAACAAATGCTGACTTTTTAAAAAAACACTTCCTCCTTTAATCAATCAGTATATTATATGAACACTATACATAATAAAATATAACTTACAAAATAAAACTTAAAATGGTAATGTTAGATAAAATCTAAACAATTTTTTTTTTAACTTATCACAGCAAAAGTTCTATAGCAGGAATTCTCAGTTTGAAATGGGAACTTTTTTGTGATTAATATTTCTCCCACAATGGCTTCCATTGATTGATTTATTTGTAATCCTCATATTTTTATAAGTTACTATAATATGCTATATGAATCTCCTCTCTTTGAAATTTGAGGTTTAAACACACACCCCATTTTGAGTAAAGAATCTGAAAATAGCTTGGTCAGATTTACAAGATCCAGGTTAGATTTTCAGGCAACTGACAGTTATTTCTTTTCTCTATCCTGGTCAACATAATAATGGCTCAATGTTGTTTAATTAAAACAAGAATCCAGAATGATTTAAAAAAATTGATGATATATAGGTTTTGATTCCTTGTTATTAATATTTTATAATCTTATTTTCAACACTTTATCTTATTTTATTTTTATTACATGAATTCTAAAAGCACTATCATTATTTAATTGATTGAATTTTCAAAACACTAATTATTCAATTGCCTGAATTTTTCCCTTGTTTTTTTCCTCATGTGTCATAGCATCGGCGGGAAGTGAACCTGCTAACCCGGGACAACTACTTGTAAGGCGGCTGTTCTGACCTCTCGACCACCAACGCTTGACTGTTTCCCTTTTTGAATCTCAAAACAGGTTTAATCTTTTTATTATCTTATTTTTCATGTAATTATTTAAAATTATTTGTTTAACACTAGTATATTTAACTGAGTTGTTTTATGATACATTCTTTTAATTTTGATAAGAGGAACAGTTTTATATAATTTATTCTTTTCTCTTAAATTTACACTTAACAAACTTGTTACATTACTTATTATTATTTTAAAATACATTTAATAATTTATTCTAACATTTAAACATTACTTATCATTATTACATTTAATATTTTAAGCTATCTTTATTTTAAATAATTTTTCTTTAAAAATCTTTGAATGCTTCATCTATTAGCATCCTCACAGCAATACTGAAAACCAGCTTATTGTCATGTGGAAAACGGCATGACTGAAAATGAAATGAATAAGACATTATATTGTACATATCTTTTAAAGATGACTGGACAAGGAAAGTTACGTTTTATGTAAATCTGAAAAAGTCAAAATGGTGTAAATCCGCACAAAATAGTCTTTACTTGATACATAAATGGACATTGGATTATTTCTGATAATAACATAGACATTTTAAGTCTCCTGATGTGTTGATAATGATGATGCAGCACATAGAGTTACACTATCAGGAAAACTTGATATGTTTTTTTTTTTTTTTAATTAAATGAATCCTATATTTTTGAATTATAATTAAATAGATAAATCTATTTAATTTATAATTTTATACATTAAAAGAAAATTTAATTTGTTTTCATGTAATTTAATTAAAATTATGTTTTTATCTTATAATTAGAATATGTATACATATAAAAATACGTTTTTCTTTTTAGTTTGGAGTAAAACTATGTCTATGAGAATGTAATGTTTTAAAAATAATCTTACAATATTGTTCAGCATTTATAAAAGAATGCCATTGAGTATCTTTAAAAATGTTAATTATTAGTTGTTTTGTTTGATTAAAAAATCCTTTTGAATTGATTGCCAAAGATTTGTCTCCAATGTTCTTTAATAATTGTTCTAATCATTTGAAGACATTTAAAGATTTTTATGAAAATCTACTAAGAAATAACAGATTAAATACACATTTAAGTCAATCAACCATGGCAATCTTGTTAGTTATCTTTGAAATCGGGAATGTATTTGTTTAAAAATCTATTTAGGATTTATCTACAAGCTGTAAAACAAATTATTACTCCAAATACATATGCAAGTCAAAAATAACAGGAAAGTTTCATCTTTTATCAAGAGAAGTTCGTATTTATGATTCTTACTTTATCTGTGCTGTATTCAGAAAGTTTTCTAATGGGAAGAAAATTGATAGTGTATTCAATAACTCAAATCTTGCAGGTACAATTTATTTCATAAATGAAGCTATCTTTAACATCTAAATAATTCATTAATAATAATTTCTAATTTTTAAATTATTTTAATCTAACTGTGTTAAATCATATAGATTTATTGTCAAATATTAAATGTATTTCTGTGTTTTTTATTTATATTATAACAATGTGCTTTTAATCGAAACTGGAAGAATTTTTTTTTTTTTTTTTTTGGGGGGGGGTGCTACAAAATAAGATTAATATTTATTCAATAACTATTTGTTTCAGTTGGATTTCACTAGTTTCTTTCATAACCTGGAGGATCACTGATAATAAGTTTAAACTTTAATCTTCTCCAAAACATACTCTTTAGTTTTGAATTTAATCAGTGTACTTGTTATGCTTCTTCCTTTCCCCTTATTCTTCATTCATTTTCCATTTTTATTCATAATCATTATATTTAGTAAACTATTTCATATAGGTAAGAAAGTCATGTACCCTGATTTAAAAATTTACAAGAGAATATTAGTTTGACAAATATAATAATAGAATTATTATATATAAGCTATATAAAATATTTCCATCTATTGCTACTTCAATCTACCCCTTCTGATTTATATACACAGATTATTCCTGAAGTGTGTTATTTGTATTCTTATATCAATTTACTAACAGATTTTGAGTTTATAAGATATATTATTGTAGCGTTTTGTAAAAATGGCAGACATGTTTGTGCACTCTGGGAAAACTAGAATTTATTCGAGAAGTTGTTTTTAGATCGTGCGCTGATAACTGTGGAATTTAATTAGGGCATTGACGTAATGGCGATCGACAATTCCAAGAAATATTTGCTGATTGCAAATATTTCTAGATAAAAGACGTTACCTTGTTGCAGTTATCAGAAAGCGATAAGAAGACTGGGTAACAACTACACAGGGCAGTAATTAGAGGACAACTCCAGGAGAGAGCAGTCATGCAGTAGCAAGTAGCAGGTATGGAGTACATCTACAGTAGAGTTACTGTTCAATTCCAGTAGGAGATATCTGGAGGCAGTCGCAGTGCTTACTACGAAGAGTTTGTGTACAGCTAAACTGGACTGGGGTTAAGGTATGCCCATTGTGAACTGTTTTTGTAGCAGCCAGCTTGAAAGAACATCATGGGAATTGAACTTTAGCGAACTGTAGAAATAGAGTCGGTGCAGACCATTCATTTGGAGAGCATCCATTGCAGAGAATAGAGTATATTCAGAGCATTTGTTGCTGACCATTCGTTGGAGAGCATATGCAGCAGAGCATTAGTTGCAAGAGAACATCGTGGGAATTGTATATAGTTATTTGCTGACTGCACAGTCATACTTGCAGATATAACATTGGCACAGTCAGACTGGCGGATAAAACAATTATGTCAATTGTAAATGAACTTGACATCTCAGGCTATTCTGCTTACATATTTCTTTTCTCTAAATAACTAACTTTTAAAGCCTAATCTGTAATGATATTTAAATAAATAGTTAAACTGATTATAATATAATCAGCACCTAGCTATCTTTTACTATCATCATAATTATTTTCTTAACTCTAGTGTAATATTGTCAGTACATTTGTAAGTTTGGCTACAATATTTTGTAAATGAATTTTTATACTTGTAATATTAAACTAATATTGTACTTCCTGGCTGTAAATCTCCATAATCATAATTAAATACTTAAGACCATCATTTTGATATATTGGGCACACTGTATGATAAAATTTAAATAAACCAGAGTTGAAATATTTTACATATAGAATTAATAAAATTATTAAAAACTAAGATGTAATCATGTTATCAAACAATATACATTAATTCAAAACAAATACATAAAATTCTCAATGGACTTCATTCTACATTCAAGCCATAATATATGTAAAATAACATCTCAAAAATCTTCATGGGCACATATAACTGATTATGGCAGAATATTGATAAATGATCAAACTATTGCAATATTTATGCATTATTTCTATGGCTTACAGTATAAGCTGTCTATAATAAAAAAATATAAATCAGTAAATTTTCAACTTAGGAATGAATATAGCTAACAGTAAATAAATTAACATCAAATGATAAACAGCTACATTATAATCAAATATTATTTTATCATAAATATTTCATCTCTTAAATCATACCACTACTCTACTCCAGTAACATTATTTTATTCTTTTACATTAATTCAAAACAAATTCTCATTATTTTCTTTGTTTAAAAGCATTTAAGTATAATAGGAATATAAAAGGCTTCATACACTTTAAATATCTATAACTTCAAATTTTAATAACTCTATTTTCACCAAAAGACGTAATTATTAAATCACATTTTTTAGCACAAACGTGTAGATACAAACATCCTTATTCATGCACTAATGCTGAACTTTTTATTATTTTTAATTGTTAATAAATTATTTAAAGCCTTAATTTTAAATGTTGATATTAAAAATGAAAATTTTTTATTTCTTTAAATCATCTTGTAATGGTCATATTTGTACACTCATGCAACAAAATCCAGAGTTTTTGGCAAATTACCCAAAGCTGATCTAGATTAGGGATTGAGACCTCAAATCAGATCAGATTTATTACCCTATGAATGACCTATATGTGGTTACACTCGGATTCTTTTAGTTCATATGCCAGCAATAGCAAAGGATAAAACATGAGACTCATGGGAAGAAATGACTTATAGCCATGACTCAACTAAACACACACCTCTATGACTTATGAGATATTTAATAATTTGATAATCAACTCAGAATGAAAATGCATAGTTATTTAATTAACTTTTAAATAAACTAGAATTAATGTGATTTGAATGGATTGAAACAAACTATGACAAAATACGTTAAACAATATTATGTTTTATATCTTTTAATAAAACAATCAATTATTAAGACAGCTATTCCTCTATGCATTGAAATTCACTACAGGTAGTACAATTAGATGAGTGAGTTACAGAATCCCATCTTATGCACTGGACAATTAAATTGGAACTTATTCTGTTAACAACTTTATTACATTATAATCTATGTTTTTAATTATGCCCAATTCATGCTATGAGATGCCTATATGGTTTGCAAACAGTTCACTTGTAAGAGAGACAATAAATAATTATAATCACTCTAGGTACCTTGAAGTTAGCCTAAATTAGATCCCTATATGGATTATTATATAACTAGATCATGCATTTAAATCAAAGTTGAATTTAATAATATTAATGGCAGGATGAACTGGGATCTTTTATATTACAGTTTCTGATACTATTGCACTATACTAACAAATATAATGACATCTCAGATGTGCATTTACTAAGGATCTATCAACTCAATATTCAGTTCCCATGAACTGTACAACTTGCTAAGATAAGAGAACACTTGGTTCTGGTGGTCTGATTAGCTTGAAACATTAATCATCTGGACCCTCGTGTTCCAGTTCTAAAGAGAGCTATCAGAAAATGAATAGGGAATGGCCTTATACCAAATCCCCTCTAACAAATACAAATAGCAAGGGGTATATGCATGTGTGCATGCTTTATAAAGAACATCCACCACACGGATAATATAGTTAATTATTAAATCTAAAATTGTGTTCAAATCTATAGTTTCTACCAAACTATTCTATACCAGTTCATAAGTTTAGCATGTATGAACATGCCAAATGGGCTTAATTAAGTGATCTAGCTTGTAATCAATCCCTATAGTTTTTATTATAATTTTAGGGAGGAATAAATCATAATAAGGACATATATTTAATTTAAATATGCTTTAGAATATCGCTCCTGCATTAGTTAACTAAATATTTTATTAGTATGCGCAACCCTACTTTTACTCAGCTAATATGTAATATCTATTAAATATACATATAATAGATTTCAAATTGGAGATTTGCCTATGTTTGGGCTTTAATGCATATAAATTATCTATAGAGAGCCTCTAATCATCTCTCTCAACCCTTCTCCCTCTACAGGATCTGAATATCAATCTCCCCTCCAAATAAGTCATAGCATAAATTCATAACAAATATAATAAATTATAGTAAGGCATAACTGCAGATAGAAAGATATTTAGAATATAATTTAAATTTAATAAGAGTTACATTATTAAATTCTTTTATGTTAAAAGAGTTATGCAGGTTTTACAAAATTGTTATTCTTACATTATTTTAGGGAATGAGATACAATTTAGCTTAATGACAATTTATTCCATAGAGAAGGTTTAAAGAATAAGTTTGTGCACATTTATACATAGCTAGTTTAGAATTATTTAAGAAATTAATAATGAGATTTTGTTACAGAACTCTGCAGATTATTTTACCGATCTTCTCTGCTAAGGCATTTTCTTTTCATGGCATTCAGCACTTCTCTTCTTGGCTGGTCTGTTCATCTTTACTTTCTGGGCAAGCTACTGGTTTGAACTTCTCCCATCACTGACTTGTCTCCTTCAAAGGCAAACAGCAACAGGTTGCTGTTCTAGCCTTGGTTCCTCATTGTAAAGATGGGCATATCTCCTGGCAGCATTACAAATTAAAATTATCTAGTGTCCGACCTCATTTAATTCCAATCAGGGTTTTTTTATAAGAACACACACACCTTCTGCAAACATCATGATTTGTTTGCAAGTTGAGACAAATTTTTAATCTTTATATATGTGCTAGAAGCTTTACAAACAAAACCATTACCTCTGTAATTGGGGGAAATAAGTAATTGAAAAAAATAGCATCAGTTATCTAGCTTTCTCTTTGTTACAAAAATAAATTTAATATCTTTTAAGTCTACTCTTGTTTTTACAGATTTTAGTACCCAGGTGTGGTCAGCTAATTTCCAAGAAATAAAATTATTTTACAAAAACAGATTTTAACTTGGTAAACATTCTATTATATATGTGAGTCTGTCAACTTGGAAATTATAATTTTTAGGCAAAGAAAGCTAATTGGTGTAAGAGATTTATCATCTTTGAGAAATGAATAAAATTAAAAAAATAATAAAGTTTGAAATCTATAACTTTGCAAGCTTCTTTCATGTATAAATATGTGTGAGAATTCACATATCAGGTAATATTTAACTTTATTACTTTTAATTTTAGTTTTAGTTTTAGAATTATGTTTGCCTTATTTATAGAAATTATTTAACATTATTGACAAGATGCATTTATAAGATATATGCACATACTTTATTATATAGCTTTTATTAAGTTGTTTAATCTCTGAAATACGCCTCTATAAAATATATGCACATACATGTATATACGCATTATTATACCTTTTTATTAAGCTCTTTTAATTAATATACGCCAACTTGGGGATTTAAACTAGGAAAAATGTACTACTATGGAACATAGTAGGTGAAATGATATGATTGATAAAAAATACCATTTCAATCTTTTTTTTTACGAAAATTAAAAACTCATTCAATTTTCTTTTTATTATATCTTAACTTGATTGATTCCAGATGCCATATTGGATTTTTTTTTATTTTGCATTTTTTTACTTTAAATGAGTTATAATTTGTATAATATCTTCAGGTTACTATATGAAAATGTAATATATATTATCATATAGTTAACATTCCATAAAATGTAATAAACCAAAGATAAATGTAGTCATTTATAAAAGCAAATTTATTTTAAATCTAAACATTTTTAAAGTTATTAATTTTATATGTAATATTTAAATACAAGTATAATATTGATTTTAAACCCCTTTATTTATGGGTGTATGCTTATACAATATAAACCTATATAAAAAAAAAAAATCCAATTTACAAATTGAATTTGATTTATAATTTGACAACTTTAATATTTTTAAAATAAATTAGAGATTGAGGTAGATTATTATCTCTCTTAACATTCCTTTCCTTAGGATAAAAAATAAAATAAAATTTACTATTAGTATTAACTTATTGTCGTAAGAAAATTTTTATTTTTTAAAATTAAAATTATTCCAATTAATTAATGCTGTTTAGGTAGTCTACCCTGACAAGTAAGCTAGATGTGTTTATGGCAATCAGCACTACCTAGGTTCTTTGTAGTTGCTGGTAGCAGACTATATAAGCTACATGGGCTTATGCATGGCAACCAGCACCACCAGGCAGGCAGCTAGCTTGTGGAAGGTTCCTGTGCATACGCATGATGAACAGTGCCACCTAGCATCTGGAAGAAGCATTTCTGCTTTCAAGGCCCCTATCCTGTATGTTCTGTGGAGTAACACAGAAACAGCATCTCTAGTGGCTATCGTGTACGTTGGGGTAGACTACCGCTGCTTACTGTTATCTACCAACTGAATGCACTTTCAAACATTATTTTCATTATTGTATTTGCCTATTTTGGGTCATATGTCAGTTTTCTCAATACATCAAATGTTATCTGGTGGTTTTTTTATTTTGCCTTTTCAGCATTGTTGCATGCTATTTTGCTTATGCTAGATGATTGTTTAATCAATTTATCCTGTTCTTCATCTTCATTCTGCTTTCCAAGTTTGTCTGCAGAAGTTACTATGTTTACATATGTCTTTTTTAAAAGCCTTTATAAAATATGTATTCTTTAAATGGTTAGTCAAAACCTATCTTATAAGATAACATTACTATTTGTTGTACTGCAGCACATTTTTCCATCACAATTGTTCTGGATAAAAGTTTTGAAAATTTTACTTGTGAGCTTACATGTAATGTAAATATGAAAAGAAATCCTGAAATATAACTGTTGCTATTCATTAAATGTTGCTTGATTTCATTCTTAAAACATTAATATCATCATTCATCATGTCAAATACAAGAATATGTTTTCTGATAATATAAGCAGGTACTATCCAAAGAATCATCAAAATAGTCAATAAATTTAGACTGCTTTTTGTAGGTGGTAAATTTCTGATTTAAACACAAAATCATCTTATTAGCTACATCCATAAATAATGTCTTGATATCTTGTGGCATTGGTTTATGATAACATTCTATGTCAGCTTTTAAATCATCATCATAATGCATATGATCATAACATACCTTCATGTTTTATTAAATCTGTAGTATGTTTTTCATATTTAGTTTCTTCTCATTTTCTGTCTTGAACTGAGTGTTCCACACTCTTCTATGACACATTCTGTAGATTCAGTATTATTAACTTCACTCCATCACTAACACACTTAATATCTTTAATAGGTTCTTTATTATGTTGGTATTATTTTGCTCTGATTTCTCAGTGAGAACATTACTTTATTGAATCCAATGCTATCTTTTTTCTTTTCTATTTCATCTATTTTTCTCATGGCATATTATTTGTATCATTGAGTGGTGATATTCCTTAAGCTTTTCTTCCATTTGTAGTACTGAACACTGACTTTGTTTTAATGTTTCTATTGAGAGCTGACTTTCTGTAAACTTTTGCTCTATTTTCTCTTCCTATTAATAGTATCCAACTACTTTTGTTATTATTTTTCCAACTAGTTTCTTTTATATTTTAGTGTGTATTTTGTATTTGAGCTTCACATTATGTGGCCTTTTTGTAAACAGACCATAAAATTATCATTATCTGGCTCCATAGTTGATTGCATCAAAAATTTAAATATACCATGTAATTGAAAATAGCCATACTAATATTCAACATCAGATGGTGTCACTTACCTATAGCCTAAAATATGAGCATTTTCTGGTGAGAATATTGCATTTAAATGCCTACACAGCTGTACCATTATTTGTGGAAATTTAAAATTGCCTCTAGATCATGGAGAGCAGAGTTTTTTTGGACATATCAATTGGCAGAACCAACAATAGTAAATAAACACCAAACAGATCTAACAATAACAAAACAAAGTTTATTTATACTATATTTTAATACAGTTCAAATACAAATATGTTTCAATGGTAATTGTGCCTCTTTCATGTTAACACATGATATTTGATATCTGGCAGCTTTAAATATTACTATTCACAAAATTTTACATTAAACTATATCATCTATGAAGATTACTAAGTACACTATTCATATGTTTCTATTATATATGTGTTCTAAGTTGAGATATGCACACATGTATATTTCACTTTTACATAAAAATAAGCAATAGCAACACTGCTTAAATTCATGGAAAGGCAAATAAATATACACAAATTTAAGTGTAGTAAATAAATATCTAGAGTATCACTAAATAAAATGCACACATAAAAATATGTCTACCAATATTTAATTTCAGATGTGTGCGAATCAAACAGGCAAAGGCCTATAAATTTAAGCACAAGAAAATCATCTTAGAAAATTTACATAACTACATGCATATCATGTTAGACACACATTGATTTACTTGAATTATTTTGAATATCTTCAGAGAGACTAAATTTCAATTATAATAAATTTAACCTATTAAAAAAATTCTTATATTTTCTTTTTAAAACTTTCTTTTTGTTTTTTTAAACCCTTTTCTAAATGTCAATTATTTTAAACTAAATTATGATTATTTACAACTGCCAAGTGATTTTTAAAATTTTATGAAAAAAAGAAAACTGATTTTTTTTTTATCTCGCCTATTTAAAAAAATAAACTATTATTGCATCTGCAAAATAAAATATTTAAAATACTCATCATCACCATGCTATATATAAAATACATTGAGTTAGATCAGGTTTTATAACATTTAAGGCTAAAATTGATTAATATAAAATATAAATAGGAAGGACTAAAATTAGTTAATATAAAAGATAAATACATAAATCATATTGTCAATAAGCCAGACATGTTTTTAATTTAATTTAGATAAGTTTAGGAGTTTATAAAATAGTTCATAAAATAAATGGTTACGTTTAAGTCCCCAAACATGGCTAAATAGAAATTATTTTTTTAGAAAAGGGGAATTCAATACATATGGATGGTAGTAAAACAGATCTAGTTAGTGGTTGATGTGTGAAGTCTTTTTATTGATTGGTTTACAATCTTGATCCCAATCGGATATGTTTTCAGGTACAGTTAGTATGAAATTGTTTTTTACCATTGAGAAGTGTATCTGTTTAACTGTATATGTGAAAATAGCTGGCACAATGCTGGATCTAATTTAGCAAGCAAAGTTGGACATTATAATGCTTATAGGTTACTGCTGGATGAAGTTTGTGGGGTCAGCAGTGCATCTTTATATGTTCAGCTGTTGGTAGAGAGATTCAGTATACATCATGTTAAGCAGGCCAAAGGCAACAACCAAAGAAAAAATCTGGATAAACAATTATTTTCTGAACTGGTCTTTTTATATTATCCATTTTTGCGAAACTACTTTTTTCTTTCATTAAAAAGCCTATTGCAATGGTATGTGCCTTTTTCAGGGATTGAGGCGGTCACATTTAGCTATAGTCAGACTTAGGGTCTTCATATAGCATGCCACAGATGAAATGATGTAATTATAATCTAAAATTGAATCTGCATTAAACAAGGTAATTTAATGTTAAAATCATTTAATACCGATGCAACTTTGATTAATACATCCAATTTACACTTCTATTGATAATCCCGTTATGCTCAGAATTTAAACTTGGGGAAGTTATGCATTAAACTCTCTTCAGGCATTACCATCAATATTTCATAGTAATAATTAAATCAAATTATTCTTCAAATAATCTATTTAATAATAAGATATTAACTTGATATGATTTATAAATATGTGAGTATGTGCATATATTAATATTCATTTGGTAAAATAACTAAACACATTAAATAAATGAAACCTTTTTAAATTTAAAATCAAGTTTAACAAATTTACTAACAAGTAACAATATGAAAATATTTTATATAACAAACAAAAAAATAATTTGTAATACATGTTTGTGTATACTTCTATTATTTATAACATTAAATTAATTACAACCTTCCCTTATTCCCATAATAGTAATATACATTGTAACATTATCACTTTTCAATAATTTATAAAACAATAACTGAAAATTTAAAATTTGAAAAATTATAATTAAGTATACATGTATCAACAACAATTCAAATTATTAAATGTTTGTAAAATATCAATTTATATATATATTGTAACCAGACCCGCACAATCCCTTGATTACCTCAGTTGTAACAATTTCCTAATGAGCATGTTGCAGGAAGGAACTATCGATTAGCATTCCCCAATGCAGATGTTATCCCCCCTACAACAATATTTTCTGCTCATCAGAGGATGTAGCACCACAGAGACTGGAAGCATCTAAACATTTCTGTGTTTGGTTTTCCAAATGGCGCCACTAGAGTTCCATCTCACTACAACCTGACTTACGTAGGTCTAGTTATGCCAGACATAGCTCAGGAGGCATGAAATTCTCGTGATCAAGTGCAATGAATGATAAGTGATGCAAAAAATAATAGAACTGAACAACTGGATAACTAAAATTAATTTTAAGTAACAATTTTATTTAATAACAGGTTTAAATAAATGTCCATCAAACAAAATATTTCATTGACAGTCCCTTGTATCTCTTTGGCCTACTTCCAATAACATTTTTATATAACTTAAAGAATGTAATTTGTTGAGAGTATAATAAAGTCCTTCTTTCAATAGTTCTTTAACAGTTTACATCTTTAATCATTTAGTTAATTCACAGAGAGGAGTGCAATATATGAAGAAAACAGAGATAATAATGAAGACCACTGATAGCATTTAATTCAGAGTTCCACTTAATTCACACAAATATTTCATTTACAGTCCATTGTGTATCTTGGTATACATCCAATAATAGTACAATATGAATTAAAGAATGCAAGTTCTTTAACAATTTACATTTTTAGTTATTTAGTTAATTCACAGAGAGGAGTGTGATATATGAAGACAACATAGATAATAATGAAAACAACTGATAGCATTTAATTCAATTCAGAGTTTCACTTAATTCTGATTTGTAGTCTTTTAGATAGTTGTTACATGTAATGTGGCTTAAATTAACTCATGTATGAAGATATTCTTTACAGACATAATAATAAAGATAACTGATAGCATTTTATTTAATTCAGAGTTTCACTTAATTCTGATTTGTAGTCTTTTAGATAGTTGTCACATGTAATGTGGCTTAAATTAACTCGTGTATGAAGATATTTTTTACAGACGAGCATTTCTATTATTCCAGTTAATTTTAAGTTAGTCAAAGTATAATAAATTTATTTCTATTCATTGTTATCCAAATCCAGGTTTGAATCCATAATATAAGCACATTTATGTCCATTAGTTATTCAGGTAAGATATAAGTGTATGTATTTCCATCTGTCCAGATATCACTTCATCTTGCAAATGCATTTATTTGGTATTTCTGATTTTATAAGACATATATATATAACATATATGCGTCAATAATTCCAGGTATATCGATGTACATTTAACCGTAACACATTGTTTTGGTATTCTTATTTCTCAACTCGTATATATAACATGTTTTAATTCTGTGTTTATATTACTTTTCTCAGAGTTTTCAAATAATAAAATCTTTTTTTTTTAAAAAAAAAGATCTTAATTTTTCAACTTATTTAAGTGTGGTTCATTATACGCATATAACCATTAACTTTTATTGATGTACTAATTCATATTTAAATGTTTGAATTTATTCATAATATAGTATAAATTTACTAAATACATTCATTTTGTATAAACACATTTTGATATTTTCTAATTTCATCTGGATTATAAACACATTATTATAATTTAGTTAATTATAGCTATGTGTAATATTAATATATAATCAATATGCATGTAAGCATCTGTAATTTTTATTTAGTTATTCTAATATATAACATAAATATTGGTGTTTGGTTTGCCACAGATGTATGTTTCTAGATATAAGTTGATCAGCAGTTTCATTTATAATTTATCACTAATAAAACATATTTTCTCATAGCTATAATTATTCATAATTTCTTTAAGAAAGATGTTTTTTTTTATAAACACAAGTATTAATATTTTATAAAATTGTTACCTTCATTTTATCCAGTTTGTTCCTTCATATCCATGATACGACTGCACTCAAAAAGGGATCATTGTATTTCAGATGAATGGCATTATTTACTTTCTGTGATGTTCACCCAGGCAAATCTTGGAGAACCGTGGCTTTGGATGAGGAGAAGAAGCTGTTACCGCCTAGCCTTCCATCATTATGATTTTCTTATTAATGTTTTCCTTTTTCATCATTAACAGTGGTTCTTTAACTGCTCTTAAAATCTTTTTTAAAAAAGATCTCTTTAAAATCTTTTTAAATTTTTTTTAAAATCTCTTTTTTAAAAAAGATCTCTTTAAAATCTTTTTAAATTTTTTTTTAAATCTCTTGTAAAATCTCCTTCAAAAAATCTTTTTAAAAATCCTCTTTAAAAATCTACTTTAAAAATCTCTTTATAAAATCTCTTTGAAATCCCTTTGAAATCTTTTTTAAAATCCCCTTTAGAAATCTACTTTAAAAATTTCTTTATAAAATCTGCTCTGAACTTCCAACTCAACTATTTATACTCTGATGTCTGGATTGATTAAGCAGTGCTGCCCATTGTATCTGATTTGTTATATAGCTCTCATTTAAGCCCGATTGCTTTTCTCTTCTTAAGGATTGGACACTCTACTTTTCACGGGACAGATAAGAAATCATAAGGATAAGCCATATTTTCCAATTTGATAAGACTGCCTCAAGCGATTATCACACTTTATACGACATCGTTCCAAAAATTAAAAATGTAATATTTTAATAAATGCCAGCTTTTATTTATATTGTGATTTAAAATTATAAAATCAATAATGATTTTCTTTCTTATTGACGAATCTTAATAAAGATTTGTACCTTTTTTTAATTGCAGATTTAAATGTATTTGTTGTCTTTCTTTTTTTTTTAATTTGACCAAATTATCTTTTTTCATTGCTGTCAATTTTCATGATTCCTTTGTTTCTTTAAATTTTTAGTTTTCCTTAACCATTATTAAGTCTCTTCTTTTTTAACAACAAATCATGCTAGTCTTTTTAAATGGGGGGGGGGATCTTTTGAATATATACATGGAACAGTATATCTGTTTCAATATATATAATCTCTCTATAGTCATATTAAGAAATAAGGAAATTTCATGCAAGATGTTAATCTTTCACACAAAGAATTATAACAAAATATCACTATGTTAATTATATTAGTAATAAACAAAATTCTGTAATGTCATGTAAGATTCAATTTGCAAAATGAAAAATTACTTTCAGATTGAAATAGTTTTAAATTTTATCCCCATCAATGTGGCTTTTAATATATATATAGAAAACCTAAATTTTATTAAATAAATTTAAAAAATGATAAGTTAATGATCTCTTTATCTTGATATAAATAACTTTAGGAAACAGAGTATTCTTAATGTAAGCAATTTTAAACAGCAAATGAAATAAAGTTAAGAAATTGACATTATATAGCACATCAATATATTCCAAGAAAATGAATAGAATGAGAGTTTCATATTTCCTTTCTAGATGAGGTGGAAAAAAAATGTTCTTGAATATTAAAATTCGAGTTCTTGGTTAATCATCTTCACAGAAGTAATCAAATTATTCTATCCTTTGAGATCCTTTATATTGTGTATAATTGGTATATTCTTTTCCATGTTACCCCATTATCAATCATTAGAAATTATGATGATAAAATACATGTATATTGTAGGCATTGTGTAGGAAATATAATTACATTCTTTGGTTAAAACATCAGCATTTCAACCCATGACACTTGGTGTTTTTGCACTATGCATATTCATGAATTCTTGTCTTCTTAAATATTTAATTTTAATAAGCATTTAGAAGAAATTTCCTTTATGTTAGAATTTTGATTTAGAATGATCTTCTAATTTTCTATTGTTAATAAGCAAAAATATATTAATAATTACACTTTAAAAGTATAAACAACGAACTTCAGGAATAATTTATGTATTCTCTTTATTCAATGAATTTAGAATTCTTTTATGATATAATTTTTTATTTCAAAGAAAGTTCTTTGTTATTAATTCATTTTTTAAATGTATTCTTAATTTGAACACAACTGGATTAATGAGTGTAGTGATTAGTTCATTAACAAAAGATAGAATTAAATCATAAAAATTTGGCTTGGTTTTTATACTGGAATCGATTTCTGGTAGCATATATAATATTCACTTTTTGTGATGTAATATTCTCCTATTGTTGACATAATTATCATTTATAATTAAATTCTCAACTTTTATTTCCTTTGTTTTAATTGCTATGATATGGTGTTTACCTGCTGTTGTATCCATGTCTACATCTAAATTAGTAAAATTCAATTAGTTGAAACAATTATTTATATATGTGTGTGAATAAAATAAGATACTTATTTTAGAATTATTGATTTCACAGTTAATTATTTAGATATTCATCTAATTTGATATTTTTAAAGTTTAAGTTAATTTATATATATATTTATTAAAAATAATAAGTCTACTAATTATAAACTTATAATATATATATATATATAATGTTTTGATCAAGTTATTTTCAAGGATTGTCTGTAACTCTTAAAATTTTCCTCCCATAAAAGATTTAAAATTTTATAAGGGCATGAAATAATGTTTTACCATTGATTATATCCATAATTTAAAAAAAAAAAATTTTTTTTTAAAACACTGATAGATAACTTCACTTATAAAAGGATGATATGAATATATAATGAAATCATAAATAAATGGAGACTTTGAAATAAAATAAACCATAATAAACAGATAAGCCAGTCGCTTAAAAATACAATTATAATTTAGGCATTAAAAATGATAATATCTTTTTAAAAAGTAGAAAAAATAAAATTACATTGAAAAGTATAAACACAGCATGAAATCGTATGACATACATCTAATTATATTTTTGAAAAAACAATTAAATTTATATTAGACTATTAGAAAGAGATTTGTTAATGGTAACTAAAAGTAGAAAAAAATTAGTAATTATGGAAAAGAAAAGTTTTGAAGAAACTTTAAATAGTAGTGATAATGAAATGGAGGTTACTATGATTAGTAATGAACAAGAATCTTTGTGTATTCAAATACCTGGGGAGTTCGTAGCTGAGATTGACTCTCCACATATGCAGGAGGAAAACCAAACAACTCAAATTCAAGAAAACTCCAATGATGAATTGACTCAGTTATGCAGAGTCAAAACAGCACTAATTATTGGGGAGGTGTCAGCAATGGAACAAATGTTCCAAAAGTATATGATAATATTGGAAACAAGAATAAATACTAATATGAAGGGAGAAATGACCAAGATGAATGATAATATGGAGTTAAAATTAAATAATTTAAAAAAAGAAATGGCAACTATAGTTGACATAGATGAAATTCAAACAAATCTAGAGAAGGAGAAGGAAACACCATGAATATAATAATGAAAAACTTATGGAAATACAAACAAAAATGGACCAACTTCATTTAAATCACAAAGAAGAATTTGAAAAACAGCACAAATTTATTGAATCAGTGGATCATAAAATAGAATGCATAGAAGATAAATTATCCACTAATGAAACACAAAATATTTTAGAAAAGACCAACATAGAAAAGATGATCAAAAATATAAATAGTACACATAATTACATCAATTAATTGTGGAAAACAGTTTAAGCAAGATTCAAATTTTTTGAATCCCAGTTATGCCAACAAACACCAGCAATTACAATAAACATAAAGCTGATGATCGAATAATTATGATGAATAAAGATAATAAAAATGAAGATATAAACAACTTAGAGATTGCTCTCAAAGATTCAAATAGAATCAGCAACCAACATTAATTAATATGCCACATCAAGAACCATCAGGCATAGAAGTATCTCATTATGATTTTAACATGGAAGGAATAATACTTAACACATATAATACTGCTCAAGATGTCCACACACCCATTGTACATAAAAATTCATATGAAATGACTAGTATATGGAACAACACATCATAAATTATTGCCATCTATAAATTTATGAAGTTAATGGTCTTTAAAGTATCTGCCAATGAAGCACCAATTGAACATCTAAGAAGTCTTAATTTATATTTTTCCATAAATTGTAATCTGACTGAAGGTGAAAAACTGATCATAGCATACAACCATCTACAAGGCGATGCTTTGATGTGGTGGAAGTCATTATTCTAGACATCATTCACCTTTGAAGATTATCAAATATTATTGGTGAAAAATATTTGGAACCATGATAGACAAGAAGCCTTACTTTACCAATTGTTCCAGGAGAAATATATATAAATGCCAGAGAGAACTTTAATGAAATTCTTTAGATGTCAAGTTACAAAATTGAGAACAATTAACACTTACCATTTAAGTTAAAGTGAAATAATTAGAATTGTCAAGAGAAATTTACCCTTATAATCTCTTATGTACAAATGTTAAAAATATTGAACAAATGGTAGTTACTCAACAGTATAGATTTAAATACAGCCAGTATAACCAATAAAACCCCAGAAAAATGTAAAAAAGATGTAACTGTCAGTGCCATTTATTATAAGTGATGGAAAAACAACAATAATGTTAATCACTGGAAGAGTAAAGCTATACAAGAAAATGAACCATACTTCTCACCAAAGAAAAATCAGACAAATATTAACAAAACCATAAACAGTCCAATTCATAGTCCAATGAAATCTCCAAAACCAGGTGTGGAGTAATGTAACACCAAATATAAATGAAAAACCAAACTAGCAAGGAGCTTGAGGTTAAGTTCCTCACTTCAAGAAACCAAAATAGTTTTGAGGAACACAAGTAAAATTCCTGTTTAGAAGATCACTAATATGATGTGTTCATGGGAAGATAAAGTACCTAATTATGCTTTACAGAGCTGCCCCATGATAAAAGTTTTGTTTGAGGGCTTGCTATTTAAAGGTCTATTAGACTCAGGTAGCCAGATTTTAGTGATATCAGATCAATTTTATAATGAAATCTTGAACAAAAATCTCATCATTAAAATCAAACCATTGGAATCCATCCAAGTCACTATGGCTAAAAGCAAGAAAGCAAAGCTAGCACAAAAGTAAATTTGGATTGAAATTAACATTGGACAAACAATCTTCTATCATGTGTTTTTAATACTGAATGTTTTAATCCATGATATTATATTGGAGGAAGACTTCCTACATTTGAACACGTTTTATTGATTTTTCCAACAAAACTGATGACATTGCTTCAAAGATATGATCTGTCAGAAGTTGATTGTATTATATCTAATATTCCAGAAGCATTTATAGACAGTAAAATCACAGAATCCAGCTTTCATGGTAGTGAAAATATAATAAAGTTATAATCTATTATTAATAAATTTAATCCAATCTTTTTGGAGATACCAGAAGTAATAAATGATTTTCAGCAAAGAATCAAGCTAAAGTATGATCAACCATTTCAATCTAGATTGTATATTATTTTATACCAATATTGTGAGGAAATATCTAAGCATATTAATAAAATGCTAGATTGGGGGATCATTTCCAAATGCTCTTCACCTTATTGTAATTCAGTTGTAACAGCAAAGAAGAAAGATGGGTCGATGAGATTTTGTTTAAATGCTAGACAACTAAACAAAATTACTTTCCCCGACAGAAATATTCCATCACCCATACATGAATTATTCATGAGATTTGGAAACAAGGTGTTTTCCACTTACATTCAGTTATTGGTAAATCAAATCTCATCCAGATGATTGCCAATATACTGCTTTCTGATATGAAGACATCAATTTAATAGGATGCCATTCGGATTGATAAAAAGATTATAACTATTTATGTAGATGATGTAATCATTGTGTCTACTACAATTGAAGAAGATCTTCAACATTTTATCATATTCTTTAAAGAGTGCTATCTGAAGGGGATCAAAATTAACTTCAAGAAAAGTACCTTAGTTTCTAACTATGTAATTTCTTAGGTCATATTGTAGGTTGCAATGGGATAAGACCTCATCCAGATAAGGTTATTGCCATTCAAAATTTTAATAAAAAAAACAAATTTGATCATTTTTAGGCCTGCGTAACTTTTATAATCTTTTCTACTAGAAGTTCTAAGACCACATGGAACCATTGTTGAAATTAATCAGGAAAAATGAACGATGGAACTGGACCAAATAACAGGACAAGGCATTAAAAAATATTAAAATAGGGTTCTTAGAGCAAGCTATGTTAGCTTTCCCTGATTTTAATAAACCATTCATTGTCTAAACAGATAGTAGTGGTTTTGGATTAGGGGTAACTTTACCCCAGATCCAGGAGGATGGCCAACCAGGTGTCCTCTATTCTATTAGCTGGCTCCTGAAAGGTTCAGAAATAAATTATATGCTTACTGAAAAGGAAACATTAGCAATAGGGTGGGCCTTCCAAAAGTTCAACAAATGCTACTCAAATCAGAGGTGATAGTGGTCACAGATCACAAAAGGCTCAACTTCCTGAATCACAGTTATCTAACCAATGGTCATCTAGTCAGATGGAGTTTACTGTTATAGGAATTCAATTACACTGTATGATATTGCAAAGGATCCGAAAATATAGTAGCTGATGTACTTAGTCGAAACCCATGTTCGTCAGTACAGAATCATTTATTAGTAGAAAATACCTATATTACAAATGTCAATTTGATGACAAATAATAATATAGAGAATGATTTAAAAAACTTATGAGAATTACAACTAACTGATCATGAATTAAATCTAATCATAAGAGCCCTAAAAGAAGAAGAAATTTTTGAATGTCCCGAAAAACCTTTTATATTATAAGATAGAGAATCAGGTCTTATTTATAAAGTAAATTTAAATAAGGATGAGTGGAGGGTAGGCATACCTAAAATATTATAGACCCCACTCTTAAAATATATATACTGTGTATACTGACATTTTGGTATCCATAAAACAGAACGCACCTTAAAAACATCTTAAAATCTTTAAGAGAATGTTTACTGTGCTTATGCACTAAGTCAGTAAACCAAAATTATAGTAATATTTTAAAACCAATTATACCAAAAAGACCAAACATGATCTTAGCTATTGACAACTATGGGTCATTACCCTTATTTAATAAAAAGAAATATTTATTAGTCATATATGATCGCTTCTCAAAGTATGTTTTGGCTTATCCAATACTTCAAGCTAATAACAGACATATGATCAAGGTATTAGACACCCTCCAATTCTTAAAGATAGGAAAACCTAATATCATTATAAGTACATCTTTCTTATCTAAAGAATAGAAAATATGGATGGAAAAATCTCAAATCAAATATGCTCATGTCCATTAGGAATCCACAGTCGAACCCCTGTGCATGCATATTGTGGGAACTCAGATGTTTGTTTAGGACTTACCCAGAGGATGAGAATAAAGAGTGGATAAAACAAGCAGAACATGTAGTCAACTATATCAATTGGAACATAAATGAATCAACAGGATTCATGCCCATTAGATTACACTTTAACCAACATACACCTACTTTATTTAATAATTACAAACCACCAGTTGTTTGTAATGAATACAATTCTGAGAGTGACATAATAAAAGCATATTTTCAATTAATAGCTAAAGCTAATAAAATATAAAAAGAAAAATACTTATAAGTTTAAAGTAGGAAACAAAGTGTTTGTTAAAATATCTCACCCGAGCAATCCAATAGAAGGAAAGTATTATAAATTCTATCATCAATATTATAAAACAGTCCATTCCAAATGCATTCTGGATTGATATAAATTGAGAGTTAAAAGAAACATACAATGCACATTGCTTGATGCCATACTATGGAAAAACAGAATGATACTGAATAGATATGTTTAATTAGAGAAAGAAAGAGAGATGAGACAAGATCAAAAATAGGGTCAATTAACATATGATGAGAGTAGACCCAGATAATTCTAAAATAATTATTGGGATACTTAGAATCAACTGAGATTGAAGAGATGATTCATATAAAATGAACACTCCAAGGTTTCATTATTCCTTTTGAGAAACCCAATAAGTCTCAAAAAATGAACAGGATAAAAGAATTATTAATTGACTATGTGCTTCTACTATGGAGACACATTACCAATAGATCTCTAACAACAAAACCATCATAATAATCCTTATATGATTCTTATTTCAGAAAGATATAAAAAATTAAATAAAAAGCAATAGTAAAATAGACTAGAACAAATTAGTTAAATAATTTCTTATATATATATACATATACGAACGTTCTCCATTTAAATATAAATAATGCATGACCTTAAATTTTAACTTCAGGGTGAGAGAATTGTAAGAATATCTTAGCAATTTAAATGATAACACTCAATACCAAACCTAACTTATATTATAAATACCCAAATTATATACAACATTATAACATAATTAAACAATTAAAGTATTAAAAAAATTTTGATTACAAAATAAAATTTTCAACCTTTTACTGGAGGGAAATTGTAAGAGTTACAGATAATTCTTGAAAATAACTTATCAAAACATATATATATAATTATAAATTTATAATTAGTAGACTTATTTTTTAATAGATATATACATATAAATTAACTTAAACTGTAAATATATTAAATTAGATGAATATCTAAATTAACTGTAAAATTAATAATTCTAAAACGAGTATCTTATTTTATTCACACACGTGTGTAAATAATTGTTTCAACTAATTGAATTTTACTAATTTAGATGTAGACATACAACCTCAGATCATAACAATTAAAACGAAGGAAATAAAAGTTTAGAATTTAATTATAAATGATAATTATGTCAACAATAGAAGAATATTAAATCATAAAAATCGGATATTATATATGCTACCAGAAGTCAATCCCAGTATAAAAACCAAGCCAAATTTTTATGATTTAATCCTATCTTTTGTTAATGATCTAATCAGTACACTGGTTAATCCAGTTGTGTTTGAGTTAAGAATACATTTTAAAAAATGGATTAATAACTTAAAGAACTTTCTTTGAAATAAAAAATTATATCATAAAGGAATTCTAAATTCATTGAATAAAGAGAATAGATAAATTATTCCTGAAGTTTGTTGTTTATACATTTAAAGTGTAATTATTAATATATATTTGTTTATTAACCATAGAAAATTAGAAGATCAGTCTAAATCAAAATTCTAACAAAAAGAAAATTTCTTCTAAATGCTTATTCAAATTCAAATTAAATATTTAGGAAGACAAGAATTCATGAATATGCATAGTGCAAAAACACCAAGTGTCCTGGGATGAAATGTAATTATATTTCCTACACAATGCCTAAAACATACATGTATTTTATCATCATAATTTCTGATGATTGATAATGGAGTAACTTGGAGAAGAATATACCAATTATACACAATATAAAGGATCTCAAAGGATAGAATAATTTGATCACTTCTGTGAAGGATGATTAACCAAGAACTCAGAATTTTAATATTCAAGAACATTTTTTTCCCATCTCATCTAGAAAGGAAATATGAAACTATCATTCTATTCAATTTCTTGGAATATATTGATGTGCTATATAATGTCAATTTCTTAACTTTATTTCCTTTGTTGTTTGAAATTGCTTACATTGAGGATACTCTGTTTCATAAAGTTATTTATATCAAGATAAAGAGAAGATCATTAACTTTAACATTTTTTATTTATTTATTTAATAAAATTTAGGTCTTCTATATATAATCTCAAAAGCTTTTATTTATGAAAAATAATGTTTACATACTTATAAAAGACAGAAAAAAATTATGTTTTACACATCATCAGCAGTCTGAGACCATTTGTATATTATCTTCTGATAAATAATAGTAAACTGATGTAGCTTTACCACTCACCTATCAGCATTAATGCAAATTGAATCTATTATTCATCTTTTGCTTAGCTATTAATGATTCAGTGGATCTGGTATATTAAGTAACTTTCACGTTTCATTATACATGAATTTTGATGCAATGATAAAGTCTCTGTTTTTTTATTTTCCTAATAATGTTCATGAAAAGACTGACTGGTTCAGGGAACAACAGCTTACCTCTGACATTCCATATAGCATATACAATAAAGATGGAAAGTCTAATAATAGGAAACTGTTTAGTTTGTATGGCTTCCTTAATAGACATGATTTTGTAGTAATCCACCCTTAAGTTATGGTATATTGCTAAATTTATTTTATTGAGGTCTTCTATATATATTGTATCTACATTGAATTGGTACATAATAATTTTATCTAAAAAATTATTAAAATAAAGATCTTTCGTAAAAAAACGTAAAATTAAAAGTTTAAGAGTTTTACTGCAGTTTGTTTAGTAAATGTAAAAGTCAAAGAGTTTTAAAATAAAAGTTGCAATTAATTAATTAGAAACGTCAAACTAAAAGTTTTGAGTTTAAAGAGTTTGCATATTATTATTATTAGTTGAAATATAATTCAAGTTTAAAATATAAATCTATTTTATTTAAATTAAAGAAAAAAAGATCATCTTAAAACTAGTTTTGATTTTAGAATAAAATTATATATGTGCGTATATATGTGCGATTGTAAATAAAAATAAATGTATGCATATTAAATATTAAAAAATAAATGGAAGTTATCATTAAAAAACACAACGGTGGCTACTAATTAAAGATATAAAAACAACATGTTTGTGATGGCTACTACTAATTAAACGATCTTCAAAAACGAGATTATCAAAGGAATTTCGACAGCTGGTATTGCCGGAGGATATTAAAAGGACAACACGTTGTAGGTATAAATAGCCAATTTTTTATCAGACAGTCAGTAAGGACAAATATTCAGTCGAGTAATTGTCTCAGTTCAGATAACAGTTCAGTTTATTATGTATCCAGAAACAAAAATGCGGTGCTGAGCAGCTTTTGGGAACATACGATCTTACTTCAGCCCTTAGTCCAGTGAAACAGCAAAACCTGCCTGTGAAAATAATGTCTGCGTAACAGCTTGAAGAATCTCCATCAATATCTAATTGTCTCCAATAATAATAAAAGTGAATAATAATGAAACTCTTCAAAAAAACATCCCAGCCGACTGGAAATATTCTCACCTAAAGCAGTAACCAAAGAAAACGAAGTTATATGTCCACATTCAACATCCTAGGTAATAATATTTTATATTCTTATTTCTGTAGGAGCCATCACATTAATTCATAAATCCTCCAGAGACAAGTAATTTGAACTCTATAAGCATGCATAAAATGAACTATTGATGTGTGTGTTTGTGAATGCTATATGATTTTATAAATGTCAAATATTATTTATGCATTCTCATAAGATATATTATAGTGTATTAATTTAAAATGTGCATGTGTTATATTAGATTTATAAAATGTTTAAAACTTAAACTTTATTTGTCAGTCAGTTCTTTTTACCAATCTCTCTTACAATTCTTTTATTGTCAAATCCTTTTACCAATTCCTTTTACTAATCTTTTTATCAATTGTTTTTATCAATTCTTGTCACCACTAATTTTGTATAATCTGTTATTGATTACAAGTAGCTGAGCTAATCTATGAGTATAACTTAGGCATTGAGTTATTGGCCATTGTTCAAAGTATGTTGTTTATTTTTTGGAATAAATAGCTGGTGCCCATGTTTACACAAAACAAAAAAAGTGCTTTGAACTTGGTGTTGAACTCAACAGTCGAGAAGAAGTTATGACCTGGAAATGTGATGCTGGTTATATATTTTATACTATTGTTTGGACATACATACTTTCCAAGTATGTTCTTCTCTGCCTAAGAGACCGGTGTTTCAATCTCACATATTCGAACCCAGTACAATATATATATTTTAAAAGCAACGTTGACCACCGAGATAAAATTTAAAACTATTTCAATCTGGAGGTAAGCATTTGTCAATCTCCACATTATAATTTTTGAAATTTTACAATTTCAGTTATTGTTTCATAAATTATTGAAAAGGATTCGTGTTATGATGTATATTACTATTATGGGAATAAGGAAAGGTTATAATTAATTTAATGCTATAAATAATAGAAGTAGACACAAACACTTATTATAATAAATTATTTTTTTGTTTGTTATATAAAATATTTTCATATTGATACTTGTTAATAAATTTGTTAAACTTGATTTTAAATTTAAAGTCTTATTTATTTAATTTATTTAGTTATTTTACTAAACAAATATTAATATATGCTCATACATATTTATAAATCATATCAATTTAATATCTTAATATTATTAAATAGATTATTTGATGAATAATTTATTGACTTAACTATTACTATGAAATATTGATGATAATTCCTGGAGAGAGTTGAATGCAATATCTGTCCTGAGTTCGAATTCTGAGCATAACGCATTTCTAGTAGAGGGGTAGATTGGATGATTTAATCTAAGTTGCATTGGTTTTCAATGATTTAACATTAAATTACCTTATTTAATGTGGATTAAATTTTAGATTATAATTACATCATTTTATCCATGGCATGCTATATGAAGACCCCAAGTTTGACTATAGTTAAATATGACCATCTCGATTCCTGAAAAAGGCATGTGCCATTACGCCATGCATTTATGATTTTTTAATTTTACCTTATTTACCTGTTTATAAAATTCTTTAATTAAACCTTCTACATGTTTATACATTTTTTTAATTTAAAAGCCCACATGTTTATAGATGACTCTTAGCACTGTTAATACCTAAAATACATTTTAATTGACATTTTAAGCCTTAAAAGAAACTGATTTTTCTAGAATTTAATTAATAAAAATGCAAAATAATTGAGTGAAACTTTACAGATTTAGTTAAAATAAATGTGTTTCTTTATCTTTTTAAAACTAAAATAAAATTTATTTAATTTAATTTAAAACATAGACCTTTATCAATAGGTGTGTCATCTATAATACAATCCTATATTTAAAAAACAATCCAATTTATAAACCTGAATTTGATTTAAAATTTGCCAATGTTGATATTTTTAAAATAAATTGAGATTGAGATAGATCAGTATCTATCTCATTATAAATATGTAATATTCAAGTTTCAAATTAGCATTAAATTTAATCAGCTATAAATATATTTATCTTTCTTTAACTAAATTTGAACATTGTACTCCTTACTCTTTTTCTGCCTTCTTCCTACAAATCACTAAGTATGTTTATCAAGTATCCATTTCATACTCCCATTCTTAATATAAAAAAAAATACACATCTCTTTTTATATAATTATATCTTATTATCTGAGAAATTTCATGTTTTGCAAATAATTTAAATTTTTTGTGATCAGACTATATTAAGTACCTTTTTCATTTCATGGGTTTCAAGATCCAGGCATTATATAATCCTTTAATCTCTCCAATACCTTCCAACCCAAAGCATTACTTTCATATTTGTTGACAATCTGGAGTGACCTGTTATAAAAAAAATTTCTATTGGTATATATATCAGGTTTTCTGACATAGAAGTTTTGATCAATGCAGAATTTCCTGCACAGAACTAATAAGTTATTTGTTTTCTGTGATCCTTATTAAACTCTTTCATAATAATTGGTATCTTCATTCTAATTAGTATTATAGCATTTTTATTAAAGAGAAGGTCTATTTTAATGTCCTGTAAATTTATTTAGGGTTCAATTAATATAATTGATGTGTTGTCAATTTTATCAATTCTCTATGATTATTCATCATACACATGAAAGTGTGTTCAACTCTTTCATGATTTGCAAAGATTTGACTATGGATGGTGAATTGGCATCAATATATGCTTGATAGTTTACTGTTCTGTCCAACTCTTCTATTTATTAGACAGAAATAATGTTTATGATCTGTTAAAATCATTGTGGTTTGCTTACTGATAAACATTGTCTATTTTGAAATACACATTATATTTTGAGTCAGATGACCTAGTAGGACATACCAGAACATTTTTAAAATGTCATCCATAACTATCAGAAATTTAAATTGACAAAAGTATCATTCTGGGCCATAAAAATTATGCTAGAAATAGTCACATCATTCCACTATAAGATTTATTAGTTGTCCATTATTTGGTAATTCTAAAGTCTGTGGGATGGAAAAAATGGTGGAGTACATAGATGATCAAAAAGATCTCTAAAGAATTTGTTCCACTTTGTAGCCATAGGGTCTATATATTCTAACCTAAATATTCTGTTAATGTGCATGCCATCTATAGCCATTATAGTCAGTCGTTCATTTTTTAACCTTAAAAATTGTGAGTGACTCATTACATTGAATCTCTATCTCTAACTGTAGACATGCAAACGTGCAAATGTGCAAACTCAGCCTAGCTCAGTGGTCGGTTAGTTATAAAAAAATTCAGCAGCAGAGATATGCAGTTAAGATAAAGAAAGAAATTAAAATCATAAAATAAACTATCATCAGTAAAATAAATATCTTGGGAAGGAAGAGGAAAATGTCATCATTTTCTAATTAATAATTTAGAATAAAATAACATCCTCTCCTTATCAAAAACGCATTCTCTGAGCTATAAGTATCCGCACCTTTAAACAATAATGATAACTTCTCATGTTCTTGTTAATGTTTCTAAAAGAAAAAATATCTATTGCGTAAATCATTTGCCAACATGATCTGGAAATACCCTTCTTATAGCACAATTGAAAACTAAACTCTTTTAAGCCACACCACAATTGTAATATCAACAATAATAGATCACTTCTCCAATAAAAAATAATGATAATAATATTCTCAGGATTTCTTTGTTTACTTTAGGAAAATACTCAACAGAACTGTACTGTCACACATGACTGACATTCTGGTAGGCTATAGGAAACATTTACTTCCCTCAAAAGCTAATGTGTCCTCACATATCATAACAACTATTATATTATTAAAAGGAATGATAAATATAATCAATAGTGACGTAAAATTTTGAATAATACAGCCTTTTCATCCAGAATCTCAGCCAGAATAATAGAAAGACATGGGTACCTTTTGTATCCCTCCATCATCCATGACAACACAATAAATTAACTAAGACTAATTAATTCAATAATTTAACTAAATGTAACTGGACTAAGGTGCAGTCAGGATTAATAACTTGGAAATAAATTTATTCTTACAATTAAATAATGTTTAGTCTGAAGTTTGCAATTCCACAAAATAATTATCATCAAAATAAAATGAAATGAAATGTTCTGATCTGCATAAATTTGTCTATCTGGTATATTAAGATTTCTAAAGTTTAAAATAATTTTGGACTCAAGAAAATGTTTTGCAAATATTGTGCAAACACGCTTATATTTGGCATACGAAAAAAAAAAAGAATTCGCAATGAATATTGAAAAGACTATAATTTATTACTAACACAGGACTAAACAAAATATACAAATTTATTAGATAGGGTTACATTGATACTAAACATAAATCATCACATTAATCTGTCTACTAATCAGGTATAACTTAAAATTATAAATCCGTACATGTTTAAAGTCATGTTATTGCACTGGATTAACTAAGTGAAACATGCATCTGATTTACCAATACACTAATCTGTAATTTTAGTAAACTTTCTATAAATTTTGAGATATTGACTAACTATTTTTGTTTTTTATTTATTAATATTATGATATGAAGTCTATTAAAATATCAACTCTATTATTCAGAAAGTTAACCAAGTTATGGTTTATAATTAAATAAATTATTACTAATTATGGGTCCTTTATCAGAAGTCCTCAATATTTCATGTTTAACTTAATGTCCACCTAAATTATGATAAATATTTTAATTATAAATGTAATTCAAACTAAGAATATTTCTTAACTATTAATTAACACTAAATATTGTGTTCGAATATTCCCTCAATAAATAAACGGTTTAAAATACGCAATTTTAAATTAACTTTCTCCATTGTTTTGCTTGTGAACTACCAGCAAGGCTCAGTAGCACAATACAGATACTGATCTCAATTACTTAAGGCACTACTGAACTAAAATGTGCCTTGAAGAACTAACACATCAAATCTAACATTTATCCTTGCCATAACTTTTAAAAAAGAGCACAATAATCTACACCTTCTATGGTGGAACTATCTTTAATTTCACATGAGGAATGCAAAATAACAAATAATGTTTGCAGAGTAAAATACTACACTGAAGCATTTGGTGGTTTCTTGCCTATTGCTCAGGCATAAAAAATGTATAGGTGTGGAATCTATATCTCACCACCTAAAGAAATGAACACGCACCAAATATAATCCTCTCTTGGGATTTAAAAACACCTTAAGTATACTAAATGTTATATAAACTCTTGATTATTCTATTCATGAGAATCGATCGCATGGACTATCAAACATACCATCACATTATATCAAAAACTATTTTTTTCATGGAAAAATAAAGTATTTGGGGAGATCATTTTTATCCCACAAAATAAAATACATTATAAATATTAAAATATACTGATATTAAGCATATACCAACTCTACACTTAGACAAGATAGCAAAACATACTACTAATAATAAATCTATCTTACAATGTATACTTCAATCAGTATCTGAAACCAATGAATTAAGAATACCAAAAAGTATAATAAATTTAATTCTAATGAAGGAATATTCAACAACAATGTATAGCCTACAAGCTTAACTAAAACAAAGTGGACATACTATTAAAGAACAACTGTTACTAAATTACTTAGTTAATACAATATAAATTATGTTGGCACTTTAAACAAGAAATATTTTGTTATATCCTTTTTCTTTTTAGAGTTACCTCTGATAAACTTAAATATGGTTTTACCCATTAAAATGAATATAAAACATTTTTCTTTAAATCCTCACATGCAAAGTTCATATCTCCAGTTGCATGTAATAAATCAGATATATTTCATAGGTATTACTTCATATTAAATACAAACTTAACCCATAGTAATCATAGTAAGACATACACTTATCATTACAAGATCATTAAAATATTATGTGACAGATATAAACCCTAACATACATTGATATTATAAAACAAAATAAAATTTTTATCAATTAGTTTTTCTTTTAAAAAAAAAATTAAATAAACAAATACACATTATCTCATTAGCAGAACTATTTCTCTGCTGAGCTGTCCATCCAGGTAAAGAGTTTCCATCCAGTTACATTTTACAAAACATTGAAAGTAATAAACGCATTTTTTTTTAATGAAAAGTTTTCTTTTCTTTGGCCATTATAATAATAAACATAAAAAAAAAAAACGAAGCTTAATTCCCAATTGGATTATAATGATAAAAATTTGGATCCTAACGAAAACGAATATTATAACATTGACGATAAACAGACACATTATTTATTGACTACACGTATTTATTGAGGAAAATGCGCACCTTTTCCTATAGATTAGTATGATAATAACTGCAGTTGAATTATAGAATGGATGAAGTTATAAGAATTCCACATTGCATACAGTATAATATATAATTTGATTTTATTCTTAAGTCACTAAATATATTAAGTTATCTTTCATAATTTTAGCACTTTATTTTCCAAATAGTATTTTTCTTTTAAAGAATGCACGTATTTAATTTCCACATTTATTTCAAGAAAGTTTTTCTTTTTCCTTTTAAAAAAAAAAGCATATATATTGTTTATTATTATTTTCCTAGACAATTATCAGTGAACAAAATATATTCCAATATATAAAGTGGCATTATTTCTCAACGCAGACGATTTATTTTTCAAAGGCGCAAAAATGTTTCTAGTCCTTTTTTTTTTTTTAATATTCTTTTTATTTATTTTTCTTTTGTCCCAGAAAAATACCAATAAAGAACAAGTTATTAAATAATTATTTCCAACTTGGGAAATATTTGTTCTCCTTAATTTAGTTAAAATAAGAATTTGCTTGATCCTTTTAGTTAATTATTTCATTTTTAGCTTTGTCTAACAAATCTAACTTTCACAAAGCAATAAATTATTAAATGTAGAAAGTTTTAAATTGTAGAAAATAACATAAAAATGCAGAATGCCTTACCAAAACTGTTACCCGTTCATTTTAGATGAAATTTTAATTATCTTGCCAATTTATTGTTTTCAAAATAAAAAATAATAATGTTATAAAATTTTGCACTGTTAAACTTTTGAAAGACAGGAGCAGACTATCTAAAAAAATGACTTGAGTATGTATTGGTCGCTCTTAACTCTAACGACCTTTAACAAGAAAAAAAAATTATTTGATTATAACATAAACAAAAAAATAACTTATTAAAATCATATGGTTTTCAATATTATTTAAAATGTATTACAAAACAGTTTAACAATGAAAATAATAATAACATTCAAACCAACAATAATTATCTGTGATTATAATTATACAACAATTATTTTCTTCAAACTTAAATCCATCAGAAGTTACTTTTCCTTAAAACAATATGATCTTAAATGATAGTTGATATTTATGTTTTCTTTTCTTCTATACTCATTTAAAAACTAACTAGTTTATTATATTTGTTTTAAATTATATTAACTTGCTCTTATAACAATATCTTACTTAGATTATTCATGTCATTTTGAAAACATGATATTGCAATGGGAACATACTGTGTATTCACACAAACCATGTCTAGGTAAAATGGATATCACACTTTATTAACCAAATATTATTACTTTGATTTTATTTTTGTATATTTTTTTTTTTCTAAGAATAACATTGATTTCATGCAGAAATAATGCTAAATAAAACCAAGTGCCAAAATCACTGGGTTACAATATATAGATAACAAATACATCTGAATAATTTTTTTCTTATGGCTTTGAGTATAAATATCTTCCATATAGATTTAATCATATGTTGTAATCATTCTTAGCATTAATATTGGAATTTTATTCATGAGGACTCAAAGTCTCTTCTTTAAGCTCTTTGGTGATGGTTACATTCTACTGATATCTGAAGTTATTCAAGTTTTATTAGATGTATATTTTTATTGCCAAATGGGATTGAGGAATGTCTACTGGATACTGACTTAGGGTACCTGTCATGATACCCAATAATTAAATTGGTTTAAAAAATCCATCTAATTAAATAAGTAAACTGCAATACTTAAGAATAACTATTGGTTAATTTGAAATAGCTCAACAACCAATCCATAATTTCAATTGATGATCTGAATATAGAATAATTTATTAAAATCTGAAGGTCAAGATAACTTTCCAAAGAAACTCTGATTTAATTGTAATGAAATCATGATCATGTCAATAATTAGTCTATTTCCAGAAATTATACTAATAAAATGAGGTTAGCAATGAGACTGAACCACAAGTTAAGTTTTTGTAATAAATTGGTATTAAAAAATTACCTAAATCCAAAAAAGTTTCAATTTCTTGTGATAGTAAGGGTAGGGTATCTCTGACTTGTGGGCATCTTCTCAGAATTTGTATTTTTTTTTTTTTGCTAATCTCATCCTCTAGAAAAGTTAATCAGACAAAATAGATATACTTTTTTTGAAAATTCATGATAATATTTTTATCTTGGCCTTCTTTCATGAACAAATGAGTATGCTCCATATTCTGGAATCTGATATCAATATAGGATACAGTAATGTCATTAATGCATTCTAACATCCAAACAATTCAGAAGTCTTGACCTATTACTGATTATGACAAAAAGCATACATCTGAAAACATAATACCTAAAAGTAAAATATTTGTGATCCTGTGGACGCAAGAGTACTTGTCAGTAACTTAAAGTAAAATAAGCTACTTTTCTAACCAATGGTGATAGAAAGACGGATATTATCCATTCTGGAAAAAGTTTTGATCTTTAACTTAAAGGATTGTTATTCTAGAAAAATACCAAATGGTATATCCCTATATGACTAAAGTTTGTTAGAAAATACCACTTGGTATTTTTCTAGAATATCAATCCTTTGTATATTTTCTCTTTTATGGACAATATGAAATATTCCTCAACTTTGGATTTATTACTATTGGCATCAATAAGTTCTTGAGCACAACTTAGCAGATGAAAATCAGGTCATATCTTTGCAAATTGATAAATCCAATTTTTCATTGACAGCATGCTAGTATTTATCAAACTCAGTTTATTCTATCCTAATACAAAAAATTCAAGTTGACATTATATACCAATGGTCATAGTCTTGAATATATAATCCAAGAATTGTTTTCTTACTTGAATGTTCATCATTCTTACATAATCTATATTACAGCCATTTACCCATTAGCCAAAATGATTTGAGATATTTGCTAAAGCATCAGCATATGATTCTTAAGTTCTATGTTATTTTAAAACAGATTAATGAGATTTGTCTTCTTGGGTCAATGAGAGCATATGTGTTACCTTTCTAGGTAATAATTATAATGCAGTACAACTGTTTCATCAGTATAACTAAATCATTTTCAAAAATATCAGTGTCATGCATACAGAATATGATCAGGATCAGCTTCAATATTTCTTTTTCTTTAATCTGTAGTTCTATTTGTAAGGAGTAACCCAATAAAGTTATTTGTTTTCAGTATTTTTATTTGTGTGCAGTTTATAGACCTGTTTTCAATCCGTTTTTTTATATGGGTGTTTGTTACTTCCACTTTTTTGTCATCTTTTCTTTCTTTGATTATTATCAGGTAGATAGAAAGCAGATCCCCTGTGTTTTTTTGTAAATTATTTCTTCACAAAACAATGTTTGAGTTTATATGGCAAAAGTATTAAACTTTTGTGTTTATATGATTTGTTGAGTTTTGGAATGTTTTTTATCTATAGTATTTAAAAGCCCATCTGCTTCCTCACTTATCACTAACTTACTTTCAATTATCATCTATTAGTTATTCACTTGCATATCATGTCAAATTATTTTTACTACTTATTCTTGCAACAATGGCAAGATAGTGTGTCTCCTAAGACTTGCTATTTATCAGTAAAAAATTAGGCAAGTTTCTTCCTCTCCAAACTTATACCTGTTCTGTGACACCTTGTGGAACACCCCATTTTGTCTTTCTTCACTTCAAAACACAAGTAAAATAACAAAATGTTAGTCTCCAAAGGTTTATAGATTTAGGCTGAGAAATTCTACCAGCCCTTTATGGCTAATGCAATTAATAATTTTTTTTTCAATACTTGGATGCAAAAAAAAAAATTCCTTCAGTTCTTTCAAGTGTTCTAGTAAATCCTCTTCTAAATCACTTCTAACGATCTTTACTTGGATGAACTTGGACAATGCTAAACTTCTTAGATGTCTAAGCATAATATCATTATCAGCACCTTTTGCTTTAAATCTCCCTTCTGTCATCTTTGATTATTGTTTAATTTTAGGAAAGCTGAAAGAAATGGATAAACAACATAAGAATTTGAGAAATAATAAATATGTTATAGGAAATTAAATAAAAAGTAAAAAATAAAATAGTATGATATATACTGAAAATATTTCAGGAATGGTGTCACGGGGAAAAAACATGGATATCAAAAAAGGAATTCAGAAGAAAGAATAGAGAAACTTTATTAACAAATACTTCTTTTCTCACTAACATTTATGCTATCTTAATAATCAATAAATGCCAGATGATCATCATTATCATCAACCATTATTAATCCATTGCAGGAAGGTCTCTCCAAATTCAATCGATCTCTGATTTCTAGTCTATTTTCTCCATATGCACACTTTCTTATTTCATCCACCCATCTTACATATGACCTCTTTTACAATCTCTTGGAATCCAGTTTAAGATTTCAATTGTCCATCTATTATCATCTCTTCTAGAAAGATGTTCAGTCCAAATACACTTGTCTCTTAATTCTGTCAATGATGTCAGTAACACCTGTTTGTTCTCTTACACATGTATTGCATTTTTGATCTCTTCTAGTTACTCATAACATGCATATTTCCATACTTCTATGAGTGGTCTGAAGTCTCTATATTGCTCTTCTATTAAGTGTTCAAGTTTAAGATCCATAAATAAAAACTGGTAAAACACATTTATTAAAAATTTTCCTTTTCAAACACATAGGCATATTTCCTTTTAATATTAAGTTATTTCTACCAAAAGCATTCCAACCAAGTTTGAGTCTATGGTTAATTTAATCCATTATGCTTCCTTCTGTAGTAATAATCTGTCCAATGTGTTTATAGTTGTTAACTTCTTCTAACTCATCATAATCAATCTTTTATTTTCCTTCTTTTGAGAAAATCTATTGAACATTATTTTAGTCTTTTTAACATTTATCTTTAGTCCTACTTTAACTTACAACTGATAACTCTTGCAACATTTCATGACACTTTGAAACATTATTTGCAAAAGCAACTATGTCATCTGCAAAATCTAAATGACTTAAATAATCTCCATGTTTATTCCTTTAGCTTCCCATTTGAATCCAAAAAAACATGTCTTGCAGCATTGTTGTAAAAAATTTAGAGATATGGAGTCACCCTGTCTTATATCCTTTTCATTGTTAACCTTCCTAGTATCATTGTGTAATCTAATTATTGCTATTGCATTTTTATAAATATTCTTCAAAACATGACAATATCCTGAATCTATTTCTTGATGATCCAATGCTTTAATTACTAAAGAAATGCTTATAGAATCAAATGCTTTCATAATCTACAAATCCAAAGCATAATGGCAATTCATATTTATTGGTCCTTTCTATAACTTCTCTCAATACTTGGATATTATCTGCTGTACTAAAATCACTTTTAAATTCAGTTTGTTCTTCTGGTTGGTTGAAATCCAATGTTCTCTGTAGACAAGTTGTAATTATCTTAGTATAAATTTTATATAAAACTGATAAGTCTGTAATTTCTAATATCTTCTTTATCACCTTTTTAAACTATTAATATTAATAATGCATTCTTCCAATCATCTGGTGCATCTTATCATTTAGATATTTGGTATATAACTTTGCCAAAAAAAAATTATATTTCTTTACCTGCTTCTTTTAACATATTTATTATAATTCCATCATTATCTGGAGTTTTTCCCTTCTTCATAAATTTAATTGCATGTCTCACTTCATTTAAAATTTATGAACAATTCAGAAAATATAATAGATATAGGAGATATTTGTTCTTTATTACTATATAATTCTTGATGGAACTACCCATTTCATGATGTTATCTCTCTTTTTAGTAATAGTTCAATGTTTTTTTCTTATTGCAGATATAAGTCTCCTATCAATATCAAAATGTTGTTTTATACTCTTGAGATTTTTATTCTTTTTGCTCTGCTTGGTTCCTTTAAGACCTCCAAGAGAAATCAAAGGGTCTCCTTTCAGTTAACACCAAACTGCTTAATAAATCTTTATTCAATATTGTCTCATCCAAATATTCCCAGACTGGTTTCTAGCTTATATCTTTTATCAGTCAGTGAAGGAGTCTTTAAAATTTTTGAACCATGCGCTTGAACTTTTTAAAAATCTAATGCACTTTTGTCTAGTAGCCATTTTGTATTTCTAATTATATTATTAATCTACTAGCCCATATTGGAAAAACTTGTTAATTTTTCAATCCAAGCTTATTTGCTTGCATAGTTATATATATCTAAACTCTGTTCAAAATTTTATATATTATGGTGACATTAGTATTTATAATCTTAGACATATTTGTTTTTTGGTCAGAAATAATACAAAACCATTAGGACATCACATGATCTTAGGTTTCACATGTGATTCATTAGCATATTTTTCAATTGTCATTTTTAATAAAGCAGTAAATGAGATCAAAGTACCGAGAATAGTAATATTTGCTAATGAATAACAATATGTAAACTAAGATCATATGATGTCTCAATTATGGCTTGACAGAAAATTATGATAATAATTTTTTTTAAATATAATAATAAATCAAATGCAAATATAATTTAACATCAAATATATACATATATGAGCGTAAATATTTTAACAAAAATTATTTATCTAGAGCTTTGTGCATATAATAATATAGATCAGAGAAACCTTATAAGTTCATAGATGTTTTCATACCTACAAGGCAGGTAATCTGGGTTTTTGACTTTTTTCTTGATGTGCTAATTCAACCAACATTAAACTGGTAATTCATGCTATTAAGTTCTTTGGTAAAGTAGAATGAAAAAATTTCCAAACTTATGCCTGCACTTTTATTTATTGATTCAATAAGATTACAGATATAATTATTTATAAGTAAGTAAACTATTAAATTCCTGTAACAGTTTTATAGCTTTCTAGTGAATATTCATGCATATCAGAAAATATGTTAATCATGTATACCTAAGTCTAATTTGATGCTTTAATTGTGATTTAAATCTTAAGATCTATGAATCAAGGTTTATCTCTGTCAACTGTAGTATTCAAATTTTTTGTGAATTTAATTTTACTAGCAAAAGTCATTCTTTTATATTGTATAAACATTAAATGAAATAAATGTTTTACATTTATTTAGCAGTATAACAGACAATTTTTGAATTTGTGTTTGAATATTTTGGTTATAAAGTTGCTGCCTATGTGACTTACATCCAAAATTAGCATGTTTCTATGCATGACTGATACCATAAGAAATAAATTAGAAAAAAAAGGACATCAAAATGCAACAGCAATAATTACATGCTATAATGACACTAAGAAGATTGATAAAGATACACAACAGGGTGATTCCAATATCTCCAAAACTTTTTACAGCAGTTTTTCAAGAAATATTTTGTGGATTCAAATGGAAAGATAAAAGAATTAAAATACATGGATTTTATTTTAAATCATCTAGATTTTGTAGATGATGTGGCGATTTTTGCAAAGAATGCTTCTCAACCAGAATTATAAAATAAAAGTAAAAAAGTAGAATTGAAAATGTTAACAAAGACTAAAGTAATGTTCAATTGATATTTTCTCAAGAAGGAAATAAAAATGCATAATCATGAATTAAAAGTTAATAACAATATTTTTCTTGATCAGATTATTATTACAGATGGAAAAATAGGGGACAAAATTTATCTTAGAATTAAATTTGGAGAGCTTTTAGGTAGAAATAAGTATATATTTGAAAAAGTTTTTTTAATAAATGTGTGATACCAGTGTTTATGAACCTGAAATTTGAACACTTTAGGGAAGAGCAATACAGAACATTCAGTGAAGTATAAAGAGATGGTGGAAAAAATAATAAGAGATTAAAACCAAAATACATGGGTAAGAGAACTGTTGTATCTTGAGGGTCTCTAAAGACCAGTCAGGGAGCTAAATAAATAAACAATATACTTTAAAATATATATATAATAAGATTTATTTTATAATAATAATATAGTAAAAACAACATAAAAAGATAATATTCACACGATATTTATTTTCACCAGGTGAAAATAGTTGTTTTTCATGTCAGGAGTAATCCAGGTATTATATTTATGCTTTCAAATCAAATATCTCTTGAAACACAAATGAGCACATATAATTTTCGTATACCTAAACTATTAAAGTTCGCATAATAGTGCTTACATCAACACTCACAATTTATATATTTGTATTAACTACTTCTGCTATTAACTTGTCTTTTATGGTTTGGTTAAGCTTCAGTTAATTATCTTTCACTTGTACTAACCTTTTCAATACAAAAATAAGTAAATGCTTCTCACTTGTCACTATTTCATTTCAGTCTATCATTGAGCCATTCTTTACGGCTGATCTGTTATCACTTCAGATCGATACTAACTTTAATCCAATCTAACCATTGGTTCATTCCACTTCTTCATTTATAATGAGGACATCTTATATACGATCTAATTTGTATGCAACTAGTTTTATTTGCATACAAATTCTATTCTAATTTAATCTATAATTTGGGATGATCTCTCAAGCAATTTTTAAAGTAATTTTCATTAATAAAAGAAATGTTATTAAAGTGAAGAAATCCATACATATTTAAAAAATAAATGATCTTTTATTTACATATATGGTTTTATATGTGCTAACATTTCATTCCTCCTCCTACTCTAGAAATACAGATTTAATTTATTACAATATCTTTAAACTTGTCAAGTAATTTACTTTTACATTTATGCTGAGCTTTGTGAATAAGTTTTTCTTCTTTTTTTAAAGTAGTTCCAACATTTTCCTTCCATACAAATATCTGTTTATCATCAATTACTTTAACTTGGTCTGAATCAGTAATTAAATTCTCCACTAAAATTTTTTCTTTTAATTCTTCTTCTAAATATTTATTTAGATGAATATCTGGCAAGATATCCATAATCACAGCAAAAGTATTTAACATATCTTTTTAAATCCCATCCATTCTGCAATTTTACTATACTTATATTCTTCAATATTACTTTCACTATTTCATCAGGTGACCATTTAAATTAAGTAAGTCATGAAACTATGTTTTTTCTCCTAAGAACTTGTCCCCATTTTGAACTTTAGCATTTTTACAAGTAGGTGGTATTAGCTTTGTTAATTGAGTCTGAGAAGTCATTGACTTTTTCCCCACCAATTTGCTATAGCTCTAAGATTTACTCTTCTAGAGTTTAACAAATTATTATTCACATTTACATGACTATCCAGTAGTAGGAATCAATTTCTTCTTAACAATGGAACTGAAATTTATATTTATTACGTAAGGTGATGGCCATTTCACACTAGAAATTAATTTTACAGGCATCAGCACTTTTTCTTGAATATCAATTTTATTACCATTTATATCTATAGCCATCATAGCTATATCTTGAAGTGTTATCTTATTTTTACAGTTTCCTCTAATTTTAATCCAATCTCTGCAAGATATTGTTAGCAATCTGGTTCTGCTGTCCATTTCCATTTTTGCTGTTTGACTGCAAATAACTGTGTCTAAAAATATGTGTTCCATTTCTTTGTCATTCAACCTCTTTATACTAACATTTCCATAATTTAATATTCCTTTAGATTTATAGTCTGGTTTTATGAAATTAATAGCTCTACTGTCCCCAAAATGGCAGAGAACTTCTAAATGATCTTTTTTACCACATTTTCTACAATTTTTATTTCTATGTTTACATTTATTTTTACAATGTCTGGGTTTACCACAACAATAGCACATTTGCTCTCTTCTATTATTACAGGGCTTTAATAATTTTTGCTATATTTTGTTTTATGAGCACAATTTTCTCTGACTGTTTTTATGTGGCATGTTTTTCAACAGCTCTTTTATAATTTAGGGCAGGGTTGCTCACCAATACTTTGTGAAAATTCTCATCCTCTATGCTGTATAAGAGTTGTTCCAATAGTACATCATTTATTTCCAGACCAAAATCACAATGTTTAGCCAGTTTCATTAAAGCTTTAAATCATAGTCCATGGATTTTTTATATAGTAGTTGTTTTCAGTTTCCAATTTCAGCCATGCTATCCATTTAGAAACTTTCAGAGTGAAATATCCATTTAAAATTTCTACAATTTCATTATATGGAAATTCCTCTGAATGTTTGTGATCAGTAAGTCTATATGCAAGATGCAATCTGTATAACATCCTGATTTGCAAAATAGAGATGAGTTGACATTTTGAGATGCTCACCTTTCATTTTATTTATAAACATGTGTTCTTTGTAAGTTGGTTATATTGAATTCATAGATTGCAGAACTTAGTGCTAGTCCTGCAGCAATTTTGTCAAATTATATCTGTTGTGCCAACTATTGGGTCTTGAGGGACTCTAATGACTAGTCAGGGAGCTAAATAAATAAACAATATACTTCTATATATATAATAAGATTTATTTTATAACAATAATAATGTGATATAAACAACATAAAAAAGTAATAGTTCATTAATATTCATACACTATTTATTTTCCTCTAGTCTTCTTTCACACCAGGAATAATTCAGTTATTATATTTGTGCTTTCAAATCAAATGTCTCTTGAAACACAAATAAGCACATTCAATGTCCATATGGAATAAACTATTATATGAACTTTGTATTAACTATCTTCACTACCAACATGTTTCTTCTAGTTTGATAAGTTTCAGTTAATAACCCTTAGCTGGAAATAATCTTTTCTTTACCCAAACAAGTAACTGCTTCTCGCTTGGCATTAATTTATTTTAGACTTAATCACTGCTAGTCAGTCTACTAGTCTGTCATTGGCCACATTTTATTGCTGATCTATTATCACTTCATTTTGACACTATCTCTAATCATTTAGCTGGTTCCTATCTTTTTTTCATTTACAATGGGGGGGGGGGATTTTATATATGATCTAATTTGTAGACAACTAGTTTTATTTGCAAATAAATTTTATTCTAATTTAATCTACAATTTGGGATGCTCTCTCAAGTGGTTTTCTAGAGTAATTTTCTCCAATAAAAGGAAGTTATTGTTGTATACTTTCAAATTAATTTATATGAATACCAACAAGTTAAATGAAAGAAAAAATGTCAAGAGAAATTAACAATAGTAATAATTAACATTTATTAACCTTTAAACAACAGAAACTATATATACATTTATAGGATAGTTAACATTTTAAGTATTTACAAACAAGATCAATAAAATCTTTTCTTCCACTGAATGGAATTTTCATTTGTCATTAATGTTCATCATTAACTATATTCTAACTCAGTCAATATTATATTCTTAAATCTAGTTTACAATATTCACAAGTTGAATGATACAGTTCTCTTATTACTTCTATAGAGCCCATCAGGCATATGAAGACAAAATAAGATATGTGTGATCTGTTGATTGCCCTAACTGGCAATTGGCACCTAGAGAGACTCGATCTCTGGGATCAATACCTTCACTGCAGAAAAGACTCGCAACCACTTTATGGTTTGTTGCACCCCTGAATCCTTTTCACTCCAATTGAATATATAATGACAGCACAAAACATGACAGCACTAACAGTACACCAGGAAAAAAGCCCTCACTCTTTTCTGCACTGGCTATTTATACATACACATCTTTTGCTATCTGGTAATCCTGATTTTATTAGTGATCGCAATCTTCTTTCCTTCTTATCATTTCCTTGTCATAAATTTCCTGTGATAAAGATCAGTTTATTTCCAACACATTTTTATTTCACAATTGTTTTTCCTTTTACCGTAATTAGTTCTTTCGATCTCCATTGTATTAAGCAATTTTTCTTTATCATTTCATTTAATCAGTTTTACACATTTGCTGTCTGCTTTATATATGCAATGTTATCTTTTTCATAAATATTTTAATGTAATATATATTTGCTAATTTAATTATCATTTCACATTTACTTTAGCTTTAAGCAATCTACTTTTGTTGTTCTCTACTTAAAATAACATTTCGATAATTAACTTTCTTTGTGTTTTCTTCTCTTTTGTTTTTCTGGAGTCATTAAATATGGCTTACTATCTTGTACATTATTAAACTTAATAAATCCATATTTTAAACTAAATATAACTCTTTCCCTACTCCAGAAACCCCCCCCCCCCATTAACATTGTCATACAAAATCTTCAAATTTATCCAGTCTACGCTTTTCCCCGAATAGGTGTGGGTGATTTTTTTTCTATTTTCAGTAAACATTCTGCTTCTGTCTATTCTTCTAAAATCTCTTTTTAATTCAATCTTTCTTCTATTATGGGCTTGTCTGTTTAGTTTTCCTGAACATCCACTTTTGGGTTGCACATTTTCTCTTTTCTTCTTGATTTTATTATTCCAAACTCATCTTTATTTATTATTTCCCACCCACTGACATGATTTTCATGATGTCTATATCTTAAATTATTTCCCTCCCTAATTATTACAATATGATTAGACAATATTCTATTGTCCCTCTAATCCATGTTTTACGTAAAACATCTTGAATACATACTGCTACTCTCACTTTAAACTTCATTTCATCATAATTATTTTGGAAACTCTTTTTTCTTTTGGATGGATTAATAATTTCATTCTTAATCTCTTTTCCAGTAAAAGTTCCACAGATGTAACTCTAGTTATTGTGCAAGGCATCGAGTGTTGCCATAACATTATCACTTGTAAAATATTTTTGTAAATTTACATAATTACTTTTCTTCAATCTTTTTTTTAATTTGTTGTACTGTCCTTCTTAGCCATGACATTCTATTCAGGATAGTAATGTGGGGTACTAATATGTTAAATTCCATTATCAGTAAAATATTGCTGAAGAATATGACTAGTGAAACTTATTGCATTATCTGACACTATGGCTTCCGGTAGTTCATGTATTGAAAAAACCTGCTCAGAACACTTTATTGTTTCCTCTGCACTGGTATTTTTTACTTCATGACATTCTGTTCACTTTGAATATGCATCTACTATTATTGAAATTACTTTTTCTGTGATTGGGCCTGCATGGTCTATGAAGTCTCTTCCATGGTCTGTTTGTCTTCAGCCATGCTGTATAATTCTTTGCCAGGAATCCAACCTCTGATTGACATGCAGCAAACATTTTTATGTATTTTTTAATGTCTGCATTTATTTTTGGCCACCAGATATAGATGCATACCAAAGCTTTTGCTCTCACCACACCAGAATAACCTCTAAGCAACAATTATAAAACTTGATTTCTTCCTGCTGGTGGTATTACTGCTTTATCTCCATTATTATACAACCTTTACACATCGATAACTTCTCCCTGTTAACCCAAAACCCTCAAGCCAAATAATTTGGTTTTGATTTTGGCCAACTTTCTCTTATCAATTTCAATAATATTCAGTATCTGTGTTTATTCTTTGTGCATTTTTCAACTGTTTGACTGTTTACAATATTTAGATTTTATATTATCTATATAATTCACATCCGTTTCTGTGTTTATAGGTTCAAATTTATCTGGGCATCTTTACAATGCATCTACAGCCAACATATTCTGCCAGCATAACATCCTCAGGATTATGTGTTCAGGTGCTAACTTATCATGAGCAAAAATGTCTAATAATGGCTTATGATCTGCAACTATATAAAAATTTCTACCCCATATATATTGATGATTTTTTTTTTAGGGCAAATACTATAACCAATGCTTCTTTATCTATTTGACTATAATATTTCTCTGATTTTGAGAGAGGGCACAAAGCATATGGTACCAGCCATTATTCCTTATCACTAGGGTCAAATAATACTGCACCCAGCCCATATTCAGATGCATCAGTGTTTGTTTTAAGTTTTTTCTCACTATCAAAATGAACTAATAGTCTATATGACATTAGCAGTGCTATGGTTTTTTCAAATGCTAACTATTGCATCTGTGTTCATTGCCATTTTTGATTTTTTTCTCAGCAACTCATATATTGGTTTAGCTATTATTGCTTTGCTCTTTAGAAAAGGTTCAAAAAAGTTTACTAATCCTAAGAATGCTTGAAATTGTTTTACACTTTGAGGTTTGTCTGTGTTTTTTACTGCTTTAACTTTTTCAGAACAAGATTTCTTCCCTTTGTCCAAAATAATGTAGCCCCCCAAAAACTAACTCTTGAGTTTACCACACACATTTTTCTTCATTCAATTTAACCCCTGCCCTACTTAGTCTTTTGCAAACTCTCAAAACCTTGTCTTTTAAGTCTTTTACTGATGCTGCTATAATTAGTATATTGTCATAATATGATGTGACTCCTGTTAATCTGTTTAGGATGTAATCAATTTTCACCTGAAAAATATTTGGAGCCATGGAGATTCCAAATGGAAGTCTGTTACACTTGAACAACCCAAAAGACATTGTTAAAGTTAAAATTTGAGCCCTTTTTTCAGTCATTTCGATCTGGTGATATGTGGAATTTAGATCTAACTTCACTAAAAACTTTGTGTGTCTATTAACCCAGCCAGCACTTCCCTTATGTTTGGAATCAGATATGCTTGTTTATTCAAATATTTATTCACTGTGACTCTATAGCTCTAATTTTCCAATTCAGCTTAGTAATTACTACTATTAGCATTGCCTTGATCAATCCACCAATCCCACCTGGATAAATATGCCTTTATTAATTAGTGATCTAATTTTTTTCTCTACTTTGCCTCTCTAAGCCAATGGAATTTTCCTGGCTTTACAAATAATCACATTCACTTTTTCCACCAACTAGATTTGACACTACTAGCCCTAATCTATTTGCAAATAATTCAGTAAATATTTGCCCTATCTCTTTTTCCATCAACAAATTGTTCACCACATTAACATTAATTCTTAATTCTTTAAACCATCCATGCCCTATTAATGAACTGATATTTCCATTTACTATATATATTGGCAATTTTACTATCTTATTCATGTATTTAATAGGTACCATCATATAAGCTATCATTTCTAATTCATTTCCACTTATATCTACATGCTTGATAGATGTCTTTTGAATTGCTATGTCTGTACATTATTTTCTGAGTTGCTTCTATAGCTTCTCAGAGATTAATGATATTCCAGCCACTATCAATTTCCATTTCTAATTTTTTATTACAGATCTCTAGCTGTAACATAAACTTGTTTTGTCCACTGGCTGTTGGGTTATTGATACTATAAATCTTATCTGTTACAACTCCCTTAGTTTTTAACTTTAGGTGCCTTTTCTGACAAGGTTTTTTGTCAGTTTCCCTATACATTCTTTCTAAATGCCCTTTCTGTTTACAGTTATGCCACATTTCATTTCAAAATTTGTAATCTCTTCTCATGTGCCCAGCTTTTCCACATTAGAAACTACTAATTCTCTTGTTTTGCACTCTGTTTGAAATATTGTTTTTACTCCATGACACTCAATCAGTTTTGCAAACTGTCATTCTCATTTTTATTTCTATTTCTAAAAAGTATCACCTGAATGTTCATGAACCACTCCCTTCTTTCTAGCTGATACTAAATTAAATTCATTTTTGTGAGCAAGTTTCAGCTGAGTCTATCATCTAACAGACCTCTAAATAACTGATCCTATAATTTCTCCTCTACATAATCTCTATATCCACAATCTTTTGCTAATTCTTTTAAACCAAAGCCATACTGTTTTACCATTTCACCCTTCCATTATTTCCTATTTCTTAAAGACAGTCTGACTATATGTCTTGATGGTCTAGGACTAAAATGGTCATTCAGTTTTTTAACTATCTCTTCATATAATGCTGTCTCATTTATAGGTATCTCATGATACTTGTTTATTATTTATGACTCTTCTTCCTGATAAATACACCAGCTGTGCTACTTTTCTTTTATTGTCCTCAATTCCATTGAGCAAAACAAAAAATTATCCAACTGCATAGTGTATAATGACCATTCCCCAGCATTACTAATATCGAATTCAGATATCCCTGACTGTTCTAATGACATTTTAACTAATACTCTTCCCTAACTTTTTTTAGGTTCAAAAACAATGAATGCACCAAGTTTTGTTATGACTTGACCAGGTTCAGACTGATTTGTAAGTTTACTCACTATGCCAGTTTGAATAAGCCATTGTGTTTTGCTATGACTTGGGTAGGTTCAAATGGACTGTCAAGTTTACTGATTGTTCCAGGTTCAAAAAAGCAACTGCTTTAAATTTTAGTTGAGTATTCTCAAATGAATTTATATAAATACCAACAAGTTAAATCAAAGAAAAAATAAAGAGAAATTAACAACAGTAATAAAATAATTAACATTTATTAACTTTTAAGCAACAGAGACCATATATATATAGTAAGGATACATGAAACCAACCACACACACATCAATCTTAAAAACCATTACCACCAACAATAGTCCAAAACATATTGTTAATGATAGACTAATAACTTTGTGTAAATTTGTCATTCAAAATTACATTTTATCTATTCTTGACAATATTGATTTATAGATAGTTAAACTTCAAAAAAAAAAAGCAAGCAATTCCAAAATTATCAAAGGAAAGAAACAATAATTAAACTTTAGTATCTATTAATCCATTAAATTATTCATGTGACATCATAATTAAAAAGAAATGTGAACTCAAATCGATGTGAAAAAACAATGTATAAAAAAGAACATGATGGAATGGCCAGCAGAAAGATAAAATGAAAGACTTCTTTTCTTTTCTTTTTTTTTTAAAAAAGGAGATTTGAACATAACAGTATCTAGTTAATACACAGCTTAACAAAATCTAAACTCAAATCCACTGTTTAAAACTATATAATGACAGCCATTGAATTACCATATCTCTAAAGAGGAAAATATTCTCATGAAATAGAGAGAAAACTGCATGTATGAATACAAATGAACTAAATATTTTGTAAAGTTATTTACAAATTGTAGAATTATCAGTATTCATAATAATACTGAAATTTAGTGCTAAAAGTAAGAAATCACCACAAGCTTATTTCAAGGATTTGTAAAATTATAAATTCGCTATTAATTCTTAACAAAACCAGGAACATCAAATAAATTTATTAACATGGTTACTAGCTATGTCTGGCTAAAAGAAAGTAAACATCATAGAGATAAAGTGTTTGCCATACAACCCATGATGTTAGATTTGAGTTTTAATGGAAATCACTTCTACCTATCAATGTTGAATATAACACCAGACTATATTACAACAAACCAAGGAATAATGTAGATGAAAGAATGGAATCACTATCAGAATATTTGAACAACATTTAAACATGGGAAAGTGGATTTAAAATGAGAAAAAAGAAAAGATTCATGAGAATAGAATTCCTTGAATATTTATCAATATGAATTGTCAGTAATTTAAACTTCAACTCAACTACACAGGATTAAGATTATATATAAAATTTTATTTCTTTTTTTATTTTTATTTCTTTCTTTTAATAATATGTTATATTTCACCCAACAGTAACTTAAAACTATATAGAGGGGAGATCCAGAATATTAGTATTCTCTAGTTATTAACAAAAGATATACATAGAAACCCCAAGCTTGCTTAATAATAAGTTTAACTATTTACAGACAAAAAGGTAAGACTCTATTACTTTACTTAATATTAGTACCTACAATAGGACAATTATGATATTTAATCATAAATGTAAAATGTTTGGTACAATTAATTTATTAGTCGGATCTTTGTTATTCGGAATATATAACTAAAATTCTTGTACAATTGATCTTTATTATCATATTTTCATATCGTTAGGAAAAGATTCTCAAAATATAAAATAATGCTTACAAAATCCTATTTCTGGAATATACTCACTAAGGATAGGAACATTAGTTAGTGTGTACATACTACTATTTGTAAGTGAAGAGTTAAATTTAGTTTGCATTGTAAAGTTTAAGTTAATAAATTGGGCTAATGAATTATTATCCTTTGTAATGATACATTATGACTGGATTACCAGATATTGAAAAGAGAAGATGAAGGATGATCATGCTTAGCCAATTGTTCATTTAATAATTGTACAAGACATATATTATGTTGAAATATAATTATAAACTTATTGTTAATGATTTTATTAAATACTTATTATCATAATAGAAGTCATTGTTATTTATCTGTTCCACAATTTATCACATCATACATATATGATTTGTATATAAGCATGATACAATCATGCTCTGAGGTAGAATACATGCATATCTTCCCTGAGTTTGAATAAGATGGAGAAGGACATATTAAGTTCCTTCCATCTAATTATTACTATTTTCATGATTATATTGATTGAAATAAATTACTTCAGTGATCATGACGATATATACTTTTAGTGAGAAAAGACTCATCCAGTTACATATGCCACCCAAATCTGTGGAGCCGTTAAATAAGAGCTTAGTATATATATTGTCCTGTTACATATGGCACAAACAATCATTTTTTGTTATCCATTTACATATGGTGTCTAACGATTGAACTATTTTATTGTCCATGGCACATTTTCACATAATACACCTGCTTATCCTGTTACATTTGGTGTTGAACTTTAGGAGGATTGAAAATAGGTGATTGTAATTATACACAAACAATTTGAATATGTGATGAATTTTAAACAGATAAATAAAATAAATATATACATATAATTAAATATAAATAAAATAATCTAGTAGTCAGTTAATTAAATAAATTATAAAAATAAGATCTAAAGTAACAAATTAATAAGTTAAAAAAAAACAAGTAAAATAAAATTCTTAACACTTATGGGATATATGGTAACAAAATTATCTACAAGTTTATCAACTTAGTTATACATATCAAGAAAGAATAATATAAAGTAAAAAAATAAATTATAAGGTTAGTTTATGAGAAATAAATATTAAGATAACACTTATATTAAATGATCATTCGGAGTAAAACAAAGTTGATAGAATTAGAAACTAGTGATAAAGTTCAGATTGAACTTGAAACGCAATGGATTGATGTAGAACAATTACCAAATTCTTTTAAAAAAGTGTAGATACTTTTATTCTCAAAAATCAAAAAGAACACTACATTGGAAAATATTATACCCCAAGAAACAATAATGAGTACAGAGAAAGAACAAGAAGGGAGAATAAACACAAATGACCCCATTTTTAACCAGTTGATGATGATGATACAAAATTTGTTGACACATATGACAAAACAGATGATGAAACTATCATCAGATATAGTTACTAAAGAAAATATGAAAAAACAAAATGATGGTTTTAAAATAGAAATGAAAAAACAAAATGATGATTTCAAAATAGAAATGAAAAATGATATGATGAAACTATCATTAGATATGACACAAGAAATAAAAAAAGATAATGACAAAAGAGATCATATATGTCAAACAAGATTTATTGAATTTGGAAAACAAATTGAAAACAAAATTGATAATAAATCTACAGACATATTAAAATCTTATAATGATTTCAAACTGAAGTCCTAGAAAATCAGAAACAATACCAGAAAGGAATAGATAAGGAAGTAGAGGCATTGCATTCAGAAATGAACAATTATATAAAAGAACAAGACCACAAGTTAGAAAATTATGAAAAAAATAATAATGCACTAGAAAATGATAAATGTATTGTGATCAAACAAAATTTAATTGAAACTGAAATCACCCGAAATAAAAACAATGTTGAAGAGTTAATTGAAGATCATAATAACTTACAAAGTCAAATAGAAAGCAAAAACAGTTCAATAAATCAAAAATTTGAAAATTTAGAATACGAATTCTCTTGTCTATGTCAAATATCAAAAGAAAAGCAAACAGGTGATAACTCCAAACTTGAATAGGAATTAAATCTACAAGAACCTAAAGTTAATCATGAGTTAATTGATGAACCCCATGAAAATTAAAATAATCTCAAACACTAATAATATTAATGGAGATTTCATAACAAAAATACCAGTGGTAAATGAAATAGATGAATATATAGAATTACACCAATAAATCAACATTTGTCATAAAATTCAATTTGAAATATTTTCTAGGGATGATGTTTATAAACCATGTGGCAGCTATCAAGATAAAATACTTCCATATCAGGCTACCTTTGTAGAAGAGAAATGTCACAACCATAATAAAATTTATGAAACTTTAAATGAAGTGACCATGCTCATTTATTTTAAGTGTAAATTAAGAGACTCGAAAGTTTTGCATAATAGAAGAAATGATCAAAATCAAAAGAGTAATCAATGGATAGTAGTTGAAATTACAATGACCCATAGACAAAAACAAAAAAGTACTATATTCCATAAACTATGTAATATATGCGAATGCCCATTCACTATTATTAAGTGTCTAAATATAAATGCTTAGTAAGTCTATAATAAAAATGGACCTAAAGAATTATGACCCAGGATATGGAAAACAAATTACCAGAAATGGAATAATCCCAATTTTTTGTTTTGATATAAGTAAATCTTACTAAGACTAAATAAAAATCCGCAAAATGTGAATTTAAATTCATGTAAGGAGTCATTAGGATTATGATTAAACAGATTGAAGAGATGAAAATATAAAAAAGAACAATAACACAATGTAGGACTTGTCATAAAATATATTTGAGAAATGAACTCTTGGAAATAAATCATAGCTTTACTCTAGAACCCATAAGAGGGTATACCATTATCATGGAAATGGAGACTGGTGACTTTAACAAGTTGTTCCATTCAGAAGTGAATGACAATTAACATGTTCAATGGATACTGGAGAAAATCCAATCAGGCTCAAGGTTAAAGAGCAGTATTGGCACTATTAGATAGACCTATACATAAATAATGCATAGGTTAGCTAAAACAAAATTTAACTGCAGATAAACAGATCTTCCACCATAAAAAGCCTTTGGTATACCATCCTAGAAATAATAAATATGATTTTAAGTGACTAAGATCTGATAACACTGAATATATTAACAGACACGTTGTGTAATATATATATATATTGAAACAGGGCTGAGTTCGATCCCTGTTTCAAAAAAGTAAAATTTCCTTTATGCGCCGGTATATAGCCCGATTAATTAAATTTATTTCATCATATTTATATTTCCTTTGTTATATATAAATTTATAATTCTAAATAGGGATTTTAAAAAAAAAAAAAGTTAAAATAAACAGAAGGGGGGGGGGTATGTGTGCTCGTTTTTTTGTTTTTTTTTTTGAGAACGCATGTATATATTTTGCTAGATAGAATAATAAATAAATATATATATATAAATGCAGATATGAAATATACTTTATTTTTCAAGATGGAAACTTTTCAATTTCATTTTGGAAAAGTTAAATGAAAAAAAGATAGCAAAAAGATAGCAAAAATAACTTGATTGATATCTAAGGAATTTGATTAATGAGATTAAAGTTTAGATTCAAAAGAATTTCAATGAAAACAAAGGAAGAACAAAATTAGATTTGGAAGTGCGAACAAAAGTTTTTGTTCCAAAAGAATCCGGATTTTTTGAGCGGCAGAACTTGCTAAAAAGATTCATTCTATTGCTGATTTTTGTAGAGACTGCTGCTAGAGAGATTTTGTGGAGAGAAATGGAGGGTAAAATGGTGGGCAAGCTGGCTTAAGAAAGCATAAGCATCCCAGGCAGTGCAATCCTGCCCCATGAAGGTCCGAAGGTGGCTGCAGGAAGAGTAACCGATGAAGATAGAAACCAATTGATCCAAAGTCTAAATAAAGAAACAAAGGAATGGAATCAACAAGCAAAAATATAGAACAGCCAGAATAAATAACCCAATTTAATCGCCAGTACATAAGTGCTATAAAAAGGAGTCAAAACGAATGAAAATTTTTACTTTTAATAATCCATCGTTTTCCCCAGGGAAGAAAAGAAATGCAGGTACGTACCCATTCAACAATATGTAATTAGTGTTCCAGATAGCATCTGTTTCTAATTTTCACAAACTTTCTTTACAAACTTCATTATCATGAACGATATACATAAACTTTTAAAAAAAGAAAGAATCAAAGAAAAGAAATGATTTTTCTTACTAGTATAAACTGATATATGTTTTATTCATGTGATTTTATAAATATCTAAGCTGTGCATGTATGCATCATTTTTCTTAAATAAAGAGCACAAAATATTTAATTATGGTAAAATAAAATGTACAAATTTAAAAATGAAATATATGTTTATTGGTATTGTTTTATTTAGGTCTAGTTTTTGTAAAAGTAGAAAGAATTTAGAATAGTATATCAAGCATATTAAAGTATAGTAACCTCTTTCCTCATAGATTTCCATCAATTTGTCAATCACCAGCCCTGAGTAGAGGTAGTCCAGGGGCATTTTTATATTGGTATTCCAGCTCTCCCAGCATAATTCTTATAGAAATATAGGATTGGCGCTTGAGGTCATAAATTGATGCTCATAAATATAAATGGAATAAGTTTCGAATTTTCTTTTTAAACAATTATGCATTTACGTGTATCGTTATATATACATACATGCAATCTTACAAGATTACATATATGCGTAAGATATATATATATGGGAAAACGGTACATCACGTTACAATATATATATATATCCCTGAGAGTGGACTGAAAACAAGTAATCCAAATCCTAATCTTACATGATAGGCTAATAATTGCACATCAATTTTTGAGCCCAAATTTTTTTGGGGGGGAAAGGAAAATAAAGAATCTTTCTAGAGAATGGAACTGAAAACAAAATAAACATACCCCAACCTTATTATAACAACCCATGACTGCACTCACTAAAACACCTATCGATTGAGAACAAGATCAAATAGTGACACAAAATGGTACTAAAGAGTGAAAGGCATCATAAAAACAAAAAACAAATCAAATAACCAATTTAAAATAAGTGATAAAGTATTTCTAAAGAGCCCACATGTCAGTAAACCCCAAGATTTTATGTTTTGCAAATTCTGCAATACTTATGAAGGATCATTTACTATAACCAAGAGTGCAGGACCAAACCCACATTGATTAGATTATGGAGGTAAAATCCATGGCACATATAAAATCTTTTCAAGGAAAAACAGAATAATTTCCTCACACAATTAATCTTCTAATAGATGTAAAATCTGATTACATTTGTCAAAATAAGAATGAATGTGAGGTACCAAGAAAGAAAAATTTTTTTTTGCATACATAAATAAAAACTTGAGAATTAAAATAAATATATTATACTTATTTTAATCCCTTAAGTGGAGGGCAAATGTAAGGATAGATGAAACCAACCACACACACATGAATTACCACCAACAATAGTCAAAAACATATTGTTAATGTTAAACTAATATTTTGAATAAATTTGTCATTCAAAATTATATTTTAATTATTCTTGACAATATTGATTTATAGATAGTTAAACTTAAAAAAAAAAGGCAAGCAATTCCAAAATTATCAAAGGAAAGAAACAATAATTAAACTTTAGTATCTGTTAATCCATTGCATTATTCAAGTGACATCATAATTAAAAAGAAACATCAACTCAAATCGACATGAAAAAGCAATATTCAAAAAAAAACATGATGGAATGGCTAGCAGAAAGATAAAATGAAAGATTTCTTTTCTTTTTGAACATAATAGTGTCTAGTTAATACATAGCTTAACAAAATCTAAACTCGAATCCACTATTTAAAACTATATAATGACTGCCATTGAATTACCATATCTCCAAAGAAGAAAATATTATTGTGAAATAGAGAGAAAATTGTGTATATAAATATTGTAACCAGCACTATACGAATAATTAAGGATATATATATATAGGCATAAAAGACATGTTAAAATACAGATATTACTTTCTTAAAACCAATTAGGCTAGCATGAAACAATAAATCTAAGGAAGGTCATGAAGTGTCCATGAAGATAATAACTTCTAGTATCGACATTGGTTAAACTAGCTTCAAAATGTATAGCAAAATACTATTAGGTAAATTTAATATATGCAAACCAATAAATAATTAATAATCTGGTCTATGAGATGAATGTGGAATTCAAATTATGAATTAAATGATAAATAGATGATAGATATAATTAAATAATGAAAACGAATGAGCTTAAGAGAAAGAAAATGTGTTAGAATAATGAATGATTAAGAGGTGGTGATAGAATAGGAGTCAATGAAGAATGAATCAGTTATGATGATGAATTAAGATAAAATGAAGATGAAGAAGTAAATAAAAATAAAAATCGAGATGAAATGAGAACAATGTATAATAAGATTCTCAACTATAAACTAATATTGTATTAAATAATATTAAAGCAAAATGCAGCAAAGTATGGATTCTAAACTTGACTAAACCAGAATATTTAACCATGAAGTTAAAATAAACTAAGTTTTAAAATTAAAGCAGAAATTTACATTTGAAAGTTATACTAAATTAATAAAACTGTGAAGATAAACATAACTCCAACTAAAGCACAACAAATAACTTAGGACATAAAAATTACCATAAAATCAAAATTACAATTAAAAATTAACAATTTACTTTTCTCAGGGTTCCAATAACTTAAATATTATCATTTTACATGATATACTTGGGTCAGTGAGAGGGACTTTGCCACTACCCAAATATAACAAATAAAACAGCTCATAAAACAAAATAGAATTAATAAACAATATTTGGCAATTTCAATACCAATAATAATATGAACTTTAAGCTTTATGAAGTACAAATATGTTCTTAATAAAGTAAGCACAATAACTTACAAACTCCTCTTTATTAAATAATCATGGGAAATATGATCAAGATCAGTGAATGATGTATCTAATGACTCAAATAAACAGGTTATTCCAAAAACAATAGACCATTAACATATTATTTAAAATAAGACATGAACTTAAGATCTACAATATTCTAATCAATAAGCCATAAATTCTAAATGTACTTCAAATGTAAAAATTTAACAAAATTATTATGATACATTAATGCATAACAAAATATACTGTATTAATTAATGATGACTTTAAGACAATAAAATAATGTGTTGATATTAATAACAATAATAATACGGATGATGATTAGCAATAAGATCACAGACAACTAAATATATTTTTAAAACAACAATGATTTATTTACACTATTTACAACTTTTTTTAAAAATAATAAACAATTGAAAAACATACATCTATTTTAGAAACAATATAAAGCAAGGTATATTTTATTTGAGTACCGGTATATTGAAGCCGTCATATATAAACATCGTATATATATATATATGGGTTTCATGTATATATTTGCTATTAAGTTGAAAATATTAAAAAAATCTAATGTATAAATTAAATTCTAATTTTATAATTATTTAGGGGAAAGTGACAAAACATATAATTATTGTAGAATCAGATAAAATCAAAGATGGAATTTAATTAAGAGATGCAATTAATAAAATTTCAAAGTTAAATTGGATTAAGACTCTAATCAATTGATAATAAAGAAAAGAATTTTACTTGAAGTTTGATTAATTAATTTAGAAAACAGCCAGCCTTTGAGTTATATATAGAGAGAGCCAAAGAAGAGGGGATTAGTTAATTATTACTGTAGAGTACACTTCTTGGAGAGTGAGTTACTGTACACGTTAAATTGTTAAATTACATCAAGCCGTGAATGGGTAGAGGGCTGCAATTTTTCTGCCTAGCTCCTGTACAGCTGAGTATGGAATTCCATTGTGCTCTAGAAGGCTAGGCCAATAAAACCCTTGCTTACCTTTGACCATCCATGTTGCTGACATGCTATGCCGTGCCATCAAAAGGGAAGCTCCCAATACATAATGTCACGGAGTGACCAGCCAATTCTACTGTTTGCCAACATCTTTCAAAGGTCTGGTTAAATAATAATTTGACTTAATGATAAATTTTAAATGATAAAAGTCTCTATTCTTAGTTTTAAATAATTATAAACTAATCATTCTGTAAAATATGTTTATTTAGATATCTCGTTCATTATTTAAATATTTTCTTAACGCACGCTTAATTATACCTGGTAAGGAAGATTGACTATTGCAATATATCAATTCTACTGTTTGCCAACCTCTTTCAAAGGTCTGGTTAAATAATAATTTGATTTAATGATAAAATCCTCTCTTTCTTTGCTTTAAATAATTATAAACTAATTATTCTGTAAAATAAGTTTATTTAGATATCTCATTTATTGTTTAAATATTTTCTTAACGCACGCTTAATTATACATAAGGAAGATTGACTATTGCAATATATATATATACTCAATCTTTCTTAAATTTTGCTAGACTTATTGTTTAAGAATCAGACGGAGGTAAATTTTTAGTAAAAGATTTCAATGATTTAAAATATTTGACATTACCTCAAGAAAAATCCAGTAATTAATTCCCCTCCCTCTGATTCTAATTTTTTATTATTATTTTCAAATTAATATTTGAATGATTTACATAAAACTTTCAAATTTTAAATTTGTAAACAACCTTCAATTTTGTAAAAATAAATTTAATGTTTGAAGTTAAAACTTCGTTTCTTTATTTTTGACAAATATATATGTATACTCTAAGATACGATAGTTTATTCTTTAAAACTTTAAATTTAATATTAGCGTCATAGGCTATCATATCGATATTTCCATCTATATGTACGACCTATGGGGCGGATCTCTGATTAAGCAGGAATTAATTTCTTTATAATATCTTTTATTATATATCATAACTGCGTAGGCTTTGATTTAACCCATAGAATAGATATCTGCATGTGATAAACTTATGGCATGACCGTTTACGTTTTATAGATTAAATTTAAGTCCAAATATTTGTTATTTTGGTACTTGGGTATTATTCCTGCGACCTAGGAAAGATAGGACAACTTTTTACATAAGTGATAATGGCATAATGTTGTGAACGTTAAATAAACCTCTGCGATTCGAGTTTTGTTCCTCGTCAAAAAACGTGTTTTTGAACGTGCAGTTACTTATTCCACAACCCTTTCAGAGGAGGAAGGACAGGGTGGGAAGTTGCTACTGATAATTGCCATTTTGTATGCAAGAATCGTCTGCATAAGTGTATATCTCATAGAATATATATATGTTGGCTTTTTTTTCTACTGCAACACGGACCACAATAATTTTTTTTGTTGAAATTGATCGAATTAATAAGTAAGTGTCAAAAGTTAATTTGCATCTGTGTAGAATTCATAAAAGTACATGTATATCTCGTGTAATATTTTTTATTATTTTTTGTTTTTGTAAAAATGTATCGAGTATTATTTCTGCAACCAAGGAAAGATAGGAGGATTTTTCACATTCATATGAAAGCATTGCTAACTTTCTAATATTTGATTTTGCCAAAATAACATTAAAAAGTTAGCAGTGTATTGATATGAATGTGAAAAGTCCTCCTATCTTTCCTTGGTTGTAGGAATAATACCCAAGTACCATTATTTTATATATATTTAGCATTACTGGGTTGTCTAATTTCATGATTATTTTATTGCGCTTTTTCAGTAGGCATATATCCCTGCTTCGGAATATATTATGATCCATGCAAATGTGGGAATATTCCTTTCTATTTCAGACCCAGTGAACCTTCGCTTTGTATCATCAATTGGGCTGTTGGTAAAATTTATTAATTATTATAGGAAGATGCTTATTCCTTCCTAACAGTTATCCATTTATTTCTTAGAGACTTGGGTATGAACTCGTGGAGGCGAGCATATTCCAGTCTACCTCATCATTGGATTTATGTATTACTTTAGCAACTCAGTACTGCCTTTCTTATCCCTTGTGTATATTAAAACTTGATATTTCAGCTTTTTTGGTCATGATCAGGAGAGTTATACATTTATCTATTTAACTGTATTTTTTAGAGTTAAAGTAAACTTACCTTATTTTAATTATTATCATGCATTTGCTTGAGGGATATCTATCCCAAAGATCAAATGTGTTCACCATCCGAGGTCCCTTATTTATATAGATCCACTATACTTTGAAACTTTTACATTTGTAATCACCAATTATTGTAATTCCATGGTTTTAAAAGTCTAGCAACCTAATTAAGCTGTAGTCACTTCTTTTGTTTATTTGTTTGTAACTTTAATTACTAATAAAGTGTTTGTATTATATATATACATTGCATTGGGTGTCTTTTTTTGCCACAGAGAAGTCATATAGTTGAAATCTGATTTTAAGAGTCTCTACCTCTCCTTGATCATCAAGCCTAAAAAAGGTGTAGTAGTATATAGGTTGGAATGAGTTGTGGTGTTTTAAGTCACCCTGGTAGTGATTTTGTGACTATCAGTTCATCCTGACCATTATAATATCAGTTTTGATGTGCTGTATGTTTAGTAACATAATATTCATTTATAGTATGCTATTGAGTATTACAGGATAGGTAAACTCTATTAATCAGTATTATGATAATGGAAATTATCATATGAAGCACAAATAATAATTATTACTGTTAAACATGCAGAAATTTATTACATAAATGTAGGAACAGACACCAGAAGTCAAATGTATATAAAATTGTAAACTTTGCCTATGTCCATAAAAATAATCATTCTAACTACTGAAATGTCTTACCGATCCATCGACGAACTACTGCTTGATGGGAATAAAATAACATTGCACATGTGTATCTCTTATTATGCTATACATAAAATAAGTTTTAAAATTACTACTAAGTTTTTTTAGTTTGCTTGTAAACTGTTGACAAAGTACAACAGCACAATACATACACTATTTTATTTAACCAAACATTATAGATAAACAAGTGTACCTAAATCTAACTTTACCTTATCATTGCCATATAATTTTAGAACATCAAGAACTTCACCATACACAGTGGAAAATAACTAGACATCATCATGAGGGATCAGACAATAAAGGCTCTTCAAAATAACATTATATAGTTGTATAATAATATGGCAGATTCCAATACCTTTTTTCTAGTTATAAAGTGTGTGGACATCATCTCAACACTGGGAAACAGAATACATGCCATAAAAATAATCCTCTCTAGGGATTAAACTATGCTAATTAAGCATACCCATGCACACTTGTCAATGATACAATATTTGATGAAATTATATGTTTCTCACATGTATAAAATGGAAACTAGCACAAAACCTCATCAAAACAATGGCAAGATAAAATAATTCTCACAGTAAAAGCTAAAAAATAAATATCCTACTTCACAATATATATACTAAATAGTGTATTGAACCAACAAAATAACTATAAAACATGTTTAAAAGCATAATAAAGTTTGCATTAATAAGAAACACACAGTCAATGAAAAATAGCATAAATTCTATAAATTAAAGTGGACATATTAAATTATAGGCAAAATATAAAGATTTAAAATGAGATAATAAGATAATTGTGTTATTATGAGTAAATACTATCATTCATCTGGCAAGTTATTTTATCTGCTTACCCATATATAGAATATCAAATTATTATTATAAATGTAAGAGATTGGCATATCTCTCTATCTAAACATACTTAATTTAAAGTTAAATTTTAGACCAACCAGTAAAGGAAAAAAATGTATTTAATTTTACCTTTGTCTGTTTTCAGACTCATTACCAATTTATACCATTATATATATATATATCAACAGATGGCGTTCTACCAAAAACACCATCAAGCGTATATTTTCACAAACGTCAGAGCATGCATTCACTATCTCTAACTTTAATTCCACTTTCAGATCATGATTTCCAGCTATTTGCTATCGTCAGTGAAAGACAGGAATTTTAGAAACTAGATCTAAACACAAACTCTGAGCGTTTATGAAACAGTTTCTATTTAGCTTGCAAGCATGAATCTTTTAGACACGTAATGTCTTCAAACTCAGCATAGCAAGCCAGATAGCTATATGGGTCTGATCTCAGTTCAGCATCATCACATAGTAGAAGCTCATTGCTTCTACTATGTGATGATTCTGAACTGAGATCAGACCCATATAGCTATCTGGCTTGCTATGCTGAGTTTGAAGACATTACGTGTCTAAAAGATTCACGCTTGCAAGCTAAATAGAAACTGTTTCATAAACGCTCAGAGTTTGTGTTTAGATCTAGTTTCTAAAATTCCTGTCTTTCACTGATGATAGCAAATAGCTTGAAATCATAATCTGAAAGTGGAATTAAAATTAGAGATAGTGAATGCATGCTCTGACGTTTGTGAAAATATACGCTTGACGGTGTTTTTGGTAGAACGCCATCTGTTGACATAAATACAAGCGTTAGCAAGTTTTTAACTTGGTTTTTGTTTTTCATAAATGTACCTTTGAGGTCTTTCTAGCAATGATATATATTGCAGAGGCTTCTACTATGTGGTGATGCTGAACTGAGATCAGACCCATATAGCTATCTGGCTTGCTATGCTGAGTTTGAAGACATTGCGTGTCTAAAAGATTCACGCTTGCAAACTAAATAGAAACTGTTTCATAAACACTCAGAGTTTGTGTTTAGATCTAGTTTCTAAAATTCCTGTCTTTCACTGACGATCACAAATAGCTTGAAATCATGATCTGAAAGTGGAATTAAAGTTAGAGATAGTGAATGCATGTTCCGACGTTTGTGAAAATATACGCTTGACGGTGTTTTTGGTAGAACGCCATCTGTTGACATAAATACAAGCATTAGCAAGTTTTTAACTTGGTTTTTGTTTTTCATATATATATATGTGTGTGTGTATATATATATCATATATATATATGTGTGTGTGTATATATATATAAAAAATCCTTATTATCATATTTTACTTTATTCCCCTAGTTCATAATCTAAGTTCCTTCACTATGAGCTGACTGACAAGGGAAATGATGCCATTATGGGCAAAACATTTTACAAACAACACATCCATATTTTTTACATTTAGCCCAATACAGTAAAATCAAATCATCAAGACTTCTATTGAAATACAATAATAATGTAATAGCACTTATAATTATTTTCTTCAGAATTTTGGATCCATCTTATTTGACTAAATTGTAGTTTTAATAATAGCTTCAAGTTCAATAGCAAGAGAAAACTTTCACAAAAGCATTTTTTTATCCTCAGTAATACATTTTAAATAGTTAGCTGTAACGGGCACAGATGATGTTACATTGTTTTTTTATTATTAAATATGAAAAAAAATAAAAGTTCGCAAATAAAAACATCTTTTTTAAGAATTAAAAATTGAAAATTAATTCTATCTTAAACTCGTATATATATAAAATCGCACAGATGAAAAAGATTATTAAAATAAAACTTTATTAAAAATAGAAAAAGTATTTTAAAGGCAAAAACTTAAAAAGATTTAAAGATAAAAATATATCTTTGGGTTTGGAAAACAAATTAATTAATGTTATCGAAAAATGGAAATGATTGTTTTAATTAATAAGCTAGCCCTTGGGCATTTCAAATGTATAAGCAACGGTCAGATAGGAGAGAAAAACAATGGAATCGGACCTCAGCAAAAGGACCATCACATCGTCATGACGTAATGTCAATTGAATCCTTGGGATTAATATAAAAGGTGAGGTTTGGAAATTATTGGTTAGTTATTACAAGATGACAGATATGTGTTAAGTTGGAGAGAGTTGGAGGAGAAGGGATTGAAAGACGCACTTTCAATTCCTTCAGTTGTTAAAAAAAATGAAACATTGTTTTCAAATATTGCGGACCACAGGACTTCAAGACCCGGAAGAATACCATCAACCATAAAGGACCAATGGTTAATTGCACACTGATCTCCTTATGACTTCATGGGAATTAACACCTTCCATTACAAAAAAATCAGAGACTACAGACATTTTTTCAAAACAGTAAGAAATATATAATTAATGAACATTTGAAAACATTAAGAACTTTAAAATATAAAATTTCCCTGTATTTAGAAATAAAATAGAAATAGATTCCTATCTGACCAAACTAAATTATTTATTAATTAGTTATAATTTTATTTGAAGTATTTTTTTTTTAATCATTTCCATTTACTTTTTTTTGTTCTTTAAGTTTTATTTATGATTTTTGTTTTGCGATAAATTATATAAATGTTAAACTTAAGTCGGACGTGAATGGCTATATAGATTTGTAAAGTTATATTAGGGGAGGGTAATCTTAGGTTATTTGTTTCGTAGTTGAATTAGGTCAATGGATTGGATATATTGGTGTAATTAGTAGATGTAGTATGAGGTTCGCTACGGGCAGAATCACTGTATATACCGCACAAAGCCTTGTTGCCTATGGATGGGATTGTAAGTCGGCAAAAAGGGCCGTGGTCCCTTCCTATGGAGTTTTTATTTTATTGTTCTTCTTGCCATACAGATGTAATATTCCTGTATTGGACAAGAGTCAATGTCTTCTCTAACTATACTGTTCAGATGTCCATTCCTGACAGTATAGTATATTGAGCTGTTGTATTTTTATGCTACATTGAATACATCAATGTATCAGATGGATTGACGTCGGTTTGACTACAAACTTTTGGCCTAAGGTTAAATAAGGATAGAATATTTTCTTTTCAAATGTAAATCTATGTAGTCTATTCATACTCGACACTAAATAAAAATGCATTAAATTTAAGTTGGGTATAGACGCTTGCATGGGTTCGTTACCGGTTAATTATGTTTTTGGTTTTCATATTTGATCAAAATGTATAGACATTCGGTAAATACTGATACCTTATGGTATCTAAGATGTATTTATGTCGGATGTCTTTTGAGTTATTGGTGTCTTGTGGCATCTTATGATGAATGCCATTGGGTTTCTTATAAATTCCCCTCTGCATTTCCAACAATGACTTTATATTTTGATCATTTATGTTTACTTTGAAATGTTTTTGACCGTGTAATCTATGTAACCGATCTATACTCAACATTAAAAACACATTTTATAAATCCATCTGTGCGAACTTATAAAATTTAAAATGTAAACTTATAAAAATTAAAATGTAAAATCAAATTCTAAAATCAAGTTAAAATTATAAAGTAAAAGTAATGTTAAAATGATTCAAAATTTATATGTGCATTAATAAATGCTTGTGTGTATAATTACTGGCAGTGGCTTATTTTATATATATATTCTTAGATAAGAATTTATTATAAGATATAAATCTCTGCTATTCCACTGAGCTAGTGACAATGGGCTAACGACCAGAATCAAAATATATAAAATAAATATAAAAAAATTTTTTAAACTTACATATCTGCCTACTTTATAAATTTTTCTAGGTTCAAATGCCTAGATGGCGCCCTTATAGTGCAGATAAAGTTAAAAAACAAGGTAGTAGAGATGTATATGTTATGGTGGGGACTAATAATTTATTAGAATCATCAGAGAGAATAATGGATGAGTATGTAGATTTGATTAGGAATTTGATTATGATTAAAGGAAGAGTAGGAATAGTTGGATTATTACCAAGGTTTGACAAGAGTTATTTGTTAGATAGGGCATGTTCTATAAATGAGAGATTGAAAAAATTGTGTGAGAGAAATAATGTTATGTTTGTGGATGTGTGGGATTGTTTTATTGGAAAGAGAGAGTTATATAGTAAAGATGGGTTGCATTTAGGAAAACAAGGAAGTGAAGTTTTAGGGAGTTTGATTTATAAAGAATTTTTTTCGGGAAACTTATAAAGGGGGGTGGGTTTTTAAATTGTAATATTATTAAAAAGAATGGATGGAATATAAGAAGTAAGCAAAAGGAATTTGATTTTGATATAAATATAGATATGGAGAAGGAATGGGTTTGTAAAATTAATGGTAAGAAAGTAATTTATAAATGTAATGGAGAAGAAAGAATTAAAAGAATTTATAAAAGAGTAGTTAGGAAAGAAGAAATTGTTAAAATTGGGTTTTTGAATATGCAAGGTGGTAGGAAACCAGAAAAGTGGATGGAATTAAATAAAACAATTGAAAATGAAGAGCTTGAGGTATTAGCAGTAGTGGAAACACATTTAAGAGAAGAAGAAGAACCTATTTTGGAACAGTTGGTATGGCAGGGTATAAATAGAAAAGAAAAAGAAAAAAGGGGTGGTGGTATAGGTGTTATATCAAAAAAATATTTAAATATTGTTAAATGTCAAGAACACTTGTGGTTTGAAATAAGGTTGGGTAGACAAGAATGGATGGTGGCTATAGTTTATATAGCTACTGGAGATAGTCAAATTATATTGGAGTGGAATAGTAACATATACGAATGTTTAGTTAAGGATATACAAAGTTTTAAAGAAAAGGGGAAGAGAATAATGGTTATAGGGGATATGAATGGACATATTGAAGAAATTGATGATGTAGATAATAAAAATGGACAGCTTTTGAAGAATTTTTGTCAGAAAGTGAATTTGAGTATTGGAAATTTATTAAATATTTATGAGGGATAATACACATGGTCCAGAAATAATATATTTCACACAATAGATTATGTATTGGTAGAGAAAGAGGGAATAAATAAAATACGGAAAATTAAGGTATTTGATAATGAAGAAAAAGTATGCACTAGTGATCATAATTTCATTGTAATTGAAATGGTTAGTAATGTGATGGAGAATAGAAATAAAAGTAGAAATAATAGTGAAAGATGTGGATGGAGAGTAAATGATAAGAATAAGTTGGAAGAGTATAAAATACAAGTTGAAGAAATAATGGAAGAGTGGGTTGGGGATGAGTATAAGGATTGGTGTAAGGAAGTAGAAAAAGTTGCAAATAGGGTTTTAGGTGAGAATATTGAAAAGAATAAAAGTAATAAAAAAATTAAAATTAGTAAAAGTGTAAAAGAAAGGAAAGAAGCATGTAGAGAATATAAGTGTGCTATTAAGAATAAGGAAAGTGAAAAAGATATTAATGCTAAATGGGAAAAGTACTTAGAAAAGAAGAAGTTGGCTAAAATAGATATTTATAGAGAGAGAATGAAATTGAATAGTAAATTGTTGGAGGATATTAATAAAAGTGGAAGAGATGGAAGTAAAAAATTTTGGAATTATATTAAAAGGAGAAATGTAGGGGAGAGAGAGTTAGTATTACTAGATGATGAGGGAACTGAGTGTAGTTCTAGAGAAGATTTAGAGAGAATCTTAAATAGTTATGTAATGAATATAGAAAAGATGTTAGATGTGAATGATAGAATATTAGAAAATATGAAAGACTATAGTAATGGGAATATTAATTTTTCAGAAAATGAACTAAATGAGGTAGAGAAGAAATTGAAAAGTGGAAAGGCAAGAGGTTTAGATGGATGGGCAGCAGAGATGGTAATGAATTTAGGATATAGGGCAAAAGTAAAGTTATTATCCTGTTTTAATAAAATGGCACAGAATAGAGTTTTCCCAAGTAGTTGGAGTAATACAAGAGTAAGGTTATTATTTAAAGGAAAGGGTAAGGATCATAGAAAGTTGAATAATTATAGACCGATAGCGGTAACATCAGTTTTATATAAAGTTTTCTCGTATATGGTGGCTAGTAAAGTTGTAAAATGGATGGAAGGGAATAATGTAGTGGGTGAAATGCAAGGAGGTTTTAGATTAGATAGGCATATAGGAGATAGTTTATTTGTAGTTACACAACTTATGGATATGAGTAGGAATGCAGATAAACAGTTATATATGAGTTTTATAGATATAGAGAAGGCATATGATAGAGTAAATAGAAATAGATTATGGATAAGTTTAGCAAATTTGGGAATGGATGAAGCTTTAATAGATATTATTAAGAAATTATATGAAAATAATTATTATATATATCAATTAGAGAATATAGAATCAATTAAAGTTAAAAATGGTGTGGGACTAAGGCAAGGATGCCCTATGTCACCTATTTTGTTTGTGTTGTATTTGAGTGAAATGGAAAGAGCAATAGAAAGATTAGGAAGAGGGATAGAGATACCGTTAATAGGTAGTAAGGGAGTATATATTTTGTCAGGTCTTTTTTTTGCAGATGATATATTTTTGTGTGCAGAAAAAAGAGAAGATATGGAAGTTATGTTGAGGACATGTGCAAGGGTGGGTAAAGAGATGGGGATTAAATTTAGTGAAGAAAAATCAAATATAATGATGGTTAATACTGAGGAAAGAGAAGATGTAGAATTTTTATTGGGAGATATTAAGTTAAGTGTGGTGAATAGATATAGTTATTTGGGAATTATTTTAAGTAATCAGAAAAATTATTTGGATGAATGGGAGAAAAAATTGATAAATGAAGCAAAGAAAAGAAAGGGATTGATAAAGAAATTAACAGTATTTTCATATAATAAATATGATGTAGCTAGAATTATATGGAAAGGAATTGCAGTAGCAGGGTTAACATATGGTAATGATGCATTATATGTTAGTAAAAAGATATTAGATTATTTAGAAAAAGCTCAAAGGGAAGTAGGAAGACATGCATTGGATGCAGAAGTATGGACAGCAAGGGAGGCAATTCAAGGAGAAATGGGATGGTCAAGTTTTCATATGAGAGATGCAAAAAGTAAAATGAAAATGTTTGGTAGATTGCAGTTTATGGATAATAAAAGAATAGCTAAAATAGTATTTAATTGGGTTATGAGTAAAGGGCAGGTAACAAGATGGGTGAGAAAGGTAATGCGCTATGCAAAAGATTTGGATAAAGAATTTATATCAGTATATTTGTACAAAAGATGGGATGATTGTGTTAAGAGGATTATTGAGTGTTATAGTAGTAAGGAATGGGATAAAAGAATAAATTTATTAATAAAGACTAGGGAGTTAGAGAGATGGAGAAATAGTATGGAGAGTAAAAAGAGTTTAAATATATATAGAAATAAACAGAATATTAGGTGTGAGTTAATATATGATAATAGTAAGGAAAGTAGTTTATTGTTTAAGGCTCGAACGGGATCTTTAGCTACAAAAGAATATACATGTAAATGGAAAAATATGGGTGATTTATTTTGTAAATTATGTAAGGAAGGAATTGAAAATATTAGGCATTTGTTAATTGAATGTAAATGTTTGAAAACAGAAAGGGTACATATAATGAAGTTGTGGAAAAATAAATATGAAAAGAGTGATTATACAGAAAGTGAATTATTGGTTTTTATGCTAGGTTTGGGAAAAGATAAGGGGGATTTAGATATAAAGGTTATAGAGTTGACAAAAATTATGTTGTGGAAATGGGATAGAGCAGATTATGGGTAAATTTAGAGTGGGGAATGTAAAAGAAAGTGGCTAACAGGTTTATCTGGGCTTAATTGCTGAGATATTCTTGACTTCGTTTAAGGAGAAGCCATAATACATCACATCACATTACATCACATTAAGTCTCTTATTCTCCGGATCGTTATTTGACTAAATTGTAGTTTTAATAATAGCTTCAAGTTCAATAGCAAGAGAAAACTTTCACAAAAGCATTTTTTTATCCTCAGTAATACATTTTAAATAGTTAGCAATGACTTCAGCATTTCAAATCATTTTGAGATCGTTTATTAATACTTAAAATATTAATTCCAGAGTTCCACCTCAATTATTAAAAAGCAGATATTTATTCGTTTATGTTTTTATGTCAATATTATTAAATTTTTTTTTTTAATAATATAATGAATGGTTACTGTTTTTTCTTATCAGGATTTCTATTAAAGATCTTTAATAAATCTGAGTTAAACATTTTCTTTTGCATTTATCAGTACAGTAAACATATTTCAATTTTCATTTTTAATGATGAAGCAAATTAGCGTTCCAAAAGATTTATCAGAACAATATTTTTTTTTTAAAAAAAAATACAAACTAAACTTACACATCCTATAAAATCACTAAGCTTTATTACTCATTTAAAGTAAATTTTACTTTGTCCAATTTCAATTTTAAAAGTTTTGTCCAAATTATTATTATTTTTTAAATCAGATTTTTATTAGCACTTTAATATAAAAGAAAAATGTACTTTTTTTCATTTATTTAATAAATGAGCGCAAGAATTTTTTTTTTTTTTTTGTCATTTTGAACAACTGATGTAGGATTTTTAAATGTACATAATAATTATAATGATAAAAATTATAATGATATGTGGAATAAAATTTCATGCTTACGATTTCTTGTCCAGTTTCAAATTCAAGGTTCCTTTTTGGTGAAATACATGTTTTTCAAAATGGTTTCCATTTTTCTCCCAATGCAAAATCTTAGCAAATGTTGATCAATGGTTAAGGAGATCAGATACATACAAGGAATTAAAATTTTCTATTCCATGATTTAAGAATCACAATATATTTTAATTTTGATCAATTCAAATCCAATGTTATCACTTTTTCAGCTCCTTGGTTTCTTTAGTTTTATTGTTTCAGATCTTAATATATTTTCTCTTGTTCTTTTTTATTAATAGTCCCCCCTCTACTACTTATGTTGTTATTTATACCTTTTATTACATTAAATTGTGGAACAAATAAAAATAGACCAATGACAGCATGGTATGCATATAATTAAATACTTCTGCCCATATATTCATTAGTGATAATTAATCAGACTATTCAATATTACTTTAAATCACAATAAATACACTTAAGAATTGACTATAAATATTGATTTAGAAGAGTTATAAATTTAAATCTTTCTAACTATTACTTAATAATAAAGTATCAAAACATACCTAATAATAACCCTAATAATACTAGTAAATTATCATTTTAATATTATTGAAAATTAGTCCACCCGACAAACTGCATATGAAACCTCATACACATCCTGCCAGAGGGCTTAGCAGATCTTGAACAGTCTGAGTCTTTATCATTCTCAGGAGATTTACTGATAAAATTTACTTAATTTTAAAATACAATTTGGCAACTACTACCACATACCACTAAGATAATACACTAATTTTAATATATTACAATCATTGTTAATTAAAATTTAAAATTTTTCACATTTGATCACTTAAATAAAGATTGACAATCATCGAGCCCACCCATATGATTACAATATGAATGGACTAAATATTTTGTAAAGTTACTTTACAAATCGTAGAATTATTAGTATTCATAATAATACTGAATTTTAGCATTAATAAGAAATCACCTTAAGCTTATTTCAAGAATTTGTAAAATTATAAATTCACTATTAATTCTTAGCAACACCAGGAATGTCAAATAAATGTATCAATGCAGCTATGTAGCTATGTCTGGCTAAAAGAAATTAAATGTTGAGATAAAGTGTTCGCCATGCAACCATGATGCTAGATTTTAGTTTTAATGTAAAACAGCTTCTACCTATCAATGCTGAATGTAACACCAGAATATATTACAACAAACCAAGCAAAATTATTAGAACAAAAGGAATACTGTAGGTGAAAGAATGGAACCGCCATCAGAATATTCGAACATGGGAAAGTGGATTTAAAATGAGAAAAAAGAAAAGATTCATGAGAATAGAATTCCTTGTGTGCCAATGCCAAATTGGCACATGTATATAAAATAATTTTGTATAAAAATTATTATCAAAATCTTTCGGAAAAAAGAATTTGAAAGTTACAATTAATTACTTTAAAGAGGGGAGAGGGAGTTTTCCTATAAAAAAAAAAAAAACAAACAAACTAAGAGTTTATAAAAGAAAGAGTGTTATTATTATAAATTAAAAGTTAAAAATCTCTTTTCATTCCAGTTTAGTAGAATAAATGTGTATATATGTGCGATGGTAAATAGAAATAAATGTTAGCTCATTAATAAGATAAATGCGTGTTAGAATAATATTAAAAAATAAATAAATATTGAAATGAAATGTATTTAAAAACACAGTGGTGGACTACTAATTAAAGATATGAAAACAACACGTTTTAAAATAGCTACTACTAATCAAACAATCAATCAAAAAACACGTTGTCAAAGGATTAATTACTAATGGAATTTCGACAACACCTATTGCACCTTTTGCCGGAAGATATGAAAACGAAAACAATTCACAGATATAAATAGCTAGATTTTATCGGACATTCAGTTGGAGTTTGCAATTCAGTTTTTGAGTTTGCAGTTTCAGTCTAGTTTTGCAGTGTCAGTTTACAGAAATGCAGTGCTGAAAAGCTTTTGGAAATATACGCTTGTGCTCCAGCTTTTTAGTCCAACAAAATCATCAAAACCTGCCTGAGAAATAATGTCTGCATAACAACACAGAAATCCTCCATCAAGCGTTCAACTGTCTTCAAAATAAAACAAATGGATTCGCATAAAAATCTCTTCAAGAAACGTCCAAATCTAACCGGTTAGATACAATCCATCAGAAGCAGCCAACGACAAGAAAAAAATCCTAGGTATATATTTTATTATTATCATTTATACGTAGTAGTCACCACTGTAATCCGTAAATATTCAAGATTCAAATTATATGAACTCTATCATACATAAAATGAACTATTGATATGTGTGCGTGAGTTTCAAATGCTATAAATGCTTTATTATTATGTTTGCGAATGCGAGATAATTTAAAATGTCAAAGATTATTTTTGCTTTTTTCATAAAATATACTACCATGTGTTAATTTAAAAATGTGCGTGTGTTAAAATTGGATTTATAGAAATGTTTATAATGCGTTAATGTTAGTTAATAAATTATCTTTAAAACTTAATTAATGATAAGTAAAATAAATTATCTTTAAACTTAAACTTTATTTGTCGGTCAATTCTTCTTACCAACCTTTTTATTAATTATTTCCACCACCAATTTTTGTATAATTTATTACAGATTAAAATTAGACTGGGCTAGTTTATGGGATGGTTTCGAGCGCTGGATTATGAGCCTACTGACCAAAGACGTTGTTTATTCTTTTGAATAGATAGCTGGCGCCTGGAGTTTACTCCGAAACAAATAAAGTGTTTGGATAGTAGGGGTTTGAATCTAGCAGCCGAGATGGGCCATTGTTGATAGTTAAAGCTATTAATAAGATCTCCCATTTTGCTCGAACGTGCTGGTTCGTTCACGTAACCTTTATAATATTATAAATGTATTATGAAGGAGTTTGAAACCGGCCAAAACTTATATATACGTATAAGTAGGTGGTTTCAGCGGTTCGACCCGGTACATAAATGGCTTTACCCAACGTTTGGGCTGAACCTAAGAAATAACAGTAAATAAATGCTTTGTTTCTTGTTTAAAAATAAAAACCTTAAAGGAATCTAAATTACGTAGGTAAAAATGTATTAAATTAAAAATAAAAAAAAGAATTGACCGAAATTTTTTTTCTTACTTCTTTAAATGAAAAGAGATTTTGTGCTATTTACGTTCTGTTAAATAAATGACAGTTGGGTGTTTGGGCGGAGTTAAAGCATTAAGATCGGGTAGGATAAACGGACAAAAGAGAGCGGAGTCAGCGTCTATTTCCAGTTTAGAAAGAAATAAATAAAATAGAAATTAGTAAACTTATGAAAATAAAACGGTATCAAAAATAATGATAAAAAAGTGTTTAAAATTATAAATGATAAGAAATAAAGCCGAAATGGAGGCTCAAGGTAAAAATATAGAAAATATTCCCAACAAGGGAAAAAGAGAAATCATAGCTTTATTAACGTGCATGTTCGAAAAACAAAAAGAAACAGCAGAAGAATATAAGAAAATAGCCGAAGAGCTTAAAAACCAAAATAATGAAATGAAGAGTAAATTGGAAGGGCAAGCGGAAATGCTTGAAAAGTTAAAGGACCTGATCGAAATGGGCCAGAATAAAATAAAAGAAGAAATTAGGGAAGAAATAGTTGAAATTAAAACACAAGTAGAGAATAAAATAGAGACTGCTTACCAAGCAATAGAAAAAAATAAGATAGAAAAATAATTGAAGAAATAAAAGTTGAAGTTACAAATTTAACTGTAAAAGTAAATCAAATAAATCGTAGTCAAAATAGCCTACAGACTGAAATAGAAAGTAAAGCAGAACAGGATAGTGTTAACACAGAGAAAAAAATAGATCAAGAAATAGAAGAGAGACATAAGTTCAAGTTAAAAAATAGCGTAGAAAAGTTTTCACAAAAATTTAAAAAGGTTAATGTAAAGGTTCGTATTTGTTTTAAACGTAGATTTAAATCAAAGAGAAAGCGTAAAAAAAATATTCACGGTTAGGAAAAATACAGAGGTCTGTGAAGCTTAAAAGTTTTCTAATTTACAAGGCAGAAAATAAAATGGAAAGAAAAAAAGATAAAATAGATTTTAATCCAGAGATAGAAGTGAGAATATGGAGCATAATTTATGTTAGTGAGTTGGTAGAAAGAAAGAATGAACCACCTGACATAGTTTAAAAGTTAGTAATCGGGCGGAATAGTAAAGTAAATAAACAAAAAAGGACCGGAAATGGACAATGAACTCGAATATGATTATTCTAACATCAATAATTTGTTAAATTTAAATCTGAAACTTCTAGTTAAAATTAAAATAATAAATCAAAAATAAATGAATGATGATAAAGTAAAGTTAATCTTAGTAAATAAATAACAATCTTAGAGTTTTTAAAATGTCAAAGTAACGATTTATGTCAAAAACCCTCGATTATGTCTTATCGATGATATTGATATCCCAGCTCATAAGTCTAGAACATAGCAGAGCGAGACACAAACAAAATAAATGTGTAAAATCAAATTAGACAAGCAAAATGATTATGTCAAAAACCCTCGATTATGTCTTATCGATTCTATTGATATCCCAGCTCATAAGTCTAGAACATAGCGGAGCGTGACAAACAAAATAAATGTAAAATCAAAATAGAAAAAAAAAAAAGGGAGAGTAAAAATAACGCTTTAAAAATAAAAATGAAATAAATAAGTGTATAATGAAAGTATTAATTAAAATAAAACATTATCAAATAAATAAAATAAAAAAAAGTGTATTAAATTGGGTTTGAGGTGTGTGCGAGTATTTGGGCAAGGAGATGGATTCCAGGCCTGACTTTTGTTGGATTAAACCTTTTTCTTGCGGTGACTTTGTTCTACAGATGGGTAGTGTGAAAAATAAATAATACTGATAATGATGCGCCAGTAGAAAAGTCCTGGCATATAAAAATTAATAAATCTGGAGGAAAAATTCCCAGCAGAACCAAATAAAATAAATATTTTAGTAAGTCGAATGTGCAGTAGAGATAGTCCTGCCATTCGCAATCTTAAAGTCTCTGTACATGATCTGTTGTGCACAACAGTTGCCCATGCTGTAGTCGCGACTTCCGCAAGAAATTAAAAGTTGGTTTAAATCAACACAAAATCTATCTGTGTGTTGAATTGCCTTATACCTTGCTGCCTGCTTCTCTTAATATTACATTTATTACCTAATGATGAAAATAAAAACTAAAAATGCACTCTAGAAAAATAAGAATTTGAAGTGGTCAATACTTAGGAAAAGTGATCAACGCACATATTAATAAAGAAAAATGTTCGTAAATAAATGGGTCAAGTTAATGATTTAAAAGAAATATTTGTAGAATTAAATAAATGAAAAAGATAACAGGATTTCTAGAATAAAATCAAGTTAATCGCAATAAAGTAAAACAGTTTTTTTTTTTTTCTGAGTACGCGCACATTAAAATAAAATAGTTTTGAATATACGCAAGTTAATAAAAGTTGAATAAATAATGGATCGTAATATAATAAAAATAGTTTTTCTGAATACACGCACATAGATAAAGAAGTAAAAAAATGGTTTAAAAATAGTATCGTAAAACTAATATTTAAAGTAATGTTCGTAATGATTAAAAATCTTATTTAAATAATGTTTCTTAAGGGTTATAAATAATACTGGAATATAAATGAATAGTGTAAAATATTGTTCGTGTAAATTTAAAAATAAGGTTGGAAGATTATTAATAAAAAAATAAAAGTCAATCTAAGGTGTATTAAGAGTGTGTAAGTATACATGTGTATATACGCGCACATACACTGGTAATATTCGGTAAATACGATACCTTATGATGAGTATCTTAAATGTATTTATCCAGATATCCTTTTAGGTTATTTTCTTGGTACTGCTGCACCTTATGATGCGTGCAAAAAGGGATTTATTTATTATAGATTCCCTGTAAGCAAGTCCAGTAATAACTCGATATCTAGAATATTAGTAGGTGTAGAATTATGCTGCACGTATACACATGTGTAGGAATTATCTAAAATAAAAAATTAATAAATCTTTATAGTCAACAATTAAAATTGCAAGAGATAAAATGGTCAAAAATGACGCATTTTACTCTAAAACGGAGGGGGGTGTAATGTGCCAATGCCAAATTGGCACATGTATATAAAATAATTTTGTATAAAAATTATTATCAAAATCTTTCGGAAAAAAGAATTTGAAAGTTACAATTAATTACTTTAAAGAGGGGAGAGGGAGTTTTCCTATATAAAAAAAAAAAAACAAACTAAGAGTTTATAAAAGAAAGAGTGTTATTATTATAAATTAAAAGTTAAAAATCTCTTTTCATTCCAGTTTAGTAGAATAAATGTGTATATATGTGCGATGGTAAATAGAAATAAATGTTAGCTCATTAATAAGATAAATGCGTGTTAGAATAATATTAAAAAATAAATAAATATTGAAATGAAATGTATTTAAAAACACAGTGGTGGACTACTAATTAAAGATATGAAACAACACGTTTTAAAATAGATACTCCTAATCAAACAATCAATCAAAAAACACGTTGTCAAAGGATTAATTACTAATGGAATCTCGACAATACCTATTGCACCTTTTGCCGGAAGATATGAAAACGAAAACAATTCACAGATATAAATAGCTAGATTTTATCGGACATTCAGTTGGAGTTTGCAATTCAGTTTTTGAGTTTGCAGTTTCAGTCTAGTTTTGCAGTGTCAGTTTACAGAAATGCAGTGCTGAAAAGCTTTTGGAAATATACGCTTGTGCTCCAGCTTTTTAGTCCAACAAAATCATCAAAACCTGCCTGAGAAATAATGTCTGCATAACAACACAGAAATCCTCCGTCAAGCGTTCAACTGTCTTCAAAATAAAACAAATGGATTCGCATAAAAATCTCTTCAAGAAACGTCCAAATCTAACCGGTTAGATACAATCCATCAGAAGCAGCCAACGACAAGAAAAAAATCCTAGGTATATATTTTATTATTATCATTTATACGTAGTAGTCACCACTGCAATCCGTAAATATTCAAGATTCAAATTATATGAACTCTATCATACATAAAATGAACTATTGATATGTGTGCGTGAGCTTCAAATGCTATAAATGCTTTATTATTATGTTTGCGAATGCGAGATAATTTAAAATGTCAAAGATTATTTTTGCTTTTTTCATAAAATATACTATCATGTGTTAATTTAAAAATGTGCGTGTGTTAAAATTGGATTTATAGAAATGTTTATAATGCGTTAATGTTAGTTAATAAATTATCTTTAAAACTTAATTAATGATAAGTAAAATAAATTATCTTTAAACTTAAACTTTATTTGTCGGTCAATTCTTCTTACCAACCTTTTTATTAATTATTTATTTCCACCACCAATTTTTGTATAATTTATTACAGATTAAAATTAGACTGGGCTAGTTTATGGGATGGTTTCGAGCGCTGGATTATGAGCCTACTGACCAAAGACGTTGTTTATTCTTTTGAATAGATAGCTGGCGCCTGGAGTTTACTCCGAAACAAATAAAGTGTTTGGATAGTAGGGGTTTGAATCTAGCAGCCGAGATGGCCCATTGTTGATAGTTAAAACTATTAATAAGATCTCCCATTTTGCTCGAACGTGCCGGTTCGTTCACGTAACCTTTATAATATTATAAATGTATTATGAAGGAGTTTGAAACCGGCCAAAACTTATATATACGTATAAGTAGGTGGTTTCAGCGGTTCGACCCGGTACACTTGAGTATTTATCACTATGAACTGTCAGTAATTTAAACTTCAACTCGACTACACAGCATTAACATTATATATAAAATTTTCTTAGTATTTTTTTTTAATTTTTTTCTTTTGATAATAGATTAAATTGCACCCAACAGTAACTTAAAACTATATAGAGAGGAGATCAGGAATATTATTTTTCTCAAGTTATTAACAAAAGATATATATAGAAACCCTAAGCTTGCTTAATAATAAGTTTAACTATTTACAGACAAAAAGGTAAGACTCTGTTACTTTACTTAATATTAGATACAATAGGACAATTATAATGTTTAATCGTAAATGTAAAATGTATTTTCATATTGTTAGGATGAGATTCCTAAACTATAAAATAATGCTTACAAAATCTTAATATGTACATACTACTATTTGTATGAAGATTTAAATTTAGTTTGCATTGTAAAGTTTAAATTAATAAATTGGGCTAATAAATTATCCTTCATAATGATACATTATGACTGGATTATCAGATATTGAAAAGAGGAGACAAATGGTGATCATGCTTAGCCAATTGTTCATTTAATAATTGTACAGCACATATATTATGTTGAAATATAATTATAAACTTATTATTAATGATTTTATCAAATACTTATTATCATAATTAAAGTCATTGTTATTTATCTATTCCATGATTTATCATATATATATATATAAATCCTTAGATATGATATAGAATAAAATATCTTTATCTAACAACAAAATAATATATGACAATAGTTGTAATATAATCATATATAATCATAACATAAAAACTCTTTTCGGCAATTTTTAAATTTTTGCCCTTTTCAATATGTCTTGGTTAACTACAAAAGTAATCTATATTGCATACATTGTGACATCTACCAGCTCTATATAAAATTAACACAAGCCAATAATTTATGCTTTAATATCCTTATAATAATACATTATATAACCCTCCATTCATTTTTCATTATCCAATTATTAGTTAAATTAATTGACATTTTATAAATGTTCATACAAATATTTGTTATAATTAATATAATTAGTTTAATATATCTTCCTTCTATTAATTTTTTTAATATAATTTAATGAACTTATATTCTTAACACAATTCGAACATCTAAAACAGAATAGATTGTGTTAATAATATAAGTCCATTAAATTATATTAAAGAAATTAATAAAAGGAAGATATATGAAACTAATTACATTTATTATAACAGAAATATTTGTATGAACATTTATAAAACACCAGTTAATTTAACTAATAATTGGATAATGAAAAATGAATGGAGGGTTATATAATGTGTTAGTATAAAGATATTAAAGCATAAATTATAGACTTGTGTTAATTTTATATAGAGCTGGTAGATGTCACTATGTATGCAATATAGGTTATTTTTGTAGTTAACCAAGACATATTGAAAAGGGCAAAAATTTAAAAATTGCTGAAAAGAGCTTTTATATGTTATGATTATATATGGTTATATTACAGCTATTGTCATATATTATTTTGTTGTTAGATAAAGATATTTTATTCTATATCATATCTAGGATTTATTTTTAATTTGCAAAAGCAACATAAAGGATTTATTCCTGAGACATCATGCTCTGAAGTAGAATACATGCATATTCTCCCTGGATTTGAATACCAGGGAATAATGTGACCATATTAGAGGGAAAATGGAGGGCATATTAACTCGAAGTTCCTTCTATCTAACCATTACTACTTTCATTATATTGATTGAAATAAATTACTTCAGTGATCATGACAAGATATATGTTTTCAATCACAAAAGGCTCAGCCATACAGTACATATAACACCCAAATCTGTAGGACTGTTAAATAAGAGCTTACTATATATATCATCCTGTTACATATGGCACAGTCAATCATTGGGCATAAATCATATATATTAAGATTATGATTTTCACCATCCATTTACATATGGCATCTAACGATTGAGCTATTTTATTGCCCATGGCACATTTTCATCTGGTGCACCTGCTTGTCCCATTATATATATATATAGAGAGAGAGAGAGCAGTTAATATTTTAAGTATTTACAAACAAGATCGATTTTCCGCTGAACAGTATTTTCAATTCTCACTAATGCTTATCATAAACTATATTTTAACTCAGACAATATTCTTAAATCTAGTTTACAATATTCACAAGTTAATTGGTGCTCATAGTTCTCTTTCTGATCAATCTTGTAGAGACTATCAGGAATATGAAAATAAAATAAGATCTGTGTGATCTGAAGCTCAGTTTCTGGGATCAATTCCCTCAAAGTGGAAAAGGCTCTCCACCACATTCTGAACTGCTTTTCCAATTGGATCCTTTTCACGCCAATCAAATATATAATGACAGCACAAAACACGACAGCAATAAAATTATCAGGAACATTGCAGGATAATAAAAAAAACCCTCTCTCCTTTCTGCACTCACTATTTATACTTACACATCTTTTGCTGCCTTGTAACTCCGATCTTATTAGTGTTTGCAATCTTCTTTTCTTCATCTTATTATTTTTTATGTTTCTGCCATAACTTTTCTATGATAAAGATCATTCTATTTCCAATACATTTTTATTTGCACAGCTGTCTTTCCTTTTACCTCAATTAGTTCTTTTGATCTCCATTGTAATAAGCAATTTTTCTTTCCCATTTCATTTAATCACACATTTGTTCTCTGCTTTATATATACAATGTTATTTTTTTCACAAATATTTTAATGTAACTTATATTTGCTAATTTAATTATTATTTCATATTTACTTTATCTTTAAGCAATCTACTTTTGTTGTTCTCTACTTAAAATAACATTTCTATAATTAACTTTCTTTGTGTTTTCTTCTCTTTTGTTTTTCTGTATAACAGTTATTAAAGTGAAGAAATTTGTGCATATTTAAAAATATAAATGATCTTTTATTTACATATACAGTTTTATATGTACGGATATTTCAAGCATAAAGAGATAACATTGCCATCAATAAAAGAATTGAGACTGAAATGAATCTGGGTTGATCGTATTTTATAAGAGATGATAATTCGTTGATTGTTAAAGTTTTAAATTTAATATGTATGTGTGTGAATACATGCAGATACATATAAAGGTAATAGTAAATAAATAAAAAATAATTGTAGAATTAAAAGATTTATCTTTTAAATACGAAACTAAAAAATAATTAAAAGTTATAAGATTAAAATAAAGATTATATTTTAATTATAGCAAAATAGTAAAATTAGTGATAATGAGATAAAAATGTATTTATAATACTTAAAGGAATGAGAATCAGATTTTTGTCATTGATAACAAGAATTTGAGTCTCATAATAACTCATTAATTAAACAAAAGGTAAAACATTCTGGAATCTAACATGTCTGCACTTAAAGAAATAACTACTTTATCTGATGAATGGGAATATCAGCCAATCAGCTATAGAAAGTCAAAGAAGACATGCAGATTGGAGGAGAAAAAGGAAAACAGTTAACGAGGAGCTCAATGGGCAGATGGACTAAAATTTGGGTTCTGGGCATCACCCTTTGCCCAGTAGTTTTTAGTGTGGATAGCTTGCCTGATGTGGGAAAGCAAACTAGGGACTAAACAGATCAGAATGATCTTTTTATTATAAATATGCAACTTTTTTATTTTTGTACACCTATGGGCTTATATGTATTGTGCACTTTTTATTGGTACATCCCATCATAAAACAAACTGGGAAGAAAATTTGGAGATCTATAATTTTAAATTTTATTAAATCAAAAAGATAGGTACTTATTAAGCTAAAAAAGAGTAATTGTCATTTTAATTATCCTATGATTTGAACTTAGGTTAGATCAATTTCATATCACATACAGGATATAAATGCTGGGTAAATTAATTGGTTACAAATATACATAAAAGATTATAAATTTATTATAGCTACAAATAAGTAAACAGTTGATATTTAAAATTATAGTGAAGTTCAAATCTAATCTTCTAAACAAATATGCATTATATAGATAGATAATGATTATCTGTGCACATTTAATATTATAAAAAAAAAGATTATTGTTTCTAGTTAAATTTTAAATTGTGTTTAAAAATAAGTAACTAAGATTTATTTCACAAATTTCATGATTAAAAATCATGAAAAGTAATATTGAATTTATTTGTATAAAATAAAACCAAAATGATCTAAATCAGGGAAGTAAATTATATTTTATTCAGTTTCTAAAAAAATATCTTATTTGAAAAATATTTCAAAACCGACAATTTTCATTTTTAAAAAATAAATCATATACTTGCAAAATTTTGAAAGCAAGAAGGGGGAAATTAACCAATAAACTGTATGCAAACAATCATTTCAATAAAAAGAGAGGGAGAATGAATTGAGGAAAGTACAGATCATAAAGACAAGTAACTAGTTTTCTTAAAAGTTTGTTTAAAATTCCTGAAATAGTATTATTTTTCAACAAAAACAAAAATAATGGATTTTAACTTCATGATAAACTAAAGTTAAAATGATCAGATAATTTAAATTGATTTCTATAAGAAAATCAGCAATTAATGGTTCTTGAAAATCTTTTAAAATCATTATATGAAAAAAATAATATAAAATAAATTGTACAAGCATACTAAAGTGTTATAAAGGAATACACTCACTAGAGAAAAACATTAATAGTGCTGTATTTATACCGGATTTAATTGACTAAATGAAGTAATCGTGCTTCAAATTCATCAAAGTAAGTGGACACATATAAGTTACCAGCTAAGGACAAAAAAAAAATGTAAATTTCTTTGACAGAGCTAAGTATGCATTTTTAAAAATTTATAAAATTAAATTAATAATAACTAAGAATAAAACGGAGTGAGAATGGAAAAGTATACATCGTAATTAAAGATAAATCTAAATGCCTGATTGAATGAAGTTTTGACTGGAGAAATAATTATCATGGAACAGTACTAGTTTGAATATCACTTTTATGTAGAGTTTGAAAAGGAAATTATACTGAGTGATATATGTGTTAGATGAAAATTATAAGTATATGTGTACAGAATGATAGCAGTCTACTAGCATAGATAAAAGTATTATAATGGTCAATGAAACCTCCCTAATCTAATCTGCCATACCAGAGTGCCATTAGGCTATTGGAACCTAGAAAATTTATATAGTAGGCAGATACACATGGGAGAGGTTACTCTTTTATCGAACCAAAAGCCCCAGTCACTAGCTCAGGAAGAAGCTGAGCTTAAATATCACTCTATGTTAAAATTTATAATTCTCAATTTTAAATATTAATAAAAATATATAAATAAATTACTGGCAAAATTAATTCAACAAAATATTTCATTATAATGCACGCACACATTAAAATAAAAATTCTGAAAAATTAATTAGCTAGTGAATATATTTGATTTGAATTATATGCACAGATGGAAGCATTTAAAAGATTTAATACAATTTTAATACTTTACTAAGCCTGAATATACTACATAGATTATGCAGATAACCAACTCAATCCCTTTTAACTTTAGGCTAAAATCTTACTGATGTAGTGATGTGATCAATGCAAAATGAGATTATTATCATAACACAATCATGCTAACAGGAATTTACATCTGTAGCATGATATCATTAGAGAAATAATGAATCATGGTGGGAAGGAATGAGCATCTTCCCCATGATCATTAATAAACCTGACCAATTGACAGGAATGATCCACTGCCCGATGGGTGATATAAAAAAAAAAATTCATCCAATTCAAAAACTTTATCATGTAAATTAAAACCAAGTTTTATATGTGCAGTAACACATATAATTATTTATATTGAAATCTTACATTTTTAATTCTCAGTTGATTTTAGTATAAAATAATTTTTTTATGATGCTTGTTTTCTTTTAAAATAATTAAAAGCAAGCAAAGTTTAATTAATCTTTTTATAAAAGTATTTTATTTATTTTTTAAAAAAAGTTGGTTTATTTTTAAAGCTGAGATTTAGTTTGATATGTTTTTTTTTTTAAAAAAAAAATTTGTAAGATAAAGCCCTGTAAGATAGTTTTCTAATTAAGATTGAGCAGGAGATAGAGATTGACCCTGATTGATAGTTGCAAAAAGATTGGATGGGAGATAACAATGGACATAAATAGCTTTGGGTTTTTTTTAAAATTCAGATTAATTTAGAAAGACTATTCTAGTCACTCAGCTTATTTACTTTGATTGCTCAGCTTATTCAGCTTCATGTTATTGAGGATTTGTCTAGATTTTCCTGTTATTGAACTACTGCATCATTGAAGTGGTTCTAATTTAATTGATATTTGTTCCACAGGAATCACCAAGTTGAATTCCCATTGACCAAAAATAATTCTACTATTTGCCATGATAATATCAGCCATTCAGATGCCATGCCTATAATCTATGCCATAAAGAACCTCCACAATATGATGGGCTAAATCTTTTCAAAGATGAACCTCTGGAGCTCCAAAATTGTGACTTCAATCATGATCTAAGTGTCAAGTCCAGAGCTGATCCCAATAGTGCTGATCCCAATAGTGCTTCCATTCTTCTGGACCTGCAGTAAATTAACACCGCTGTATAGAACTCTTTATAACTGAACTTTACATGAACAGCAGAAATTTAATATTACCTCAAGGTAACTTACCTTTCCATATTACAATCAGAGCTAAATCTCTGCTTAATTAAAAAAAAATTATATATTTCTGATGTGTAACCTATTAATTTAAATATTGTTTTTTATATATATATGTATTAGAACCTTAGTGGCAAGATTTTCCATTTTTAAAATTTTACTCATTTGAGAGTGTATGGTGAGGGATATTTTATGTGCCTAATGTTTTCTGTTATATGACTAATCCCTGATAAATACTCTGGTTGATCTTAGTAGTTTTTTTTTAATCACCTGTCCTTTTTGTTTGTTTGTCATTAAACTTAATCAAACATGATTTGGAATTTTCTGCAAACCACTGATCTTTTGGCTGGTGGTCTATCGAGTATATTGTTTCATTTTTCTGGTAGAGATTTTATTTTCTGTAGTTCCAATTATGTAGTCTGTAATCTTTCCTTTTCTAGTGTGAGACTAACCTTGGCATGTGACCACAGACATTTTGCAGCATTAGAACATTCTTAGTTCTGACATTTCTATTCTGGGCTAAGAAAAGCTCATCTGCGCCATTTCATTAGTTCTCCCTAATCATCCATCTTTCTAAATCTCTATAGAAAAAAAAAATTGCTTTTGCTTAACCACTAGCAGGAAGATATGTCATTCTTATATTATAGGTGAGAAATGAACTTGTCAGCCTGGGTATTTAAGGTATTAATGCTCTCATACACTCAATGAAGGTCAAGCTCCTATATTTATTTTGTCATATGTTCAATAAATTTAAAAGTTCTTGTAATTATTTTGGCTGATGTTTGTCTCAATGTTTTCTCAATTGTCTGAACAATATTCACGAGCTTTTGCTCTCCCAGGGTTTAGTCCGGCGCATTCCGGTTCACATATCCTGTCCACCCTTAAAATAAATGTCTAGTTCCGATTTTTGGACTAGTGGTACCCTTGTGGTCAGTATATGTGAATCCAAAATCTTTCATCCGGTACATAGCTATATTAATTTTAGCACAACTAATGCGGGACTTCAATTTTAAAGCCCACATGAGATTTTGTTTGGACAATTGAGGAATATTTCAGGTGTTGGAGGCAAGATTCAGTAGTCAGGGATCAGTTTGTGCTAAATTGTACAAAGCAGTTTGGAGTAGGGGGTTCATCTTTTCAATATGAATAATTAATATATAGTTAAACAGCATTCTCTAGGGTTAGACAAATAGATATTACAGAGTTATATATTTATTTTGTTTCTTTTTTTTTTTTAAAAAAAAAGAGTTATTAGTTCTACGTTCATAAAACAATAATAAGTAAATATAAAAAAAGCAAAGAGTTTGGGTTCACATTTTATAAATAACAATAAAATAAAGAAGATTTTTTTTAAAAGTTAAAAATTAGCAGTTACGTTCATAAAATAAAAAAAATAAAAAAGCAAACAGTTTAGGTTTGTGTTTAAAAAAAAAGTAAAGAGTTTAACTTTGTGCTTTAAAAATATATATAAAAAAATTAGCAGTTGAAGATTTAAAAAAATAAATAAATTTAATAAATAGACTTAGAAGTTTTGTTGGAATTGAAATAAAGTTATAGAAGAGGCTGAAGATAGATGAGCTAGCATCATGGCCAAAATAGATTGGCAAATAAAATCTTTTATGGCTGATATTTGGGAAAGCCCATTAGAGCATTTGGAGAGCCTGCAAATTGGCAGGCAACTGAACAAGAGGCAATTTGCATGCCACTATTTACAAGGAATGTCTAAGGGCATATTTTAAAGATTAAGCCACAGACTTTTTGGGATTACAGATGTAAATTAGTGCACACTTTTTGAAGTGAAGAAAAGCAGTATCATATCTTCATCAATATATCACAAGAAAGATACTAGAGATAGTGGAGAAACTTACACCCAGGCTGAAGTCATTGATAGCTTTCTCTTTATCTAAGAGGCTGATATGACAAATAGTATTGAGCAATATGCCAAGGGATATACAGCAGATCATGTTGTGTAGTAGCAACATTCACTTTGAAGAAATGATCAAGCTGTTAAATGAAATAGAACAAAATCAGGCCCAAGAAGAAATGAAGAAAAGAACAATGCTGGGTGATCAAGTAATTTTGGTAGAAAGGGGTCAAAAGAGTCAACTACTGGCTCCAATAAAAAAAAGTAAAAAAAGCTGTAGGACTATAGCTAATGTGGTGGTGGATCAAGAACCAGCATGTGTAGGGTTAGACCATGTCTTTTTGATAATGCCTGGTTTCATACAAGATGTTACAATTGGGACTGATTTTTTTATACAGGCATAGATGTGTGTTGAATTATGACAAATGTCCATTTCTTTGCCAAGAAGTTTTGATGCCATTTGAAGGGCTAAAGAATTATAAGTCACTTCAGGTACAGTGTGTTCAGCAAGTGAGGGATACAGTGGAGATGCAAAATAAAGTGTCACATTCTATTTTAAAAGGAATAGAAGAACAACACCCCCTAATGGAACTGTGAGTTTACTCAGTTTTTTTGAGTAGGCCTAAGTTCATTAAGGGGTATGTGCATCACATTCAAGTTAAGGATGAAAGCCATTTCCAGAGTCATTCATATCCCATTCCGTTTCAATATAAGGCTGAAGTTGATCTTCAAATACAGCAAATGATTGAGTGGGGAGTTATTGAAAAGCACACATCCCTGTATATTAATCCATTGGTAGTGGTAAAGAAGAAAGATGGATCTGTCAGGATATGTTTGGATGCTCAGTGGTTGAATGCCATTACTGTTACAGAAAGAAATGTTCCACCTACAATAATGGAACTTCTCTCAAAATTTTAAGTGAAAACCATTTTCTCTACATTGGACTTGACCTCCAGTTATTGGAAGATCCCTCTACATCCATCTGACCACAAATATATCACCTACCGTTATGAAGGACATACGTATGCATTTAAGCATATGCCTTTTGGATTAATCAATAGTGGTTCAGAACTTCTAAAGAGTTTGGATCAAGTGTTATCAGACAAAATCAAGAGCCTGATTGTGATGTATATGGATGACATAGTCATCGCATCTAAAAATATGGAAGAACATATGGAACACTTGAAAATGTTCTTAATGGAGTGTTACCAGAAAAACATCAATTTACAAAAAAGTTGCCTGGTTCATTTTTAGGCTTCTTAATTAGGAAATAGGGTATTAAACCTCATCCGGAGAAACTAGCAGCAATACATTTTCCTACAACCACTAATAGGTGTCAGGTGTGGTATTTTCTAGGATTATGCAATTTTTATCATAGATCCTATGAAAAATTTTGCATTAGATGCTGCAAATTTGGTTCAGTTATTAACAAAGGGCTAAATGGATATGGGAGTACAAACAGGAGTAGGAATTTCAACACATTAAAAAGTTCTTGGAACAGGTGGTTCTAGCCTACCCTGACTTTTCACAAACTTTTTATGTTCAGATCAACAGCAGTGGGCAATGGCTTGAGGTAGTGTTATTTCAAATTGACAAACAATGTCACAGTGGCTGAAAATAATTACATGATGATGGAAAAGAAATTTCTGGTCATTGAGTGGGCTTTCAGTAAATTCAAACAATTCTTGCTTGGGTCAGAGATTGTTGTAATTACGGATCATAAGAGTTTGGAATTTCTTAATAGCAGTTACTTTTTGAATGATCAATTGATACGATGGAGTCTTACGCTACAGAAATTCCAGTATACAGTTCTATATTGTAAAGGAAAGGAAAATATTGTGGCGGATATTTTGAGTTGCCATCCCATAGATCTGACCCCACATCATCTTAAGCCCAACAATCTGAATATTGCAGCATAGAACAACAATTACTAAGGCAACCTGAAATACAGGAGACCAGCCCAGAGTATGTGTAAATTATGATATATAAGAAAGGGATAGGAACTTCAGACCCCAGTGACACAGCAACCTTGAGAAAATATGGAGCCTATAAAATAAAAGATGGTGTATTACAATAGAGAGTTGCCACAGAAGAAGACTCATGAAGAATTCTTATACCCCAAGGACTCAGGAACAAACTTATAGACTATATACATTGCCTTTATGGACATTTTGGCCCTCATAAAGTAGAGCATATGCTCAGTGAAGTATTTTACTGGCCAAGCTTATATTCAAATGTTGTGCCAGTTTTGGGAAAATGTCATGTGTTCACAAACTAAACATGTAAATAAGAGATTTACTGGGATTTTACAGACTATTTTAGAGCACAACCCTAACGAATTGTTGGCCATAGAGTTTTATGGGCCTTTACCTACCTATAAGCATTACTGATATTTAATCGTAATGTACAATATATTTTCTAAGTATGTGACTGCATATCCATTAAGAAAGGCGGATACTCGGAATACTATCCGGATCTTACAAGAGCATCAGTTTCCTAAGATTGGTAGGCTCCAGATGATAATTACAGATCATCGGACACTCTTTAAATCTTACCACTGGAAAAAATGGATTCAGCAACAGGGCATTTACCATGTATTACCAACTATTCGTAATCCTCAATCAAATCCCTGTGAGAGAGTCATGAGGGAATTAAACTGTTTATTTCGGCTTTATGTCAGCAAAAATCACTGTGGATGGGTGAATTAGACGGAAAACATCACTAACTACATAAATTGGACACAGAATGAATCTACAGTGTTTGCACTCATCAGATTACATTTTAGACAGAATTATCCAATACTGATAAAGGCTCCCTTACCTATAGATTGGGAGAAAATTGATAAAGAAATGGATAAAAGAAAGGATTGAATAAAGTTGAAACATATGGCTGAAAGCGGGGAAATCGACAACCGTGTAGATTTGAGGTAAAGGACTTGGTTTTTGTACGAAAACCTCACATAAGCAATCCAACCCAGCATCAATATAAGAAATTTTTCCCAGTATATGAGGGACCTTTCACTATACAAAGGAAATGTGGTCCAAATGCCTTTGTATTGGAAGATGAACATGGGATTTATGAATCGTATAATGCACGGAGCCTTAGGCCAGCCACTTAAAATCTAGGAGATACACTTTAGGAATTGATCTCAGGACAAATGTTCAACCGGGGGAGAGGGGGTTAAAAGTTTTAAATGTTGGGGTTTAAAGTTTTTAAAAAAAAACAGCAAAGAAATGCTTTTATTTTTTTTTATGGCATGATGGGGCAGTTGAACCAGATACTTCATCCAATTCAAAAGTTTTATCACGTAAATTAAAACCAAGTTTTATAAGTGCAATAACAGATATAATTATTTATACTGAAATCTTATATTTTTAATTCTCAGTTGATTTTAGTATAATTTTTTTTTTTAAATAATTAAAAGCAAACAAAGTTTAATTAATCTTTTTATAAAAGTATTTTATTAAAAAAAAAAAAAGTTGGTTTATTTTTAAAGCTGAGATTTAGTTTGATATGTTTTTTGTTAAAATAATAATAATAATAATAATTTTGTATGATAAAGCCCTGTAAGATATTGTTTTTCTAATTAAGATTGAGCAGGAGATAGACATTTACCCTGGTTGGTAGTTGCAAAAAGATTACGTGGGAGATAACAATGGACATAAATAGCTCTGGGTTTTTTTTTATTCAGATTATTCAGAGAGACTATTTTAGTCACTCAGCTTATTTACTCTGATTGCTCAGCTTATTTGGCTTCATGTTGTTGAGGATTCATCCAGATTTTTCTGTTATTGAACTAGAGTATCATTGAAGTGATTCTAATTTAATTGATATTTGTTCCACGGGAATCACTAAGTTGAATTCCCATTGACCAACAATAATTCTACTATTTGCCGTGATAGTATCAGCCATTCAGATGCCATACCTATAATCTAGCCATAAAGAATCTCCACAACATGATGGGCTAAATCTTTTCAAAGATGAACCTCCAGAGCTCCAAAATTGTGACTTCAATCATGATCTAAGTGTTGAAACAGTAAGATTCGTATTCGAATCTTAAGTTTCACCTTTTTCTGTCGTCTCTCACTGACCGGTCTATCCCGCCCAAATTTAAACTTTTTGATATCGAATTGTGTGTGTAACAATATTAAAAATGTATAAATATATGTAGAATTCAGCATAAACACGCACACATTTTGATCTCAAATTAAAGGCAATAAATAGGGATAAAATAATATAATTTAGATTTCTTTTAGTTATATAATTTTGTATAATTTTAATCATTTATTTTGGATTATAAAGTTTGTATTTATTGCTTTGTTTAAATTTCATTTAATAATAATTCTAAAAATATCTGATGTAATATTTAATTAAAAGTTAAAATAATCTTATGTTCCCTTTTTGTTTTTGAAATTTAAAAGCATCGGTCAGTGATAGATAATAGATTAATTAAAGAAAAATTCCCCAAAAATGTAATTAGTAAATGCAAAATGTAAACAATAGAACGGCAGCTTTCTTTAATTAAAAAAAACCAACTAAATGAATTGATTATCCGCAGGGCAGATTAAATAGAACCTAAAAATATCTTAACAAAAATGTGAAAGATCAAGATAAAAAAAAAGGCCATCTGAGACTTGCTGGAGACATGCACTTAAACTTTAGCTTTGCTCTTGATCACTGAGAGTCTCCAAAAATAATAAAATAATTTGTTCCTGCCAAGGTATGACCGAGTAAAGCACCTAGATTATTCTCCATCGGGAGATGGCCTATCGGATGCCGAACTTTCCATTGCCCATCATAAATTCACCATGAAGATCTGCTGCCTGAAATGAATGAGAAAGCTGCTGCTGCCATGAAATTAAATGAATATCTAAATACAAGAAAGAATTGCCACTCGTGAACTTTTTTTCTGCTAAACTAATGGAATCAGAAAACTTCTTATAAAACAGGTACCTGTCTGTGCTCAAACTCTAGAGTACTCTAATAATATGCTATAGCTCTTCTTCATATTACTTATCTAAATTGTAAAATGTAAAAACTACCATTTGTATAACTAAATCGAATAATTAATGTAATATGTAAATTTATCTAATCTAGCTTACCTCACTTTATCTTTCTTGGGTGCGTATTTCTATAATCTACATTTCTATCTATAGTTATTATTTAATTATTGCATGCTCATAATTATTTCAATTTTCAAAGTTTAAATCTATGATCGCTTAAAACAATGAATGCGTGTCAAAATTTCATTAATATTTACTTTCTTTAATAATTTAACTTTCATATAAATCGACACGCATTCAATGCTTCATTTATTGTAATGCAGGGGTCTACAACTTCACAAATGGCTAACGTATTAGTTATAATAATTCCCAATTTATATATATGTTTTGTATTTACTAAATCATCATGAATAATTCCAGAAAATTACATTTCTTTGAGAGTCGCCAACGTTCTTTAATAAATGTTGATAATGTAGGACCAAGTTAGAAATCTGTTGAAATCTCATCATAATCGTTTATACAGTATACATGTGTTACGTTTTAGAGACGCGATGACCCATTCCGCCGTGAAATTTCCGGATTCTTCAGGGTTGAAATTAACCCCAGTCGTCCTACACAAGCGGGCTTAATGGGTGCTCCCGTAGGATTTGACAATGTCATGCAGCCAGCCGGCAAATTGCGCCACGTACCGCTTGTCCCTGGTTATGCTTATGTGACACCTTACTTCGTCGGGCCGCGGCAGAGACCAGTCCGACATTCTTATAAACCCATTCGCGGCCTTGCAGTTTCGATATACTGCCATTCCATATCGCCTTTCTAAAGCGTACCACGTGTTCCTTTACTTAGTTTTATTATTCTATATATCATTCCGCCTCTGCATTATCTTCATAATTCGCTCTCAAATAAATGTTTGCCCTTAGTTATAAATAAATATTTTAATTAAATAAATATATGTCTGCCATTACTCTTATAACCCATACTTTAGACTCTTGCATTGCAAAGGTATAAATCCCTCCTGGCATGCATTAGAAATACTCACTCGAGAATTTTAGGTAGCTAGATTACGCCTTCAAATAAATGTATTCCTTTTGTAAACATTACAGTATCGGAAATACCGCTACTGAGTTCCCAATATAAAATAATGTGTAAATAAATAAATGTATTCTTTAAAATATAATCATGTTGCAAATCCCGCTATTGAAGCTGTTAGTCCATAAAATATTATTAATGATTATTTTTATTAAAATGTATTAATAAATAAGTTTAAACTATATGTCTGCAGTTACGTTTCATTTATTCGATACCCATTCTATATAATATTTCCTCGATTATATAAATATGAATGTTTAATTAATATTAGTTTGATTATTGGCTAACTCGAGAATAAAATCATGAATCTCTTGCATCTCCCTGACCACTGTGCCTAAGGAAATATTTACTAATGTCGCATCAGATGCGTTGTTTCGTGGATTGTATTGTGGAACCGATAAACTATGTTCGAACTCAGTACCACGGGTGGCTTCACTACTCGATGGTGCTGCTGTTCTGTATGGTAGTCGAATTCTGCACTATGTTTACGAGTCACACGTTTTCTGACCGTTACAGTGTCAAGTCCAGAGCTGATTCCGATAGTGCTTCCATTCTTCTGAACTTGCAGTAAATTAATGCCGCTGTATAGAACTCTTTATAACTAAATTTTATGTGAACAGCAGAAATTTAATATTACCTCGAGGTAACTTACCTTTCCATATTACAATCAGGGCTAAATCTCTAATTAAGTCTGTAGCAAATCTCATCTTAATTTTTAAAAAAAAGTGGTAGTTACGGATAATTCAACCGATGACGTATTACACTTACCGATTTCCCTTCCGGACATCATCGATTTTTGCATGACAATGTTGTCATGTCACCCAAGACACTGACATGATTAATCCAATTTTTGGATTTTTTTGACCTGCGAGATTTAAAAATCGGAGCGAGCTTTGGGAAATTTTGTCATTTGTCTGACTTTTGCTACTAGTCCACCGCAATGGACGCTATTTGTAAGTAATTTTCATTTTTGTTTTTAATAAATAATGCCATTTTGATGTATATTATTTTGTAAATTATTCTGAAATTATAAAAATTACAATTAATTAATTTTATTTTTAATTTCTGAATTATATCATACAGAACACTTTTTTCCGTAAATTCATCAGCAATTATAAAAATTACAGCTATGAGAGTAATATAAAATTACAGCTATGAGAGTAATACAATGTCTGATATAGGGGTATGCTGAGCCTTTGGCTCGTCAAAAACATTGGAGGCCCCCCCTTGCCAATTCCAGCGCTACGCACTGTATTTTATAATTGAGCATAGGGTGGTTTTATAAATTATAATATAGGTTTTTTTTTAGACTAGAACCTGTTTTATATATTTTTAACATGAATAATTGAGTTAAATCACATCGTAAAATTTGTAAAGCTAATATAATTTTTTCATACAAGTACATTAAAAAAAAATTTTTTTTTGTTAGACCGTTGTAATTAATTGTCCAGTTCGCCATTAATAATGCCAGACTCACATTAAATCGGGAAAAGTGTTCTTTATTTGTATATTTATTTTAAATTAAAAAAAAATATGTACATATTTCTGCAATTATAGAATTACTATAATAATTATACAATTATTATTATATTAATTACTTTTAATTTCTAAATTATTTTGCCGCATGCATGTACATTTTTTTATTTTTTTAGTATTTGCCAACCGATGACGTATTACCCTGAAGCCATATCAGTCTGATGTTGCAATCTTTAATGTGCCGGGTCCACATGATCTGTGGACAAATTTTAGCTATTGCATTTGTCTGTAAATCACTTGGAGACATTATCTTAAAGATCGCAAGGTCAGACTGATATGGCTTCAGGGCAATACGTCATCAGTTGGCAAATACACACGAACCAAAAAAGTATATATTTCTGATGTGTAACCTATTCTATTAATTTAAATATTGTTTTTTTAAATATGTATTAGAACCTTAGTGGCAAGATTTTCCATTTTAAAATATTACTCATTTGAGAGTGTATGGCGAGGGATATTTTATGTCCCTAATGTTTTCTTTGTTATATGACTAACCCCTGATAAATCCTCAGGTTGATCTTAGTAGTTTTCTTTTAATCACCTGTCCTTTTTGTTCATTTGTCATTAAACTTAATCAAACATGGTTTGGAGTTTTCTGCAAACCACTGATCTTTTGGCTGGTGGTCTATCGAGTATATTGTTTCATTTTTCTGGTAGAGATTTTATTTTCTATAGTCCCAATTACATAGTCTATAATCTTCCCTTTTCTAGTGTGAGACTAACCTTGGCATGTTTAAACGTATGTGACCATGGGCATTTTGCAGCATTAGGACATTCTTAGTTCCGACGTTTCTATTCCGGGCTAAGAAAAGCTCGTCTGCACTGTTTCATTAGTTCTTCCTAATCATCTATCTTTCTAAATCTCTATAGAAAAAAGAAAATGCTTTTGGTGAACCGCTAGCAGGAAGATATAAGCCATTCTTATATTGTAGGTGAGAAATGAACTTGTCGGCCTGGGTATTTAATGTATTAATGCTCTCATACACTCAATGAAGGTCAAGCTCTTATATTAATCTTATTTTGTAGCATTCCCCCCCCCCAAAAAAAAAAATTCTTCCAATTTCGATTAAAAGTACATTGTTATAATATAAAAAAAAAAAAACACAGAAATACATTTAATATTTGACAATAAATCTATATGATTTAACAGAGTTAGATTAAAATAATTTAAAAATTAGAAATGATTATTAATGAATTATTTAGATGTTAAAGATAGCTTCATTTATGAAATAAATTGTACCTGCAAGATTTGAGTTATTGAATACACTATCAATTTTCTTCCCATTAGAAAACTTTCTGAATACAGCACAGATAAAGTAAGAATCATAAATACGAACTTCTCTTGATAAAAGATGAAACTTTCCTGATTATTTTTGACTTGCATATGTATTTTGAGTAATAATTTGTTTTATAGCTTGTAGATAAATCCTAAATAGATTTTTAAACAAAAACATTCCCGATTTCAAAGATAACTAACAAGATTGCCATGGTTAATTGACTTAAATGTGTATTTAATCTGTTATTTCTTAGTAGATTTTCATAAAAATCTTTAAATGTCTTCAAATGATTAGAATAATTATTAAAGAACATTGGAGACAAATCTTTAGCAATGAATTCAAAAGGATTTTTTAATCAAACAAAACAACCAATAATTAACATTTTAAAGATAACTCGATCGCATTCTTTTAATGCATAAAATTATAAATTAAATACATTTATCTATTTAATTTTAATTCAAAAATATAGGATTCATTTAATTAAAAAAAAAAAAACTTATCAAGTTTTCCTGCTAGTGTAACTCTATGTGCTGCATCATCATTATCAACACAGCAGGAGACTTAAAATGTCTATGTTATTATCAGAAATGATCCAATGTCCATTTATGTATCAAGTACATACTATTTTGTGTGGATTTACATCATTTTGACTTTTTCAGATTTGCATACAACGTAACTTTCCTTGTCCAGTCATCTTTAAAGGATATGTACAATATAATAATGTCTTATTCATTTCATTTTCAATTATGCCGTCTTCCACATGACAATAAGCTGGTTTTCAGTATTGCTGTGAGGATGCTAATAAATGAAACATTCAAAGGTTTTTAAAGAAAAATTATCTAAAATAAAGATAGCTTAAAATATTAAATGTAATAATGATAAATAATCTTTAAATGTTAGAATAAATTATTAAATGTATTTTAAAATAATAATAAGTAATATAACAAATTTGTTAAGTGTAAATTTAAGAGAAAAGAATAAATTATATAAAACTGTTCCTCTTATCAAAATTAAAAGAATGTATCATAAAACATCTCAGTTAATTATACTAGTGTTAAACAAATAATTTTAAATAATTACACGAAAAATAAGATAATAAAAAGATTAAGCCCGTTTTGAGATTCAAAAACAAGGGAAAAAGTCAAGCGTTGGTGGCCGAGAGGTCAGAACAGCCGCCTTACAAGTAGTTGCCCCGGGTTAGCGGGTTCGCTTCCCAGCCAATGCTAACACATGAAAAAAAAAAACAAGGGAAAAATTCAGGCAATTGAATAATTAAAAGTTATAAGATTAGAATAAAGATTATATTCTAATTATAGCAAAAAAGTAAAGTAAGTGATAATGAGATAAAAATGTACTTATACTAATTAAAGGAATGAGAGTCAGATTTTTGTCACTGATAACAAGAATTAGAGTATCATAATAATTCATTAATTAAAGTTAACAAAAGGTAAAATATTCTGGAATCCATTGTGTTTGCACTTAAAAAAAATAACTACCTTATCTGATAGCAGGAATACCAGCCAATCAGCTGTAGGAAGAAAACAATCAAAGAAGACAGAGAATGTCAAGAGAAAAAGGAAAACAGTTAACAAGAAGCTCAACTTGAGGACAGAGTAAAATTTGGGTGCTGATCATCACCCTTTGCCCAGTAGTTTCTAGAGTGGAGAGCTTGCATCTGGACATGAGGAAGCAAGCTTGGGACTAAATAGGCCGCAAACAATCTTTATTACGTTCGTCTATGAGCTTATTTGTATATAAAATGTAAAGTTACATTAATAATTATTATCAGTTAATGTATTAAATTGTGAGTTAAATTTATTAAATGCACTGGATTTAACTGAAATAATTTTGAGCTATTATTGGGTAAACTTTTGTAATTCAGTCAAGGAACAGTAAAGTTCCCCGATAAAGGTCGAGGCCATAAGATTTAGTAAGATGCGGACATAATAGAACCAGATCCCGAGTACAGCTTGGCAGATCGATATTGATATCTGACACAGACCTTAAAAAAATTAACATTTTAAAATTGAAAAGGTTTATTTTAAATAGTTTATTGACAATGAGTATAATAGAAACAAATGTGTATTAAATTGTTGTATTCGTGTTGAGAAATAAACAGCAAGTTTACTAGAGACAATTTACTCCAGAAGTTTTCGATTTATTTTAGTTGAAAGTAAAAATAATTAGAATGGAAAATAATTATAATTAAAAACAAGTTGTGGGATTATTTTTAACTAATTAAAGTAAGAACAATAAAACGGATTTGGAAAACACGCGATTAAGTTTTCGGAATGTAGCAGACAAGACTTAACAAAAGAACTCAGAAGGATATATAAACTGCTAGAGGAAAAAATTGCGCACTTGTTACAGTCTTGTTAACAGAAGTTGGATACGTAAAGCTATTAAGAGCTATTTGCGGCACAACGGTTTTAAGAGTTGTTCAGCCGAGTTCGATCGGATTGTACGTGTTTTTCTACCCCTCTGGAAAAGCTTAGGGGCGAAGACATTACATAAATAAAATTAAATTTTAACTATTTCAGTTTGGTACTTTGCTTTTTGGATTAGTCGTTTTTAAGTGATGACTAGAGACTTTGAGATGGAAATGATGTTTGTTGATGTAATGCAAAGAAATTGGGATATTAGATCTGAGAAACTTGGACCTTCATGCTGCAGTAGGTCCATAATGATAATAGTTAACGCTTTTAATGCTTATTTTCGTACAAGATAGCTACATTAAGTTACAAATAGAGCAATTTTAACAAGTTATATATATACATGCATTTCATCACTGTTTTACGTGTTTCAATGTATGGATTATGGTGTACCTACGTCCCAGTTTTCCTTAATTTATTTCTCTTGTCCCAGTGTCTCGTTTTGGGACAGTTAATTATCGCTGTTTTGTTAAACACTCATTTTTATTTTAATATTTATTCATTTAGAATTTTATAATTATTTTTATTATTATTAATTAATCAGTAATTTTCCCTAACGGATCCCCATTATTTTGGTATATTAGTAACAAGTGATTTTGTCTTGATAAATATGTATACAAACAATTGTTTTTTTTACTGTTTATATTACGAAATGAATATATTGTTATTAATGATTATATATTTTGTGATTTTTTTACTTCGCACCGAAATATACAGTAATACGCAATGTTTTGTTTTTTTTAGTCGTGTCCCGGTTAGGCCCAATCTTAAAAATTAAAGTATCATTTAGTTAACTTCTAAATTCTAGAACTAATATTATTAATTGTCGCAAAGCACTAGAATGATGCGAATTCGTTTAAGCGATAAAATTATTCCTTCTGTTCTAGTTTGACAGTACCGGAAATGATTTTCTTTCTCGTTTCCGTTATCGCGAATATGAAATCGAGTTGTTCCGTGCGCCATAGTTCGTTATTGTGTTGGGGAAGTATGGTATCAGTTGGTATTTAAGAATTATGAATTTATTACCGACGTTAAATTGAAAAATAAGTAATTGCTGGAAATTTACTTATTACTTGACTAGAGAGTGGTAATAGTTTTTATCTGGAAGATAAAATAATTTGCCTATTTTAGAAAATATAATTTTCCATCTTCGAAATGATATATTTAGTTTATTGTTACGTAATTCAGTAGTCATTCTATGGAAAATTTCATTTTAAAAATTGCTAATGGAAGTATAACTAGTTTGACGAAATTAAAAATGTTGAATCTAGTGATGTATTTATAAATATATAATTAAAAATGTAATTGTTATTTTTTGATAAGGGGGGGGGGATAGTTTAGTTATTCTCTTATGTAAATAAATATAATACATTGTTAGTTTCAAATACTTTTCTTTTGTCTGCAGTAGCAATTTTTGAAAAATTTTACTTAACTATTTAGGATACTTCTTATATATCAATTATTATATATTTATTTGTAAAAAATGATCTTTTTAATTTTTTTCTTTTCTGTATGTTTGTAAAAATGTTTGTGAGTGAATGTTAGCCAAATATCCAGAAATCTAATTCGTATTTTTCATCTATTGTTATGGAAGCAAAATTTTAATTTACATAAAATATTTGTTATGTGATATAATCAATCTTATGAACTTTTTTTTTTTATATGGAAATTTTTATTTACATGAACTGTTTTCAAATGAAGTTTCCTATTTATTGCGGAAATTCCAACCTGTTTACTTACAGCATATATTTCCTCAAATAAGTAATTTCGAGAACTTTTTTTTTTTTAACATTTTATTTGAACTGTCATCTTTCTTCCCCTGTTATGCCTTTCTCCCCTTTTTCTTTGAATTTCTTTTCATTTGCTTAAGCAAAGTGATCTTTCAAATGCTTGGATGATTACTTTGATTTAAAAGAATTAACGTATTCATTTGGCACAATTGGATTCAATAATATATGTCAGTTTACAGAAAACATTTTATACTGTTCTTTGGAAATTTGTTATTCATTGAGTTATCTTGTGTTTTGCAGATTTGGATTACTAATCAAAATCAGGTGAGTTTAATGAAAATTTTAATTGTCTACTTATATATTTTATTGAATTATGTATATATGTTTGCATTTCCGGTATTAATCTATGGCCAAGAAGTATACTTCATAACCACAATTACCATAAATTAATAAATGATAGCCATTGATCATTACCTGAAATGTTGTGTGAGAAATCAATAAAAATAGCAAATCTGATGCTGCTTAATCATTGTATGCATTCATATATAGAACAACCATTTGTCTGAAAGTTTTATATTTTAGTAGTAATTATATGTTGGACTATTTCCATAATCTAGAATTAATTGTTAAATATTTTTTAGTAACTCAAATACATTCAACTGATAGTAAGAGCATACAGATTAGTTTATAACTTGACATTTTGAGAGTATTATTCTCTTCATGTGTTGCTGTCATCACCAATGACAGTACTAACATAAGAATTAAACTTCGAACTTTAGATTTATGAATATTGAATTTAAGGTAATACTCTAATCATCTAAGCTATTCTCTTTCTAGTTGGTTAGAATATCACTTTTAATTCAATATTCATAAATCTATGATTCCAGATGCAATTCCCATGCTAGTATTATCACTCTTCAAGGCAGCAATACTTGTAGAAGAGAAGAAAATAATATTACTCAAAATGTGTTATATCCTAACTTGTGTGCTGTTATAACAAATGAATATATTTGAAAAATTTAAATAAAGTTTGAATTAGTCCAACATATAATTGCTAATAGAGCAAGATTATGCTAATAAAATAATTGTTAGTGAATTAAATTGCTTTACATTCTGTATGATATAATAAACTGACTTAAAAAATTATGGTTAAAGTTTAGTTTAAGGATATAACATTTGAAATATTTACTCTTTAAAATGATGAATTGGAATTTTAATTTCTGAGTTTTATTTTGATATCTAAAAATATTTAACAACTTTCTGCTTAACCTGCTGATTCATCTTAAATGTATTTTCAAGTAAGTATTATTTAAAAACATACATAGATCTGCCAAGTTAATATTTCAAACTACATTTGAGAGTCATATACATTTATTTTATGTTTATGAAGCTTTCATTCTGTATTAGCTTTATAAGAATAAATATCGGTGATGGTGGACTTAGGCAATATGTTTTTGACAATTCAAGTTTTTTTTTTTTTTAAATTACATCAAAAAAAAAAAAATGCTGGATTTTAAAAATGTATATAAGCCAATTTACCAATAATTATCACAATAACTAATATGATAGATTTCAAGCATATTTTCATTATTCTTGTTAATTGATAAGAATGATGTTATAATTTAGTATATTGCTAGCTATTAGGAAAAAAACTGCATTCCTTGTTTATATAGTTCACATGTGTTTGTAAAAGCTGCAAGAGTAAATATTTATTATTCATTGGATAATATTTTATGACATTATATACTGGATCTTATCAATTCTTATATATGAAAATTCATGTATTCACCATTATATTTTCTTTTTACTTATTCAAAAAACTGAGGATTATGCATTTTCACTGTCTTGTATTAAAATGTTAACAAGTATCAAAATTTATAATGATTTGTCATCCACATTATGTTTCATCTTTTTTTATTGTGCCAATTTTTAGCAATGATTAGTAACTGAATATATGAATTGAAAAGTTACTTTGAAATGATAATGAAGAGAATACCCAGAAATATTAACTTGTTGAACATTAACAGGACTGATTAAAATGTCGGCTTATATATACTGTTACTGGGAAACATAATTTTGAATGTTTGTGAAGTGAAAAATGAAAGCAAATTCTATGAAGGACATGCTGCCAAGTAATAATAGCATACTTGCAACATGCTATTTAAAGAGAGATTTAACTATTATTCAACAAAATAACAAAGCAAGAAAACAGCTTTTTGTAAAAGTGATTTTTAAATTAATGATTTTAAGTCTTTTTTATTTAATGAATAATCAGTGAAAGATAGTGGCAAATTGCAAATTATCCCTATAATGTCTTTAAACAGAACTAATCTCTCATACTGGTTGTTTATGGAAGTAAATTTTAAAACATGTTTGTTATAGAGAGAGCATAATTTGTATGTTGTATGATATATTTCATTTTTGAATTAAAGTATAAGTAGAGAGAAAATAAAATTTAATATCACAAATTTGAAGAGAATAATAAGGCAATTATGTTAAAATCTAGAGATTGATGAATTTTGAGAAGTCAATAATTTCAATTGGTAGTAACTTTTATCTACCATTGATGTACACTTTTTTCCACTATTCAGTTTTTTTCCTATACCCCTAAATATTTTTATTCTACATCCAAGATAGGATTCATTATACTAAATCATGATTGGTGATAGTTTGCTTATTGCTTGCCACTATTTTAATACAATTTATTTTAGTATTTCCATTTTAAAACTATATATGAATTTTAATCAGCCCTTCATCAATGTCTATATTTATGCATATTTTATTACATATATTTTAGATTAACAAATTATAAAATGAATAATATAATTGTCATATCATTAGTTATCTATGTTAACAAATATATTTTTAGATATATAAAATATCTTTTGTATCTACATAAATTTTATATATAGTATCATTTTTCAAAAGATCAGGGAAGATAAACTTGGACTTTAAATAATAAGTTTTTTTTCTTAGGTTTTTTAAAAATTTTTATAAATCTCAGAAACATTATCTTTAAAAAGTTCCAAATTTTTATCATGGAATGAACATAGTTAAGAAAAAAGTGCTGCCTATACTATATTACTTGATTTTTTTTCTGAATATTGTAATTTCAAAACTTCTAATATAATAATTATATTTGTTCACTTGTTTTTAAAAAATAAAATTTAATTATCTGAAATAAATCTTATGAAATAAATGAAAATTAATTATCTAAAATGGAATTTAAAATTTTAAAACATCAAAATTCATTGTTCAGAAAAAAATTCATTTGTTACACATGTGGTGCAGTCTTTTTTAGTTTAATTCATTTGACTTATTTATTAAATTTGAGCAATAGAAAGGTTGACAATTTTGATAAATCACTTTTATTGAAATTATATAAGTTGGAGTAACATTTTGAGTTAGCATTGCATAAACAGGAATATCCTAGACATTTGCAACATCAAAGAAACAAGTGAAGATGATAATCCTTGCATAGAGAAAACTGACTTTTAATTTGTTTAGCAAAAATTTAAGTTAACACCAAGATTTATTTTATTCAACAGTAATATAATCTGAATATATTATAATACCAGATGAAATATATTTCAGAAATTTTTTCACACACAGCATGGTTGTATTATTATTGTTGAATGAGTAAAATTTGTTGATGAATTTAGATTGTGACTTGACAAATGACTTTTCTTTTTTGAAATCTTGAAACTAGTTGTTTCACTGATCCTTTGTCTTCATGTGTAAAATATTTAAAATAAAAGCCTGGAATTATTTGCTTGAACTGGTTATTAAAAAATCTTGGTGACTAGTTTTATCATGCAGGATAAATGAATAATTTTCTACAAAATTGTGATAACCTTCTGACCAATAGTGTCAAGTAATTGCCTAAGGGATTTAAGTTTCAATAAATCTTCACAAAATATCTAAACTTTTCTAATCCTTTACCTGTAGTCTCTAGCAAATCGGATTTATATATACACTTTTTAAAAGTAATTTTATCAACAAAATCATCTTCAAACTTTTGAAACAAGAGCTTTAAAATAATCACTGCCAGGGTACACTAATTCATAGATCATTTTGGCTATGTCACCAACATGAAAATTAATAGAGACTGCAGTTTTTTCCTGTCAAGAGTTTTATCTTATTTATGGTAATGGGATTATAAAATTTATTTTTATGCTAATATTTTTTTCACAATTTTAACTATGTAAGTATTCAATAATCTTATACTAACTAACTTAACTTCTCAGCAAGTTTGAATTGTCAGTCATTGATTGTGATATTTAGTTTATGCAAAGTTATCTTACAAATAAATCAGCATTTTTATTTTTTTTATCAAAAATTTCACCTTTTTTTTTTTTTTAGTGATAATTCCTGAGCAAATTTATTTTCTAGATCAACAATTTTATTCATTTTTTATCTTCCATAACTAGAATGATCACAATTTTTGTTTGGTTTTTTTTTTTTTCAGATGGTATATTAGTAAATAAAAATGACTTGTTTAAATATTCAAGTGAGGTTTTGGGATCAATAAATTTACAAGTTTTTTTTTCCTTGCTACCAATTGCAGGCTCAGATTTTTCAAAAGCATTTAGCTTTTTTTTTTTTTGATACTTGTAACTTTTCTTAGCCATTGATTATTTTCAGAAAATAAATTTAGTGACTAAATGGACCCATTTTTAAGATTTTCTTTAATCTTATTGATATACAGTGTATAGTTTTTATATTTTTAACTGTAGATAAAACATTGTATAGGCTCCTTCAAAGCTGTTCTTATTTAGAACTCATGTTAGCAGACGACTACTGAAATGAGATTATGGAAAAGAAGAGTGCGAGCTTTTGCTGATTCAGACAGGTCCAGGCTTATCTCTAAACTAAATGGCATGTTAACTTGTAGTTAGAATTGCAAGAGTTAGTGAAATTTTTGCAATAATATAATAAACTTGCAACTTATTTATGCGTTGCTTTTAATTAGATCATAAAAAAAGAAATTTGTTCAGTTACCTCATTCAATTCTCTAAATATTTCACTGAAAATATGACTTGATAAATGTCTTGCACAATGGAAAACCAAACAAACATTTTACTGTATAAATGCACATATATTTCACTATACATTCAATTAATAAAATATTATAAAGAGCCTAATTTTGTAATAATCCAGCACTGGCTAAGAGTAATTCAGTTTATATATATTTAAAATATACCAAATTCAACCCATGATGAAAATTTGGATATAATTTAATGAAATTTCAGAAATTTCCGAAAGTCTTAAATTTTGAAAACTGATTAAAGATACTTTTTTATTGCAAGAGTACTCTTGCATGACAAATGAAAGAGCTTTATTATATCCAAAAATTAATTCTCTGTGACAAAAAAATATTAACTTCTAACAATTTTTATGACCCAAAATGTGAGAACTTTGTGTGTTTTGATTATTTTCAAAATTCTGTATAAAAAAAAATGAGAAAAAAAAAGTGCATTTTCAATATTATACCAAGAAGCAAGTAAATCTGAAACATCAATGTCCAGACTTCTAATTTGACATAAAATGACTATATAATTTTAATACTACAGTAACTACCTATAAAAAAAAAATCAGGGCTATAGAGAAAAAAAGTGATCGAGAGTGGAACCTTTTTTTTATTATCTGAGAATAATATGGCAATTGAGTTTTGAAAAATGTAGTATAAGTAAACTTCAAATATATTCATCATCGTCAACCATTATCAATCCATTTCAGGATGAGTCTCTAAGTTCAGTCCATCTCTGATCTCTAGCTCTTCTCCACATCACCCCTGTACTCTTTCTTATTTTATCCATCTCACATGTGATCTCTTTCAGGGTCTTTTGCAATATCTTGGAATCCAGTTTAATATTTCAATTGTCCATCTATTATCATCTTGTAGCAATATATCCAGACCAATTCCACTTCAGTCTTTTAATTCTTTCAATGATGTCGGTAACACTTGTTTGTTCTCTTACCCATGTTTTGCATTTTTGATCTCTTCTATTACCCCTAACGTGCATATCTCCATACCTCTTGGAGTGATCTGAACTCTATATTGTTTTTCTATTAAGTATCCACGTCTCATATTCATAAGTTAAGTAGTAAATCACATTTATTAAAAACGTTCCTTTTCAAACACATAGTCATATTGCTTTTTAATATTAACTTATTTCTACCAAAAGCACACCAACCAAGGTTAATTCTATGATTAATTTCATCCATTATGTTTTCATCTGTAGTAATAATCTGACCAAGGTATTTGTAGTTGTTAACTCATCATTATCAATCTTTATTTTCATCTTTTGAGAAAATTCACTGAATATTACTTTAATCTTTTTAATGTTTACCTTTAATCCTACTTTTTTACTTTCATCTGATAATTCTTGTTAACATTTCCTGAAGCTCTGAATCATTATTTGCAAAAGCAATTACATCATCTGTAAAATCTAAATGACTTAAATAATCTCCATTTACTTGTACTCTTTAGCTTTCCATTTTAATTCACAAAATACTTCTTGCAGCACTGCCGTAAACAATTTGGAGATATGGAGTCATCCTGACTTGCATTCTTCTCATTATTATCCTTCCTGGTATCATTATGTAATCTAATTGTTGCTGTTGCATTTTTATAAATATTCTTCAGAATATGACAGCATCCTGGGCCTATATCTTGATGATCCAATGTTTTAATCACTGAAGAAATGCTTATAGAATCAAATGCTTTTTCATAATCAATAAATCCAAAGCATAATGGCAACTCATATTTATTGATCCTTTCTATAACTTCTCTTTATACTTGGATATGATCCATTGTATTAAAACCACTTTTAAATTCATCTTGTTTTTTTGGTTGGTTGAAATCCAAAGTTCTCTATAAACGAATTATAATTGTTTTGGTAAAAATTTTGTATAAAACTGATAGGTCTGTAATTTTTAATATCTTCTTTACCATCTTTTTTAAATATTAATACTGCATTCTTCTAACCATCTGATATACATCTTTATCATTTAGACATTTGGTATATAATTTTGTCAAAATGTTTTTATTTTTTCATCTACTTTTACGATATCAATTACAATTCTATTATTACCTGGAGCTTTTTCCTTCATAAATTTAATTGCATGTCTTCATTTAAAATCATGGGCAGTTCAGAAGATATAATAGTTGTTGGAGATACTTATTCTTTATTACTCTATAATTCTTGATAGAACTCTTATACTCATCTTTCCATCTTTTTTTTTCTGTTGCAGATATGTTTACCACAATTACCAAAATGTTTTACACTCTTGAGACTTTTAATTTAATCTCTTTTATAGCTTTCCTTGCTAGTTTACAATTATACTTTCTTATTATCAATTCTTTTTTGAACCATTTTACAAAATTCGAGATAATGCATCATTTTTATATATATTCATATTCCTTTTTTTTTTATTATAAATTCTCTAGTCTCAGTAGAAATTTTATTGGTCAGTTGCTGCTTTTTTACCAGCTATCTTTGTTGCAGTTTCTAAAAGTATATTATTTATTTTCCTATTAATTTCATTCAAATCTGAATTATGTTCAAAATCTAATATTTGAAAAGGATTTGCTAGTTCTAATTTAAATTTATTCGAGTGTTTCTGAAGATTAAGAATATCAATTGTGTCTATTGGTTTTTCTTAATAATTTTGTGTCTCTAGTTTTGCAATAACTTGTATCTTATATCTCACTTATTGAAGGTCAGTTCCTGTGTTGAATTTGTTAAGAACATTACATTCTTGAAATATATATTTTCTGTTAGTCAAAATATAATCCAATTCTGCTGTACCTTCATTTGGATACACCCATGTCCATTTCTTTTAACATTTTTCTCAAAAAAAGAATTCATAGTCTAAAGTTTTTCTTTTTTTGCAAACTCCACAAGTCTATGCCCTCTTTATTACCATAATCAAATTTACCTACAGCACTTTCATCTTTCAATTGTTTACCAATTCTAGCATTAAAGTCTCCCATAACAATTTTAAAATGTTTGATTTGATCAAAAGCCTTTTGTATGTCCATATAAAAATCTTCTATTATTACATCACTATAAAAATTTGTTGGGGCATAAACCTGGATTATCTGCATTTGCTATCTACTATTAATTTGAATAACTAATCTTGCCACTTTGTCCACTACACCATCAATCTCCACAATACTGTTCTTCCACTTTTTAGTTATAATGAATCCTACTTCACTCGTACTTCTGATACTTGTGCCTTTTTACATGTCCACTTTTTAAATCAATCATTTCTTCACCTTTTCTTTTAACTTCACAAAGTCCAATAATGTTTCATTTAATATGAGACAGTTCTTATTCCAATTCTTGCAATTTTTTTTTACTTGAAAATAATTTGCAGTTATAAGTACCTAAATAAAAAGTTACATCAAATGGCAACCTGAGTCTGCAATCAGGATTCTTAGTACCCTCCACCTTCTATCACCAACCACAGTCTTGGCTGGTAATTTTACAGCCTCCTGGGAATAAGGACCATATTATTTAAGTAAAATTCTAAACGTAAAATAAATTTGAAAAAAAATGTATTAATAAATGAAAGTTTAAAAATATTTTTATTCTTTATTTATTTTATTATTTATAATTAGAATTTATAACTTGAGATAATTTAAAGCTTAAATATTTCATCTATTGTTTTTTTAATAAAAAGGCATGAAAAAAAAAGTTATAGCAATCAATAAATTAATAACCCAAAAAAAAAAAAAAAACAGCGATTCGATTTAAAAATATAACGCGGCCCCGAACATTGTATTGTATTGTTTTTGACTTTATAATTACCGAAATTTTTAATGTAGTAAAAGCCCATTTTTAAATTGCTCATTAATGTGCATGTCATGGGAATATATCATATAATTACAAAATTACAGCAAATGGAACATTGGAACTTTATTATTGCTTCAAGTTATTTCTTATTTACAGTGCCAAACAATTGTCTGCATATTTGGATATTTATTTGTGCAAAATTTCTTACAAAGAAATAGATGTTGACTAATTTATCTTGTACAGTAAATAATTTGTAAATAGATTATATTAAATAAAAGCTTCTAAATTTATATAAATATTATCTTTAAATAAATAGTAATATTTATAAAACATTGATGGTTTTATATGTTGTGCAAAAATTGGTCGATTTTTACATAGTTAATGTATAGAGTAAGATTGAATTATAGTAGATAATGCATGGCAGCTTTAATATTGCTTCATGATATTTCATACTTACAATGCTAATAATTATTTGATTATAATTTATGAAAATTTAATTACCATAACATTACTCAATAATAAGCAAACAATTTATATTTCATGTGTATATGTTATACAGTAATAATGATTTTGTCTTTTTCAAATTGTAAAAAAAAAACTATCCATGCTAAAAAATGTATCTGATCTGATTTGTCAATAATAGAAACAATAAAATATAAATTTGAGGAGCCCCCTAAAATATTGTTTTTTTATGGTGTTGTTTCCAGAATAGAAAAAAACAACAACAAATTGCTGAAAAACAATAATGGGACTATGCAATGAGATTTTACTACAAATTAAAGGACAGTTTTCAATTATTTAATTATAATTAAATATAAAATGAATAATATTTTTCATTTGATTTTTTATAAATATTTTTAACACAAAACTTTGATTCAACTACATATACATGAAACATTCATTATAAGAAATTACATATTGCCTTAGAATTATATATTAAATTCAATTTATAAAGATTACTAATTAAAATAACTGCTCATTAAATCAAACATTTACTCTTAACTTTTGTTGAATATTTAGACATACTTTGTCTAAATCATAATAATAATATATATTGAAACGGTTACACCTGTTTCACCTATTATCTTAGATAATAGTATATATTTGTTATACTCAGATGGCGTGTATTTCTTCAATTTTAAAAACTTTGTCCTTATAATATTGCGAGTATGTGCGTATATAATCGTCCTTAAAATTTATAAATATAAAATTACAATCTCAAATATTTATATACGAGCATATTCCTTTAGATTTGTTAAAACTGAAATAAACATAACTGTATAATTGATTTATCTATATAGCAGCATAATTTAAATTTATAATATTACTTAGTTTTCAATATTTCTTTCTAAATAATTATTTAAGTCAGTATTCATTTTGACTAATTCCAAGTTTTCAATTCTTTTGTTTGCTTAAAATTACAAGCAGAAAGTTTTATCAGTTTTAACACTCCATTCTAAAAATAAATCTTTGGCTAAAATTTGACCTATTTAAAAATTATAACCAAGACCAATTATAATATTCAGTCAGGCATAAATTTATACAAAATCTTTACAAATTGCTTGTGACCATTCTCTTAAAAATATATCTTTTAAAACTGACATCAATTAAAACAATAGAGCCTTTCCATGTCCAGATTTAGATATACTTAATATTTTACTAACTGGATATTTGGTTAAAGGCTAGTTTGAACTAGTCATCTTGTGATGTGGCATGACTCAAAGTAGGAGGTTACTTCTGTCAAAAATATAGCATAAAAAGGGGCCCAAATAGCCACCAAAGCCTCTAATCTAACCTCTTCCATCCATCTATCATAATCCGTGTTAATTTTTGCTGTTGCTGTGACCAGAGCTGAAGTTAAATAAGAACTGTTCCTGCTGTTAAAAAAAAAGCTAAATCTTAAAAAGCTACCATCAAAGCTGCTCCAAAGATGACAGTGGGCTAGAGACAAAGAGACAGCCGTTTGCTCTTCCATGAGCGGCTACCGATGACAGAAAACCTCCACCATGCCCATCACTGTAAGAAAGAAGATGTACCCGAGAGACCAGAGAGTGCCTGACCAGAGAAATGGGGAAAGCTGCCACAGAGATAAATTTGCGAAGCTACATGCAGACTAAAACCTAAGAGAAGCCCAGCCTGACTGAATATAGTGAGAAGCAGATGGAAACAATGCCTTAAAAGAAACTTTTCCGGTAAAGCCTTTCTGACATATTAAATCTCATAACTAAAACGTACCCTAAATGAAAGCTAGCTAACTAAACCACATAATCAATATTTTCTAAATGTTCAATTAAAATAGTATCTTAAAGTGTTTATCTTAAATTTGTTTAAATCTTAGAACACTCTCCAAATGCTTGATCATCATTAATTTTAAGTAGTCGTTGATCATTAATAATTTTAAATAATCCTAAACATCTAGTTTATATAAAACTATACAAGAAATTCATTTCTAAATTATAAATCTTATTGATTGTTTATGCAATTTATTCTTATGTCATCTATCTATAGTTTTAAGTTCATGTTAATTGATTTATGCTGTGTTTTTATCAGAACGGAGTCTTGTGTGTTAATAAATTATCGGGGGGAGGGGAGTGAGTAATCTCTTTTATCATATCAGAGTATGGCGATATAAAGAATATAGTCAAGACTCTTTTCTGAATTATATGTGATAGAGTAAATCGATATTTATAATGCCCGAACAAGTTATTTAAAATCTTTTGATAAACTTATTTTAAAATGTATATTTGCGTATATTATTTAAAACGCATCTTTTTCTCAAATTATTTAAAATGAAAATGTTTTGCTTAAAAGAAATCTTTTGCTAAAGTTATTTAAATGTATATTTTGCGTATATTATTTAAGACGCATCTTTTCTCAAGTTAGCTAAAATGAAAATGTTTACTAAAGTTAGTGAAAACGTATATATTACGTATATTATTTAAAACTCAGATTGTGCCCAGATTAATTAAGAATTATATTTGCGTAAAGGATTTAAAATATGTATTTTGCCAGTTATCTGCAAAAGTATATTTCACGCAAGCTATTTAAAATATAGATTTGCATTCGTTAGTTAAAACCCATTTTTCATTATTAGTAAGGTCTATTTTGACGAATTATTTAAGATGTGTAATTTATTTAAACATCAATAATTTGCGTGAGCTATTTTATAACTCACATTTTATTATTTAACAATCAGTTTGATATTAGATCTAGTTATACTACATATAACTAATATCCCAGTTCTATAAGTAGCTATGCAGAAAAACCTTAAATCAGATTCTCATTATCGCCATCATTTTATAATTTAGTAATCTCATTTATGAACTTGACCGGTGGTAGTAGCACTGAAGAAGCTAAGATTTTGGCGTAATTTATTTATAAAATATTAATTTAGCGTTGCGAATGTGTTGCTAATTTGCATAAATATGCATATCTACTTGCTATGTCTATAATGGCCCATCTCAAGATTGTTCCACGTCCAGTCACGCCTCGAAAGTTTAGGCAACGGTGACATTTTCTTTGTATTTCATTAAGTCACGCCTCGAAAGTTTAGGCAAATGTGACAATTATTCATACTTAACGGAACCAAAGCGTTTTCAAAGGGCTTATAAGCCAATCTCCTGTTCATTGAATTAAAAGGCTTCCATTATAGCAAGCAGATCGGTTAGGGAACCGTTTACTAGGTAATAAACCCCATTAAGAATGCATTCGAGTCGCACTTATCTGATACTGTAGTTTCTAACGCCCTAGAATCTGACGTTCAACTGCCACCACATTTCAGTTCATTTTCCCTAGAAAGTAATTTTGGCGTTGAACCGAACTAGAATCAGAGTTAATGTGTTTATCTGTATAACAATTATATATCACGCAAATGTCTCTATAATATGATTTGATATATTAATAATATAATCTTAAACTTAGTATTTATAATATCTTAGACCATATAATCTCCATCATTTATCAATAAATCGATCACTCTAGCTAGCTAATTATAACCGATTTCAAATATATAAAACATAGCATGAATTAGAACATGAAAGATGACATAAGCTTATTAAAAAAGTCAGGCTTTGTAATATTATTTTATAACCCTGAGCATCCACTCATTGCTTTGAGATATTATTGTATAACCCTGAGAATCCACTCATTGCTTTGTATTATTTGATAACCCTGAGAATCCACTCACTGCTTTGTATTATTATTTGATAACCCTGAGAATCCACTCATTGCTTTGTATTATTATTTGATAACCTAGAGAATCCACTCATGACTTTGTAATATTGTTTTATAACCCTAGTGTTCCCTCACCTGCGTGTGAGCTAGCTGTACACCACTTGCTATGCGTCAATATTTATTAAATGTTATATTAAATTTATGAAATATAAATCTGTCTCAGTCTCATTACTTGCTCATTACCTTATGAATCACTAGTTAAGTTATCTAATATATATAATAGGGGGGATGTCTCATGTTTTACTGCTTTGCTATTGCTGGAATGTGATCAAAGAGATATCGAGTGTAACCTCAGGCATGTCATTCGCGATGGGTTGACTTGGAAGCACGAGTGAGAGAGTTGAGGTGTGATCAGACGTAGGGTATTACTATCCCGACTTGGTCAGCTTTTGGTTCTCTGGCTTGGACTCTCAGTCTGTTGAGCAAATGTACAAACCTGACCGTTACAATATATATACTGTACTGTTATTAACTAAAATATTTTAATTTTAAAATCAGCACACCATATTGTCAAATTTAATAATATATTTTAATATTAAAGTAGATAAATGAGTTATTTAAAAATATATGTAACAGGTACTTGATAAAGATATAAATACAACAACAAAAAAATCACTCTTAACCATTTAAATATTCTATAGCTAAACTTAACAGTATTTGAACTTTTTCCAAAAAGAAATTAACTTGAAAAATGCAGATATTACACTTTTTTCTTCTCACTATTTGATTGCAATCTTTATTTCTAAACTTGCAAAATGCTAATACATAATTATAATTATATAATTAAAATAACATATTACTGGTAGTTTTAATTTTATATAATTCAATATTGTTTTTATGCCACAGTCCATTTCTCGCATAATGATAATACTAAAACATTTTAATTCCTTGCCTTCACTCATCCTTTTTCTATTATTTTAATATTTTTAGTGGCACTGAATTATAGTTTTAATTAATGATAATTCTCAAAAGAATGTTTATGACAGTAAATAATCAAAATTAAAACTGAAAAGAATATAACCAACCAATCTATTCTTATTTTTTTCAAAATTTTCAAATTAATAATTTAAAATTTATAATCAAAATTGTTTTAATCGCTCTACTTTTTTTTTTTTAATTTGACAATTTCTAGTTTTAATACTTTCAAATTAAAATTACTTTTTTTTTTAAGATCAAAAAATAGATTCAACATGCATTATTGTTAAATTTATCCAGCTCTAAAATTTATATATTTTCTTTTCTATATAAAATTTATATTTTCTTTATACTGCACAATACAATTTTTTTCCCACAATTTTTGTAAAATGATATACTATTTATAACATTGTCTCTCTTCTCTAAAAAAAAATATAATATATATATATATTTAATCTTCCATAATCAAGTTATCTCTCTTTGTGAGAACATGGTAGTTCAGTAATTTATCTTTTGAAGACTTCATTACAAAATAACCAGACTTTCTCTTCTTTCAATCCATTCTGAAAAATTTATATTGAGATCTTGGTTCTTTTCTTTTTTAAAGTGATTATTTTACTCGTATTTCTTCACTTGAAATATTTTGAGAAAGTATTTTTCCTCACTTTGCAGGCTCCTTTTATAGCCTGATTACAATACAGATCTAATTTTATGTAATTCAATTTTATTTCTCATACCTTGTTATTTTTTATAGATAAACTTTAAATTTGTATAAGAAATGAAGTTTTTTCTTGATGTTTGAAGTAATGGTTATTTATCAAAACCCTTTGCAATTGCAGAACTAATTTTTCAGTTATTTATGATCTCAATTCATAGTCTTCCATTTAACGTTTACAATTACCCGAATTCATACTAGTTTCCAACTCTATTTTTAAATTATTGCATAAGCTTATAGCATGGATAGTAGCTTTTGGATTTTTTTCCTTTTACATTGGCAGCAAATGCTTTTAAAAATATAGCAATCTATCTTTGCTTATCTCAACTTTTTAAAAATATAGCAATCTAGCTTTGCTTATCTCAACAATCCAAGAATTAAATATGTAATTTTGAATCAGGAACTGCTTCATTTCAAACATCCTTTTTTTTTAAAAAAAAATTCTTCATTAATGATTTTTTCTCTTCCCATTATTTAGAGTGTTAATATTGTGATCTCCCAAAATATGAAAGGATTTAAGAAAGTATTTAAAAATACTTGTCAGCTTGCTCATTTATGCAGTAAAAATGTAATATTTGCATGGTAATGAGTAGGTACATTTTTAAAAAATATATATATAGAATAAACTTGTCTTGACATGATGTTTTCAAGTCTGGATAAAAATGGGTGCTTGCAGCTAGGAAATCATGATTCATGATTGATATAGCCACTCTTAGTGAAATTTGTCGTTAAGAAGAAATTTAATTGAACAGAAGTTAGATCTTTAAAATATTGCATGATGTTGGATTTGCTGTCATATCTAGTTTAGTATATTTTATTTTTTTAGAATTACTAAATGTACTAATAAAAAGTTATTGATAATTTGCAAAAGAATATCTATTTTATCAGGTTTATGCTATTACTACTACAACTATAGATTCATAAAGTTCAAAGAAAGAAGGTTTTCATTCCTTATTGATTAGCTTATTTTGCATTAGAATTTATAAATGACACATTTTAAAAGTGATTTTAATTATAACTCAAAATTATTGAAGTAATGGTATTGGTTTTTAGGAATTTAAATGATTTGATGTTAATTTAAAAAATATTGTATTATTAAAATCAATCATAGATAAGTTTCTTGATTAAACCACTAAACATCAAAACATTTCCTATTCATATATAAGCTGTTAAAACAATGACAAATTATTTTACAGTAGTGCAAGCCATAGTAATCAGTGGATGCAAGAAGATTTGTGCATAAAATCCATGTCTAATGCTTTCTCATCCAATATTCCCAGACTAGTTTCTAACTTGTGGCTTTCATCAATCAGGAGTCTTGGATCTGAGGTCACTGCATCTAGATCTTAGAATCTAATGTAACCCTCCAGCAGCCACTGTTTATCTTTTTAGTTAACTATAAAACTATGAGTCCAAAATTAAGATAGATGTTTTCATTCCAAGCTCATTCACTTATATAGCTATATAGATCTGAATTCAGTTCAGTATCTGTACATTTTAGTGTCTTTGGTTCTTTAATAACTGTAGTCACTACTGTAACGAACACAGACGTTCGTTACATTGTTTTTTTTTATTTATTAAACATGAAAGTAAATTAAAAAGTTCGCATTTAAAAATTTTCTTTAAGAATTAAAAATTGAAATTAAATATCATCTTAAACTCTTATATATTAATTAAATCGCACAGATAATGAAAAATTATTAAAATAAAACTTTATTAAAGAAAAAGTATTTTAAAACTAAATTTTAAAAAGATTTGGAGATGAAATTATATCTTTAAATTTATCTTTAAATATATTTTTGATTTGGAAAACAGGTTAATTAATCAGAAATGGAAATGATTGTTAATTAGTTAAATATAAACCAGCCTTCGGCATTTAAATGTAAAAAACACCAGTCAGATATGAAAACAATAGAAACTGTTAGCAAATAAGAAGAAATCCCTATGGAATCGGACCGCAGCGAAAGGACCATCGCATCGGTGACGTAATGTAAATTCAATCCTTCACATTAATATAAAAGGAAAATTTGGAAATTATTAATCAGTGACTGGAAATTGATTATTACGATGTGACTATATGTAGTAGTACGGAGTTGGAGGAATTGACAGACGCACGGTCAATTCTTTCAGCTGTTAAAGAAGGGAGAAATGAACTATCGTTTCCTACATTGAGGACCAACTAAATTAAAAAACCTCCGAATGAATAAATAAAACAACGGCTAAATGGATACCAATTTTAGGACGGCGTGGGAATTCACGTTCATGGCAAGCAACGGATAAAGTTGGACGTTTTAAAAACCGTAAGAACCTTACAATTAATGAACATTAAATTAAAAACTTTTCGTATTTAAAATAATTGCATTAGTTTCCTATCTGACTAAAGTAGTTAAAATATTATTTGATGTATTTTTTATTTATTTGTGTAAAATCATTTCCATTTATTTAATTTTGTTCTTTAAGTTTATTTATGATTTCTGTTTTCCGATAAATTAAAATATATCAATGTTAAACTTAAGTCGGGCGTGAATGGCTGTATAGATTTGTAAAGTTATATTAGGGGAGGGTTATCTTAGGTTATTTGTTTCATGGTTAAATTGGGTCAATGGATTGGATATATTGGTGTAATTAGTAGATGTAATATTGATTCGCTACGGGCAGAATCGCTTCATACGCCGCACACTTCCGTTTGCCTATGGAAGGAATTATAAGATGGAGAACGCAGTTCCTTTCTATGGAGTTTTTTTTTTTTTTATTGTTCTTCTCGTTAGATAGATGTAATATTCCTATCTGATTGAGAGTCAATGTCTTTTCTTAATCTTTTTGTGCTGCCGTAATTTATTACATTGAATACATCGATATATCAGATGAATTGATGCCGGTTTGACTACAAATTTTAACCTAAGGTTAAATAGGGATAGAATGTTTATTTTCAAAAGCAAATTTATCTGGTCTATTCATGCTAGACCCTAAATAAAAATGCATTAAATTTAAGTTGTTTATAGACGCTTGCATGGATTGTTTATTGGTTAACTATGTTTTGCGTTTTCATATTTGATCAAAATATATAGACATTCGATAAATAATGATACCTCACGGTGAGTATCTAAAATGTATTTATTCGGATGTCTTTTAAGTTATTGGTGACAATGCAAGTATCTTATGGTGAATACAATTGGGTTACATATAAATTTCCCTCCGCAATTGTCAGTAATCAATAATTTTATATTTTGATCGCTTATGCTTGCTTTGGAATGTTTTTAACCGTGTAATCTATGTAACCGATCTATAGCAACTTATTATAACAAGCTTTTATAATCCCATCTGTGCGAACTTAATTAAAATGTAAAATCAGAATGTAATAGTAATTAAAGGTAAATTAAAGTCAAAAATCAAAGTTAAAAATAATGTTAAATGTTAAAATGTAAAACTAATACTAAAATAATTTTAAATCTTATATATATGTGCATAAATAAATAATTGTATGTTAATTACTGGCAGTGGCTTATTTTATTTATTTTTTAATATTGAAATATAATTAGATAAGATATTATATTATTTAATCTCTGCTATTCCACTGAGCTAGCGACATGGGCTAACGACCGGAATCAAAATAAAAAAATTTTTTTTTTTTCTTACGTATCTGCCTACTTCATAAATTTTTCTAGGTTCAAATGCCTAGATGGCGCCCCGTAGTGCAGATTACATAAGTCATTTTCTCCGGATCGTTACACTACCATCCTATGGGCAGGAATGGTATTAAACTACTAAACATCACATGTTCACCATTTCGTATGCTTTACAAGCTATTTAAACAGTGACAAACCCTTCATACAGTATTACCACCCAGTGCAAACCATAGTAATCAATGGATGAAAGGTTTATATATAAAATCTTCATCTAGTGCCTATTCAGCCAATATTCCCAGACTAGTTTCTAGCTTGTTGCTTTCATTATTATCTATTTTCATTTTGGACTTGTAGCTTAATAGTTAGCTGAAAAAGTAAGAGAGGGTTGCATTAGATTTTAAGATCTAGGTACACTGTTCTCAGATTCAAGGTTCCTCATTGATGAAAGCCACAAATTAGTAATTAGTCTGAGGATATTGGATGAATAGGGATTTTATGCACAAATCTTTTTGCATCCATTGAATAGCACTATTGTATTGAGAATTTGTCACTGTTTTAACAACTTGTGTAAAAATAGAAAATATAATCATGTGATGTTTAATGCTTTAATATTATTCCTGTCCATAGAATGATGGTGACTATGATTATTAAAGAAACAGATGCGAAAATATAATCATGTGATGTTTAATGCTTTAATATTATTTCTGTCCATAGAATGATGGTGACTATGATTATTAAAGAAACAGATGCTAAAATGTAAAGATACTGAACTGGGTTCAGATCTATATGCCTAATACAAGTGAATTAGCTTGGATTGAAAACAGTTGTTTTTATTTTGGACTCTTAGCTTTATTGTTAACTAAAAGGGTAAAATGTGGATGTTCAAGGATTGCATTAGATCCTAAGATCTAGGTACAATGCTCTCAGATTTAGAACTCATTGATGAAAGTCGCAAGCTAGGAATTAGTCTGGGGATATTGGATGAGTAAGCACTAGATAAGGATTTTATGCACAAATCTTGCATCCATTGATCGCTATGGCTTGCGCTAGGAGACACTATTGTCTTGATGTGAAGAAAATAATGCTGCTCATGAATTTCCCATAATTTTTATAAACTATGAACATATTACAATTTCTGATATAGTTAGCTATGATAAACCTATAGCACATAAGAAAATTTTGATGTCACGCATAAATGATTTTGTTATTAGTGTATATTTTATTAAAAATATTTGTTAATACTTATTACAAAATTTTGTTTTGTGTTATTGGAATCAATAGCAGAGATACCAAAGTTGATGAACAGAAGAATATGGAATGATTAACAAGAGCATAAAGCATTTTGGGTTTTATGTTCCTGGATAATAATTTGCCGCATCTCATCAGCAAAACAACATTATGAAGCATATCATAAATCTCTTTTTGATAAAAGTAAAGAAATACAAAAATAACTTATTACACAAGCCATTATAAGTAGAAATTCTCGGTCAACATCCCTAATTAAATATGTTAGCAATCAGTCACATTTAACTCATGGTAAACCTTTTGGCTGTGGTGAATATCTAAAAGAAGCTAATATGTGCATCAGTATTTCTTAAGATTTTGAAAATAATAAAAAAATATTTACACAATAAAAGATATGCTTTTGGCTAGAAATACGATAATGGATATAATCTTGGAAATGGCTTAAAAATGTCATGCATCAGCAAAAACTAGATACAAAGTCTTGAGTTTCATTTCTCTTTGTCTTGATGATATTGCTGATATAACTGGATCAGTTTGTTTAACTATTTTTATTCATTATATATTGGGAACATATGAAAGAAGAATTAATCAATTTATCATCATTAGCAACAACAACAAAAAGGAATAGATATTTGCAAAGAAGTTGCAGATGCATTAGCTGAAAAAGAAATAAATCTTTCCAAAAGAGACATGATCAAAAATAGAATGACTGACGAATTTAAAAAGTGATAAAATGTGACCCTGATATAAAGCATTTAACATCTAATGCACAACAGCAACAATCTCATTTAATTTTTTTATGTCTATCACAAATCATCTTTATAAAAATCTGTGCTAATTTTTAAAAATATCTCGTTAAAATTTATAATAATTTATTTTTTTCCCTTTTAAGAAACTGCTCAGCATGATAGCAAAGTAATTTTGATAAATATTATTTGTAAATTTTTGGTATACACACTTAAAAAGATTTGTCACTATTAATGTAATTCAAATTATTAAAAAGAGGTTTTATTTTTTTTATTGTAATAAGAATCTAATAATATTGATTCATATTGGTACATCCTTATTAATTTTACAAACATCATTTTTTCTAACACATTATATAATTTTCCTATCTTTACAAAACCTATTTTAAATTTTTGTAATTACTTGTTTTTATCCTCTACAATATCATAGTATATCAATTCAACTAGTCCTTTCCATTTTTCTCCAAAAATGACTGCCATTGCTTCTTTTTATTAATATTCTTAAATTTTTGTTTCAAAGGAAACTATACTCAAATATCATTACTTAACCTACTTACGTATTTACTGTTATCATTCATTTCTGAAAGCCTGATAATAAATTTTCTTTAAATGTTAAACTTGATGAAATATTATTAAATAATTGATGTCTTAAAAGCTTTATGTATCCCTGCATCTTTAATGGATTATTTAAAATTTTTGCACTTATTATCCTAAGACAGAAACCTTTCTAAATGATTGGAAGGTAAATAAATCAAGAACTTACCTATTAATTTAGGTAATGTTCTAATTAATATGCAATTATAGATCACATATATATAAAGTTGTATTGATTTTCTACCAGTAATTAATTGATTTTTTTTTTTAAATAGAGAAAAAGAAAATTATAGAATTTATATACTGTATTAAAGAATTTTTATATCCACATTAAAAATAGTTATATTAGCTAAATATGATGTAAATATAAACAATTAGTAAGTTTTTAAAATATCTTGGTAATACAGCATCAATTGATCCACGCCCTAAGATGGCGCTGTTGCTAGTGAAAAACGAATAGATATAACGTTACCGGGCTGATTTGGTTATTATTATTTTGTAATGTTATCATGTTTTTTTTTTTTTTGGTTTGGATTTTTTTTTTGGACCGTATTTTCTTTTTTTTTTAAATAAATAAATTGATTTTTAAATATTTTTTTTAGTACGTTTTGTAAAAACCTTTTTTTTCTTTATTTTTTTTGTAAAACTTGTTTTTTTTTTAAATTAACTTTTTTTTTTTCGCTTTTGATTACGGTCTTCTTCTTTTTTTTAAAGTAACTTTTTTATTTTTTTTGGCTTTTTACTTTCATTAAAGTACCACAAAGGCAGTTCTGGGTGAGGAGAATATTTCTCTGTTGAAGAAATGCCACCGCATCTGCTTCTGTATTCTGCCATTGAAATGTTTTGATCTCGAAAAAGTGTCGGAAAGTGCGTGACTTGATCGTGAACTTTGCCGAATTGTGACTAACACTCCTCATTAACTGAATTCTGATCCCTGACAACGAAACCAGGGGTGTTTGGAAAATCGTTACAATTTTTACGAACGAAAAAAAAAAAAATACATCAAAGCCAAAAAAAACACGTTATAATATAGTTTTCGACATTCAAAATACAGAAACCTTTACATCATACGCTGTACAATAGTTAAGAGTAATGTCTATAGAGAGTCTTGCATACTCGTCGCTAATAATGTTCAACATACTAGAGCTGTTGGGGTAATGGGTGCACTTCAACATCTTAGCGGTTGAACAGTTTACTAGGCCGTAAGATCTATGAGCAGCCTTGTAAACAGCATATTTATGTGCTTTAGCGTAGAAATAGCGCCATCTTATGGCATGGATCAATCGATGCTGTATTACCAATATCTTATTTATTTATTTATTTTTTGCTTGTAGGAATTTAAACATGACTCAAACAGGAGAAGATTGTTACTTTTTCTATTACTCAACATGTAATAAGGTGAGTCTTTTTGTATATATTTATATATTATATCGCCAAAGTTATAACGTCTGACTTTTAAATATTTTTTGTTGTAAAACTTGTTGAAATAAAAAGCATATGTAGTTTTTTTTTTTTTTTTATCTTACAATTTGTAACTTCATGGCTTTAATACTAAACTAATATTCATTAGTTTTTCTTTTAAGAAGTCTGAATTTTTGAATTAATTATACTGAACACATTAACAAAAACTAAATATATGTATTCAGAAAATGTACAAATATGTATATATATAAAATCTTATTTTGTTCAAAGTTAGATGATTCATAAATGTAAATAATATGAAAGCAGCCCAAGCTTTTCTTTGCCAAGAATCTTTAATTTGTTGTCAAGACAGCCTTTATAAGAAAAAGATGGATCCCCAATTTTACTGTGGTCTAAGATGTTACAGACAATAAATTTGACACTGACTATAGTAGTTTGAGATTTTTATTTCCTAGAAGTTTAAATAAATCCATTAAAAAATCTCTTAACAGTCCAAGTGTATTGTCTATATTAACATCTTAGACTAGAATGAAAGATAGGAATCCATCTTTTACTTATAAAAGTTGTCCTGGAACAGATTGAAGATTCTTAATGTAGATAATCTGGGCTGTTTTCACATGATGTACATTTATGAACCATTTAGCTTTGAGCAAAATCAGATTTATCATTTAAATAATATTTAAATACAAGTATATTGTCTATGCTGAACTTTATGTAATTAGAAGGGATTTAAACTCAGACTTTCAAGCTCTCTCTAGCTATCCTTTCCATCCCATACAACCGATAGACATGATCACATATGAAAAAGATAAATGATCTCCAGTACATGTAATTTGTGCTGAACCAGTACTTATCATTTAGTCCAGATCATAATATCCTATGCATACATATAATCAGTGCTCAGTTTATATTATATCATGTCATGTGTATTGGTTGTACGGGATAGCTGTAAGGAGCTTGAAAGTCTGAGTTCAAATCTTTTCTAATTACATAAAGTTCAGCATAGATAATATACTTGTATTTAAATATTACATATTCAGCTTGTATTCTGCCCATCCCTCTTCTGTGTATTTGAATGGACATATTAAGGTCCTATATGTGAGGGGTTTGAGTGACAACATCAATATGGGTATGATAGTAATATTGACATCAATAAGGACTAAAGAGTTGAAGGCTGGAGAAGATTGAAGCCTGACCATTTAAGTTTGAAGATTTGCTATCTTAATATAAACTGAGCACTGATTATATATATATGTGTGGGAGATTATGATCTGGACTAATTGATGAATGCTAGTTTAATACGAAATACATATATTGAAGATCATTTATCTTTTTCACATGTATGAATCCATTGTATGGGATTGAATGGATAGCTGTAGAGAGCTTGAAAGTCTGAGTTCAAATCCTTCTAATTATTTAAAAATAATGAATAGCAGTGAGATTTGAAACTTTTAAAAATGACTATTTATTAGTGTACTTGCAAAATAAGTTAGAGTTGTCTGTTAAATGAGGTTTATTTAAACTTCTAGGAATTAAAAGTCTTAATCTGTTATAGTCCAAGTGTTAACTTTATTGTCTACTTAGACCAGAATAAAAATAGGGATCCATCTTTTACCTATAAAGATTGCTTTGACAACATATCGAAAATTTTCGATGTAAATGAGCATCTACTGCTTTCATGTGATTTACATATAGATATATCTTCACATGCATACAAAAGCATTATAAAAAACATATGTAAAAGTGCTCAAATAGGTGATTTTAATTACTATATTCTGAAATGGTTGTGCATAATTATGAAATAACAAAATTATTGCTCATTCTTGAAAGTGGTTTAAAATGTACATTGTTAAAAGTTATTGAATAGGAAATTTAAGTTTTTAATTAGCTCACAACTAAAATATCTGTTTTATGATTTTTTTTATTAAAGGGAAGTTCTTGTCCATTTCGTCATTGTGAATCAGCACTTGGAACAGAAACAGTATGTCCTCAATGGAGAGAAAATCATTGTTTTAGAAGCAATTGCATGTACCGTCATATGGAATTAGTAGTGAGTATATTTAGCTCTTTTTTGGGGGGAAATATTTAAGTTACAAATCAGTTATTCTGATTTAAATTGATGTATAAGATGATTAATTTTGGAAATAATAATTACCAATAATAATATGATACACAGCAGTATAATTTTAATGTAATGTTTTTGTGAAATTTATAGATTTTTTGTAACTTCAAAAATATATATTATAAAATGAACCTTGTAAAATATCTATTTCTTTATATATGTATTATTCTAAGCCAGAAAAGACTGATCTTTCCAGCAACTGAGATTGTTTAATAGCTTTTTGCTGACAGATTTTTATTGCTATTATTATAAAGCTATTGCTTGTGAAAGGACCTAATAAACAAGTGCTTCATCTTTATTGACAATTTTTTAGTTTTACCATCGTTTTAATTGCTTCTGTGATGGAATTAAGATTACCAAGTTATCACTTCAGTGATAATAAATCTGTTAAGTTTGTAGTGATTCTTCTTTTAGTATGATTTTATGTAAGTGGAAATATTGGGATTCATTCTTTGCAAAGATGCATCTTGGTCTATAAATAACTCTTTCATGATAAATGTATGTGACATTCTCTAGAAAGGCATTTTTTAACTCCATATGCAAACTTACTAGTTTACTTAATATAAAATTTTGATAATATTTATTTTTATTCTCATAATTATTTTTTTTTTTTTTAGTATTTTTGATTCTACTTTATCTTATTTTACCTATTATATTGCTGTTATTGTTTGTCAAAAATTATTCAGATTTTTAGGTTTAGAAATATGTATAATTGCATTTGAAACATAATATTTTAACAGAAATCCATTTGTTAGTTTGTATTTAACTTTGTAATTAATGTTGCATTTTTAAAATACCACAATAATCAATTAAATATTTTTTGTCAGTGCAGTTTTATTAACCTTTTTATATGTGTTGACTATCTAACAAGCAGTCTTCTTAAGCTTATAAATAACAATACATTAATGTTATATGATAGAATTTAAAATATATATTTTTACAAAATTATGTCTTATAAGACATTAATGTGTTATCATTTATAGTTCTGAAGAAGACTTCTAGATAGTCAAAATATAAGGAATGGGTAATAAAAGTATATTAATAAAAAAATCTTAAATGTTATTTGAAAAATATTGATTTTTCGTAATTATAGGCTGTCCACTCTGTTCTTTATATTGCCATTTTTTAATACTTCTACTATAAATGTTATAAATTATAGTGAGATATTTGGCATTTAACACAGCAGAATTATTTCAAATGTATAGAAATTTGCAGTCATAGTATAAAAGAAGAAAAAGATCTCGGAATTTATTGCAAGTTTTTCATAATAAGACAATAGGATTGTCGTGAAAATAGAATATTCATAGAATTGCAAGATGCTAAAGAAATATTGGCTATAAATTATTAATTAAGATCACTTGAGTGTTGACTTTTTTTATTACTTATGAGTAACTTTCTACTTTAGTTACGGTTATTGTTATACACGTTAGTGTACTATAATTAATGAATTCAGAATTTAAAATAAAATTTTTTAAGATTTAGCATGTAAGTTTTGCTATAACCTATTGCTGCACAATTAAAATAAGAATCGCCAGGTTTAGACTAATTTCTTGCTGTGATTTTTATTATTTAGTTATTATAATTTTATTTTTGATTGAATTTTGCATTTGTTTTAAAAATGATTTTAGTTGCTATTTTTTTTTCCACTTCTTAGTTCATCCTTTGACAAGCTCAGAGCTAAATCCTTAGCTGAGTTGCATTAAAAAAAAAAACAACTAGGTTCAGATTAATTGAATGAAATTATTAAATACTCAATTTGCTATTAAAGTGTTTTATTGACATGTAACTTGCCCAAGCAATTAGAAATTATTATTATAGAGATCTAAGAATTAACTATTCTTTAAACTTTTGTTATATTAATCTTATCAGATGACTTAGTGTGGCTAATTGCCCCATTTTATTTCTTCTTACTCTTAAGATATCTAAATCAGTCATTTGTATGTATTTTCCCACAAACAAAGCAATCTTCTTTTTTTATCAAAAATATTGTTGTGTTTTTGCCGGAATTCTCAAATTCTAAATTGGAATGTTTATTGATTAGAGATTAATATAGTTCCAATAATTTGTAATTTTAAAAACAAACCTATGCTTTATTGTTAGAGTCATACTTTAAAATGAGCATTAAAATTATAAGAAATACTTGATTATTAATATGAAAAAAATATATTATTGATTTTCATGTCATATTATTGATAAGAAATGTTTGTTTATTTTTTTATGAAACATCATGTTTGCAAGTCCCTATAAAAAAGAAACAATAAGATTACAAAAATAGTGAGGCTGAAGGTTGCTACTGATATGTCAAGTCTTTTAAATTTTGTGAATAATAAAGGATTTTTTTTTAAATTTTCATTAAGTCTAAAGTTTTCATTTATTTATTTGGATTTTTTTTAAAAAAACATAAAAATATTGATTATAGTTTTTTTTTAAAAATGGAAATTTTGTTCTTATAGATGTTTTTGTAGTAATTAAATTTGGAATGACAACTGTATATTCATCAAAAAAATGCTGTGTTTAAGTTTTGTCGTATTGTCTCAATTGGACATGTGTTGACATAGATTGTTTAAATTTACCTTTATATATATACTACTATATCTTATTTATAATGTATTTTACAGTAATGTTTTGTTAAGAACTAATTATTTGTGAACAAATATGTCACAAAAAAACCTATCAAAAATTTTAGCGACATGTTATATAAGTCTGTTTAAAATTATTATACAATCACTAGTTTCTTTTTATAAAATTTTTCTATCTGCTTTAAGAATATCAGGTCTTACATGGCTATGTATATAAGGTTATCAATTTAAATACATAAAAGTTCACTAGATTTATTGTTAAATAAGTAATCTTCAATTTTTACATGCTTGTAATTAAAATTATTTATTTTTTAGACTAATAAAATATGTTTACCTACGAAGTATGTAAAATAAAAATGATTCAATATGTACTTATTATAAGAAAGTAATATAAGAATGATTTTTTTTATTTTGAAAAATGGTAAGTTTAAAAAAAGCCAAGAAGTAAAAGCAATTTTCTTTTTGATCATATATTTATAATTTTTTCCCAGATGCATACTGATCTTTTATGATTTGTGTAAGAATTATCCTTCAGAAATATTGAAACGATTATGAAAAAGTGTTAATTTAAAATGAGGGAGTCAAGAAAGTAGTGTGTGATTGTATGATTTTTATATGATGTGATTTCCAATGTATTTTAAATGAATGAATTCATTATTTACTTTTCTCCCCCAAAAATAAGTTGTAGCATGATTTTTCAAGATGCTTATAATATAAGCCCTAGTTAAGATTGTTGTCACATTGACAGTTGATGGATGTATTGAATTATAAAGTAGTGGATGTACAAATAAACAATATTATTGATTTAAATGCTTTAAATAAATGGTAATATAAATTATATGGTGCTTTTGTATTTTGCTGTTGACAATTTTCGACAAATATAATTCTACCTGTATAGAGAAATAATTTATCTACCACAACTCGGTATATTGAACAATTTATAATTTCATTTATATATTTTGAAGTACTTATTTATTTATATTTAATACTTAGATTTTAGAATGCTTGATATAGAGTTTCATTATGGTACCTTTTAAATATTCAAAATAAAAGAAAAATTAGTTTGATTTCTTAAACTTTTTTTTCCTCCTGAAAAATTTTATTAAAATATGGAAGTGATTATAATAATCAAATTTTAGCTTAAGTTAAATCATCATTCTTTCTCCTAAAGAAAAGTTTTTAAAAGAATACCCAAGCAGGCTATTACAAGTAATTTGGAAAGTATTTGCAATGTGCACAAATTGATGCATAGTTGGGTCATATGTGAACCATCATAATTCAATACGCCATATGTTATAGTTGATGTACTTAATGTACACATGCAAAATGTGGAAACATTTTCTGAATTTTTGTGCTTGCATTCTTTTGTTGCTTTTGTGTGGACAAATCATTCTTAACTGTATGCATTTTTGTTATCATTTCTGCTTTGCAAGTCTTCAATTAACACTTGATTTAATGGTAAATTTAAATGGAATAATATTCTGATCGCCAGATAAGATGAGTGAAAAAAGAAAGAACTATTCTGGCAAGTACAAGAAAGGAATTGTGTGTGTGGAGGGGCTGGGCTCCCAGGGTAAGAAATTATTTGAATAAATGTACAAATTTTGGACATGAAAAAAATAAAACATCCCCTGAAAAATAAGCCTATGATATCTTTTGGAGCAAAAATTAATATAAGATTGGGTCTTATTTTCGGGGAAACATGGTACGTACAATATATATTTTAGTTTGAAGGAACTTATTTTTAAAACTATTGTTTAGAAATTTTATTTTTTTTTATTTTTTGTAGAAAACAAATGGTTTTATTTTTTTTAAGCATTATTAAAAATTTGTTAATTTTAATTTAATATTAAATTTATTATATGAAGTAATTGTGTTATTTAAGACTTTCAACACACATTAGTCATAATTTTTTTGTAATCTTGTACTTATATATTTTAATCTTACATTTTGTCTTTAAAATAAATAAGTTTGAAATATAACTACAAAAGAATTAATAGTTTAACAAAGTGTACTTAAGATTTTAGCGATCTAGTCATTTAAAAAGTTATATTATTGTAATTGTGTTTTTTACATTTTAAATACTTATACTAATTGGTAAATATTTTAGAAAGACCGTTCACGCATTCCTTGTTTTTGGGAAAATAGACCAGGGGGTTGTAGAAAACCTCATTGTGTGTTTATGCATATCAAACAACGCTCTAATGTTGAAATAACTTCCAATAGTAAGTAATTTTATAGCTTTTTTTTTTCTAGTAGCTCAATATGTTTTTTTTATAAATTTATTAGATATTTGTATATTTTTATTAAGAATCAAATTAACTATTTAATTTTTTAATATTATTTAATATATATATATATTGGAACAGTTTTATTTTTTTATAAGTGAATGAATAATTATCATTTTCAATTTTATTTTGTTTTGTTTTTTATTATTATAGAAAATTTGCTTTATTAAAAAAAAAAAAAAAAAATTCATTCTTTGTGATGGTGATTAAAACCAAGTACAGCAGTAATTTGTAACAAGGATGAAAATAAATGACTGAATATTTAATAATTATGGCAGAGGTTTACACATTGCTTGATTATATGCTATTGGGACTATTGTTATAATTGATAAAAATGCCCTTGCTAGTGTTGGTTTTTTATTTACAGGCAAATTTTCTTTTACTTTTATTACTGTTTATCTTTTTCAAATGATAATAACAAGGTCCTTTTACATTTAGGTCTTTCTGCCTTTGCTGTCCTATTGGTTTATTGTCTTGTTCACTTGACAAGTTTAGTGTCATTTTGTTGTCTAATTTATTGGTCAAATTTATCATTTTTTTCTTGGATATTAATTTTTATTAATGCTTTCTTAAGTTGGAAGTTGTTTTATTTTTATTTCCACTGTCAGGATTAACTGATCATTCAATTTTTAAACATTTACATTGCTGTCACATGTTAGTGGATTTATGTGGACATGCTAAAATTAGTACATTTTTGTTAGTATTTTAGTGTTGGTTTTTTATTTACAGGCAAATTTTCTTTTACTTTTATTACTGTTTATCTTTTTCAAATGATAATAACAAGGTCCTTTTACATTTAGGTCTTTCTGCCTTTGCTGTCCTATTGGTTTATTGTCTTGTTCACTTGACAAGTTTAGTGTCATTTTGTTGTCTAATTTATTGGTCAAATTTATCATTTTTTTCTTGGATATTAATTTTTATTAATGCTTTCTTAAGTTGGAAGTTGTTTTATTTTTATTTCCACTGTCAGGATTAACTGATCATTCAATTTTTAAACATTTACATTGCTGTCACATGTTAGTGGATTTATGTGGACATGCTAAAATTAGTACATTTTTGTTAGTATTTTGCTTCATCACAGATTTCTTTATTGCTTAATATTTTTATCACACTTTGAAGCTTATCATGACCAAAGAGAATCTTTACATATTATAAAATATTTTGTTTTATCAGTTATTATAATGTTTTTCAGGTATTTGTAAAGTATTTACTGTACAGCCTGCGGTGGCGCTGTTTCTGTGTAAAAGAACAGAATAATACCGCTTTCGCGGCTAACCTTACGGCTAATACACGACTAGCGATCATATTAGCCGCTTCAAGAGACAATAGATGTAGTAGTTAGAATCCGCTGACCAATTCTTCCGCGCTCCTAACTCTATGTCTAAACTAACAACACTAGATGAGCGTCTAGTTTGCCGCTTTTTCATTGCGGCATTAATTCCTATGCATAGGGAGCAAATTTGTATTCTGGCTCAAATTTAATCTGAGAGTGTGGTGCATTGGAATGGTTTCCAACTGTTTGTTTGTTGAGGTTTATGATTTTCTATATTTCCCAGCTGAGATCTTTTGACGTACTAGTAATTATCAGCGTATTCTTGAGATTTGTCCGAGCTTGTTTTTTGGGGGGTTTGTTGTTATTTGGAACCCAAAAGAAGTATGTCAACGTCTCTGTCAGACGATTGTAGTTGTTGGCGAAAAAGTACCGTTTCTGTCGCGACTCGGACGAGAGTAACAAAACAAGAACAAAATGGCTATCACGTTATTGCAATTGGGGGATGTCCCAAAAAAGTGAGAAAAAGATGAAGTTTATTTGGTTTAGTCATACGTGGTGAATAAAATTTATTTGATTTAAAAGAATCTGTGTTTTGTTTGTGATTCTTTTGATCTGTAAGTCAATTAATTAACACCCAGAATGTCAGTGTTCAAAGGGTAGGGCATTACAGCCGAGTGTGGTGGAGTTGGTTGTACAGCTTTGTATTCTTCTCAAATCAATCAACAACACGCTTCTTTTGATTGGAAGAGAATCGACTCTCTTGATAGATATCTTAGTCAAAATACCAAACAATTCTTTTCGTTTATAAGTAAATACGGACATCTGAGGCAGAGTTTGTTGGACAGCTTTGATTTTTTTTTTTTTGCTAAACCAATAAACAGCAACCCGCATTTTTAACAAATTCAAAAAGAAAGTGTCGATTCTAATTTTAAATAACAAAAAAAAAAATACGTCTGTTTAAAAAAAACCAGTATATTAAAAGGCAAAAAAGAAAGTCGTATGTAAAGCAAATTGTGTATATTTGAGATATTAAAAAAAAAAGTTAAAACTGTCTCTTATACTTTGAAATGTATCGAATCCAAACCAAAAAAAAAAAAGACGTCTGTCAAAAAGCAGTAGATTTAGAATGGAAATCAAAAAAAAAAAGGTGTATCTGAAAAATTATGTACTTTTGAGATACAAAAAAAAGTCAAAGTGTCCATTATATTTTTAAATTTATCAAATGAAAACAAAAAAAATAATGATGTCCAAAAAAAATAAAACAACAACAATATATTAAAAAGAAAAAACTACAGCCGTATGTCAAAATACGATATATTAGAGGAAAAAAAAATCTAGTGGCCCGGTAATGTTATATCGCTCTCAATTGTTTTCTATTCTCAGCCATATCTTTCTGATGGAAACAATCAACATTGTGCTTTTTTACAATATCTTTGAGTTAATCTTTATAATATAAACCTAATCTGCCTTTCTCATGAGAATCGTGCTTAAATTTACCATATACACTCTGTAAGAAATTTTGTGTTGTTCATTTATTTCATATATTCACTCCAACCAAAGATGTGATTTTTACAGTAATAGACTTTAGTAGTGATATTAGCGATTAAGCCAATGCACATGCGCTTTAAAGATAACATTTATGTATGGGAAAATCTTAAGCATATGGAAATGAGAGCTTGAAGGTGTTAAGCAATCACTTTAAATTAGATTTGTTATGTTTGAACGAATGACACCTGCAAAATCTTTACAATTTACGACTCGTCATTCTTTAGTTGAAATTGAACATATATAATGAGATATTATTTTATATAGCACTATGTTTTAATACTGTAATAGTGATATTAGCGATTAAGCCAATGCACATGCACTTTAAGGATAAATTATAAATAAATACTCTCACTTTTTTCCATACACAAGATATAGTATTTTAGAAAGAATGCAATAAATCCATCCATTCTTTCAACCCACACATTTATGTATGGGCATCTATCAAATTGAAGAATATATTAATTGGCCTTATGATTTGTAAAATTTTCTGGAGCATCTTTAAGTGAAACTATTTCTAATGTCTTTATGATGTAACAATAAACCATCCAAGTTTTACTTTTAATACAATAAATTAGGTAAAATAATAGCTTTGCATTTAATTGCAATAGAACCTTTGGTGAAATATCCTATTCTTGATTTGTTGATATCAGTACCACACTAGAGTCTGTGCTACACTTTAATATCTAAGTCTACTTTTCTATTTACAAAATTATTAAGATATTTAAATGGGCTTACATTTTTGAATTGATAACTACTTAGGCTAAAGTCGCTAAAGATTTTTCTTGCATTCTGTGGATCATTTTTTGAATTGATAGAAGTATTGTAAATATCATCTTACTGTAAATTCAGAATCCAAGATGTTTTTGATTTTGCTTTTAATCAATTCAAATTAAAAATACAATCATCAAATCTTGATTCATGTTTGATTAAGTTGTGTATAAATCATTCCAAAAACCACTACCATAAAAATTGAAAACAATATTGGAGCAAGAACATATCCTTCTTTAATACCAGTTTTTTAGTTTAAATGTCTCGATTTTACACTTCTAGTGATAACACTTTATTTCATTTCATCATATATAAGTTGAATAACATGAATTAACTTTAGTAAACAACTAATTAATTTTAAACAAGCCATAGGTCTGTTTGATTAAATGAATCAAATGGTTTGATCAAATCAATAAAAGCAATATATAAATCTCTTGTTTTGACACCTTTCTTGCATTTGGCTGATAACAAATACTATGTCTATAGTGCTTACTTGATTCTCTAAAATCACATTGAATCTCTGCTAACCAATCATTCATTTGTGACAGGAAGCAACCTATTCTTCAAAATTCTTGAATATACGTTGTTGTAATGGATAATAATGATATTCTTTGATAATTATTGCAATATTGTAATGCCACATAAAATCTTAAAAGCTATACATTATTTTTAAATTATGAAACAAAATAATGAATAATTGTTTTTCTATAAAAGCTGTATCATTCATATCATTTAATTTTTTCTCTTTATTTGGCTTTTATATCAAACTGCTGTAAACATGATATACTTGATAATATCATTTTATTCATTATTTAATAAGCTTTCTAATAACTTATGGCCACAGTTTTTTTATCATTTTTTAGATACATATCAAATTTTGCAATTATTAATGGAGAAATTGTTAGCCATATAATATTATAAATATTTTAATTTTTCTATATATTTTTTTAATAGTTTTATTTTTACCATAGTAAAACATGAAAATTTATAAAGATTCCCTGAATTGTTATTTCAAAATTGTTTTTTAAAAAATGAATTATTCCATTTCCACTATCTTTAAAGAAATTGAAAAGTTAGTCGGAATCTGGTTACTACATATGTATTAAAGTTCTTGATTTTGGAAAGTAATGAAAAATTTTTTATGCAAGGCATTGGAAATCCTGGAGATTTTGCACTTTGATTTTGAATCTAGAAATTATTATGACATTGGATTGTTAACAATTGTTGCTCATCGTATGGATTGTGATTCTAATTTTGTCATTTGATATCTACCAATAGTTAAGAATCTCATGGATTAAGGCTTCTAGTTTTTTATAAGTTGTCTGGAAGCTGAAATATGATGGGCAAAACTAAAAGTTCCCAAAGAGTTTAATTGTGATTTGAACATTGGATTAGGGCTACTGTGTCACTCATCTTTGCAGTCTTGAGGACTGAGTCTGTTGCTTAGAGAGCTCCCAAGGCTTGCTTCCTGATCTTGGATGGAGATCGGGATGTGGGTGTATTGGGTTCTAGTATGGGCTTCATATGATAGTGTCTGGAACTTGGGAAGGTTCCTGGGGCCTGGACTCTGGTTCTTATGGGCGGGGGGGCTGGGATATGGGTGCTATGGAGATTAGTACGGGTTTCGTCTTTCTCGTCTTTAGGGCAGTGGAGATGGCGTGATGCATTGTGGTTTTGATCTCTTTGTTCTCTATGTGATTCATAGGTTTCTTATTGGACTATGTGATAATCTGTAGATGGCATATGATGTAAGCATGTGAGATTTAAATTTTTGATTAGTGCTGCAGTGTTGCTTATCTTGGCTGTGAAGACAAGAGAATCTCATGCAATCTCATCCTTGGATGACTCGGGCCAGAGAGTTCTACTATGGTCTAAACTTCAAATTGGGGGTGCTGCGTCACTCATCTTTGCCATCTGGATGTGACCAGGGTCTGGTGCTTGGAAGGTCTCACAAGCCTGGGTTTTGGTGGGGATTAGTAAGGGCATTGGATGAGAGAGTCTGAGCTTTGGAATTCACCTGAGGCCTAGTTCCTAGTTCTTAGAGGGGGGGGGCCTGGGACGCGGGTGCTGTGGGGATTAATACGGGCTTACACTTTCTTATCTTCTGGATAGTGGAGATAATGTGATAATTAGTAGTCGTGATTTATCTAGTTGCCATTACAGTCGGGGATTACTTAGTAAACTATGATAGAAGCTAGGAATGGCAAGATGTATGTAAATACAATTTAAGGTTTTTCTATTCACTCGATAAATCAAGTTCTGCATTGTAAATCATAGTTTGAATGTTAATAAATCATATTTTGAGAAGAAAAAAAAGTTTGTGCAAATAATTTTTATTATGCATATGTATGGTTATGACTTATTACATAAGCACATAATGATATATATAAATTATTTATCAATGCTATTTTTAATAAACATTTGAGAACTAATTATTGCATGTTCTAATATTTATTTATTTTGTTAGGAACAAAATAACATTCCTCACATATCTTTTGTGAATATTGGTGTGTAGCATGAATAATTTATGTATACAAGCTGAGAAAATTATATCACATGGCCTTATAATCTTTTGGTTATAGTTTTTTAATCATATAGACCAGGGATCAACAAACTGCGGCAAGTGGATCAAATGTAATTCTTTGATCCCAATCTTGTGGCTCTTTTTATCATGATAAATATAAGCACGTTTTTCTTTTCCTCGTGTAATTTGTAAATAAATATTTTGATGATTTTAAGCAAGGAAAAGTGTGTATTACAATATTGTTTCTTGAATTCAGCCTTATTATAGAATATTTATTGTATATGATGAATATTTAAATATTAGAAATTTATGAATAAGTCAAACTATCAAAATAATTTTATTTTTAAGAGAATTTTTATCTTTATTGGGATAGATACACATTCTATTCTATTATTAAAATAAATGTTCAAATATATCCACAGTCATTCAGAAGTTCATATTTTTCACGAACATAATTTTTACCTCTTTCCTTGCAGCACCTTAATGGGGGTGTGGGGGGGGGTAAACAAAGTGGCTCTTTATGTTAAAAAGTTTGCCAATCCCTGTTATAGACCATTCTTAAATGAAATTTTCCCAATCACTTAGGTTATATGAATGGATAAATATATCTCAATTCCAAACAAATTGGACAAAAAACTTCTATATCCAATTAATTTAATTGGAATAAAATTAACGCAACATTCAAATCTGTCTTTCTATCTAAAAAACGCTATCGAGTTATTTAAATTGTTACATATTTTCTCTCATCATTATTATTTTTCATAGATTTTAACTTTATGACAAGTTATTTTATTTTTGCATCATGCAAGCAGAAATTCTTCGGAAAATTGTGTAAAGTTGATATTATAAACTTATTCACAGAACAACAAAATCTAAAAATATTATATGATTATTTACAAAACAGATCTCTAAAGAATCATTTAAATGAAAAAATGACATATAGATGGCATTGTTATAAGAAATGATGGGTGTTATTTATTTAAATAATTCTTTGAATATCTGATTTATGTATTATCATAGTGATGATTTCAGAATCAGTTGTTCTATGTCTAGGTTTATTCAAAGGAAATAGTGTATAATAGCTCACTTTTTGCTGATAAACAATGATTAGAATAGAATATTTATTGTTTATTGAACTATAAGTGTATAATATTTTTCAAAACACATATATAACATAGACGTTTTTTATATGTATATAGTATAAACAAAATTTTAAAATAATATATTTATTAATAATAAATGGAGAGAATATTTTATTTTTCAGAGTATGTATTTCTGTATGCACTCTGGGCAATATATATATATTTTCAGTAACCTTTTTTCTCATATAGAACAATAGACTCTTCTCTCTTTTAAGAATCTCTCCAATTATCCTAACGTTTAATGAATATTCAGAAATCTTGTAAAATTTTTACATTTAGAAAATATTTTAGTAAGCAAATACTGTACATCAGAAAGGATAATAGAGAAAAATTAAAATATATATGCTTTCAACATAAACTGAAAATATTTTAGTAATATATGTAATCTATATATTCTCAGCTCAGAGAAGGACCAATGGCTGCTGAATATTAAAATTTGCAACTTTTAATGGGTTTTTTTTTTTTTTTGTTGATTTATTTACATTTTTGTTTATTTGTTTAAATTTTACTTTGGATAGCATATAATTAAAATTGTTTAGTTAGATACAGTGTAGTTCGCAGTTCTACAATATATAAATTTTAATATGGGTGCCTTTGCATGGAATTATTTTTTTTTAAAAAAAAAAATCATATTGGGTTTCATATAAATTTTATTTTATATTTAAATGCTTTCATTATAATATTATGGAAACAGGAATAATTATTGTTTTTAACTTAAGAACTTTACAATACTTGTTTTATTTATTTAAAAATCATCACAATGAATAGATATTCATTTTAGATTTTAAAAAGGGGCAATTTTATAATCTACACAATATGAAAATAAAATTTATTTTATTTATAATAATTTTTTTATAAATGTGCAAATTTAGATAAAAACCATTAAAATCAATAGATTTTTAAAAAGAGGGATTTTTTTTCATAAGTGTGTGAATAATACTTGCAAATAATCAAAAATAAAGTTGATTATACATCAAAAAACATTTTCATTTTTCAAGTATGATTTATAAGTCATTAAAACTGTTAAATGTGTTATAAGATATATAAAAATACTGAAATTTTATTTTCAAAAATCTTTTTCTTAAAATTTAGTCATATAAAATAGATACATTTATTATATCAACAAATAAATATATTGGCTATTGTTGTCTCCATATATTTTTTAAAATTTATTATAGTAATTTTACCAGTGTTTGTAGAAACAGTTGAACCTGTTTCTGAGGCTGTGGAATTGCTTAGCAATGAACAACCTGGCAGTAAAACTCCTCCTTATGAAGAAGCAACTTCAGTAGCCAGTCATATGGTTGAACCAGTAATATTTAATCCCAATGAAGAAGGTAAATTGCAATTTCTTTTAATCAGTAGATTTAATATAATGTTATTTTATGTATATGTGATAAAAATATAAGTTAAGATCGCTAAATTTATATTCTAATCAATTATTGAAAAATTAATATGAAATATAACACAAAGATGTTCAGAAATTCCCATTTTCTTCTCAGCTTAATGATCTTCATTTGTAACTTTATTTCATATTTAGTTCTGGATATATTCTATCTTATAACTTTAATTCCTAGTATATTTAAAAGAAGAAGTTTCAGCATACTTACTCATATATTTAAATTATGAGCGCTAGGAATGCTAAGTAAGAAAAGCTTAAGAATAAAAGTTTTTATTATCTTATGCTGAGCAACTTTCAATATCTTACTCTTGATATCATTCATACTCATAGCAATAATTAGTGGATGACAGGATTGTGGTATAAGATATAATGTAAATATATACAAATAAGTTTTACGGTTTACTTTTTAGAGAGATAGAAACAGGATTGCTTTTTATTTATAGAGTTAGCATTATTGGTGATATGCCAAGTCTCCTTTATCTTACATTTAGAGTCATTTCTTTCTATGCACTCTAAAAAGTGGGCCATATAACTCATTTGTATATATTTCCATTATATTTTTCCCATAACCCTCTCATTCACTTGTTATTGCTTTGAGGATGATATCAAGATTAAGATATCGGAAGTTGCTAAGCATAAGATAATAAAAACTTTTATTCTTAAGCTTGTCTTACTTAGAGTTCCTAGTGCTCATAATTTAATTATAATTATAACCAACATATATAGAATTATTCATATCATATAATTGGCCAGTTCTATTCTAACTTTATTTTTTAGAAGTCGTCTTTTTAAATTGTGTTTAGTTTTTAAAGATAATAAAAAAAAAATTGTTTTTTGAATTACCATTATACCCACTTAGTGCCTGATCTTTATGCAAGAGTTCACCATTGCGATTATCATTAATTTGTATCCACTTCTGATTTGCAATAATTATTCGCTATAGGGATCATTTTTTTAAATGCCATTTTGAAAATGATGCATTTTGTAAGGCTGATGACATCATAGGATAGTGATTTTATGTTATCCGAAGAAAATTGGCAACATTCTTGTTAAAAATGTACAATAGAGTTGATTTATTATACATACTATAATATACAATATTACGGTATACAGTATTTTAATTATAAAATTAAATGTGATTAATGTACAGTACTTTATTTAATTTTCATTCAGTGTCCTTGTAAGCCAGTTAATTTCAAAAGTAAAAAAAAAAAAAAGCCTCATTCAATATAATAAATAATCAAAAGCCTGTTTGATGACATACAACAACCAAATGTATTATTATTTTTAAAATGTATACATTAGCTTAAAAACTGTATATTCACTTTTTTATAGATTATAATTCTTATTAACAATATTTTACTTGCGATAAAAATTATGATCATCAGAGAATTACATAGATCAACATATTTGTAAAATTTAGTTACTATAATTGTAAATTATTTTGAGGGAAGAAAAAAACGATTTTGTGCATTATACAATTAATAATTAACTGTACATTATCAAAGTTACTAAATATGTGTAAAATATTTACTGCACAGTATTTGCTCAATTTTAAATCATAGTAGTATAATTTGTTTTAGACATATCCTTAATAATTAATTTTAAATTGTGTATTATATTAGCTAAAATATTTCATTAACTAACTTTAAATTAAAACTTTTCAGTCAAGTTAAAACTTATCATAAATTTAAAGTATTTTCAGTAAAAATAAAAAAAAAGGAGAAAAGTAAATGATTTCATGAATTGTGCAATTAGTTGTCAACTTTATATGATCAAAACTTATTAAATCTAAATTAAAAATAATATTTACTTGTTAAATTTAAAATCATAATCTTGTAATTTATTTCAGACATATCTAATAATAGCTAATAAATTAAAATATTAAAAATATGGAAACGGTATTAAGAATAATCTGGGCAGAAAGTTATAGAACAATTAGTGTATTTAAATATTTGGAAAGTTGATTAACTGATGATGAAAGAAACAATAACAAAATTAGAATGAAAATCACAGTAGCTAAACAATCTTATAATAATGTAGGTAATATACTCCCCCCCCCCCGACCATTAAAATTAAATTTGAGACAGTCTTGTTAAATGTTTTTGTTTAGAATATAGCTATATATTTGGCTAAAAAATGTATAGTTCTGAAAATGAGGAGAAAAAATTGGAGTCTTTAGTAAAGATATGGGTATGAGGAGAATGAAAAGAATAATTGGAAAGATATCAGAAATAAAAGAGTAAATGAAATAAGATTATTTATTTGTGGAAATTATGAAGAGAAACAATAGAATTGGGCATGCACTTAGAAGAAGAGGAATTATGAAAGATGTATTGGAAAAACAGTGGAATATATAAGGAAAAAAGTAGACAAAGAAAAAAATTGATTGATAATTTTAAAAATATCAATAACTGTGAATATATAAAAAGTAAACCAAGAGACAAAGATTTGGAGAATGTGGCCTGGTTTGAAAGATAATTAATAATCACAATAATTTAGGTAGAAAGATTCAGTATATATATATTGTAAAAAATATATTGATTTAATTTATAAATCAATAAATAATATCTTATTTTAAAAAAAAAATGAGAGATTGCTATATTGACATATAATTTGAGTGATCCATAAATTGGAAATGAATTAAAATAGTTCTTCAGGTATCTTTTTTTTTATTTGTTTTATTGATATCTTGCCGTATTTGTAACTATGAACTTATATTTGTTTATAATACAGACCAATGTAAAAAGTAAAAAAATGTAACATTTAATTGAAAACATTTCTATTGTCTTTCAAGTGATCATTTAATTATAACAAATTGTAATATACATTTCGATGGTAAATTTAAAATAGTATTACAATAAACAAGATTTAATAATAAAAATGTTTTTTATTGATATTGCAATATTTAGGAATATAAAAGCGTAAGCTTGTGGTTGAGACCTGTAGAGGTCCCTACCTTCGCATTTTCATGCGCATATTCTTGAGGTTTACAGCCTTAGTAAATATTACTTATGTAATTAATGTGTGTTTAAATAAATTTATAATAGATGATATTATAAGATTGAAAACATTAGACATCTAATATATTTATTCATTGGGACTTTAACACTAAACTGTTTTATTTTGGGGTAAACAAGTACATTCTTGTTTAATTATAACTTTAAATCTCTTATTTTCTTCACTTATTTTCATTATTCTTAATAGTATAAATTTTTATTCTAAACTGTATAAATTTCATCAATCCTATTTAACATTTACTTGAGTTTATCAGCTCTATTTGCAAACATTATCATACCATCGACAAATCTATCCAATAAACCTATATTTTTTTCTAATAGAAATTTTGTTCTTATTTAAACAATACTCACTTAACAAATCTTTTAAATTAATAAGTCCACCCTACTTACAATCAAATTTTCCAGTTGTTTCTAATTTATTGAATCAGATTTGCTGATATGACAATACTTGCACATAAGTATGAGGCAAAGACTTATAGATGATTGGAACAAAATAAATGTAATTAAAACTAAAGAAATGAAATTAGATGGTGAAATGAAAACAGAAAGAACAAGCATTGGTTAGATCATTATAAAATAAATTAATACTGTACTTCTAGATAATTTAAAATGATGAAACTGCTAATATAATTAATGAAAAGCGTTCTGTTATCGTTAAACAGGTTTTTAGTAAGTTTAGATTATTTTCTATTGTACTGCTAAGCAAGGTACATGTTGTAATAAGTTCGTCTAAAATTATTAAGAATAAAAATTTCATAAACAACGTAGTTTAAAATTAAAATTCTAATGAATCATAAACTGTCAGTAAATGATTGAAGTAAAAACATCTTGTTTAAATTAATAAAAGGAAGTTTAATGTAGAAGTTTTAAAGAGTTTTTTTTATTATTAGTTTAAAACAGTTTGCTAAAAGTCAGTAGTAAAGTTTTACAAATTAAATAATTAGAGGGGGGGAGAAATCTTAACTTGGCATAAACTAAAAAAAATCTCTCTTTCCTTTTATTTAAAAATAAAATGAATATATATGTGTGTGAATAAAGATTGTATTTAAATATAAAGAAAATAATAAAAAAATAATAAAACAAATGAAAGCTTATAATTAAAAAATTTCACTCAAGGATTGCATATACTAAGAATGGAATTAGCAATGGCTACTAATTAAAATCCATAAACAACAGGGATTAGCAATGGCTATTAATTAAAATCCATAAACAGGATTAAGTAAAAGGCATCTTAAGAATTTAACCAAAGCAGTGGACGAATTCAAAAACTAATTAAAGAAATGACAACAAGGTCATCATATAAATAAGGCCGAAAATTTCGTTAGTCAGTCATACACATATCTAGAAGCAGTTATATGTATTTCTTAATCAAGAAAATGCAGTGTTGAGCAGTTTTTGGAGCGTGCAATGGACTTCAGCCTCAGTCTTCAGAACATCAGCAGATTCTCTGATAGAAATAATGTCCATCTAACAAATTGAAGTTGCCAGGAATGTCTAACTACCTGAAATAGAAGTCACACGGAATAGCAATCATTAGAACCTCAACAGAAGCCCTAAATCCAATTGATTGGTAAAACACACACATGAACCAGCAAATAGCAAGAAGCCATCACGTTCCAAAATCCTATAGGTAATAACATTCTCTTATTCCAATTCTCATATTAATTTGAGTAACCATTGCTATCTTTGAAACCTCCAATCAGTAAAAGAAATAAACTCTATAGCATGCATAAAATGAACTATTGATATGCATGTTTTAATGCCTTGTAGTTATTTAATGCTTTATATTATATTCTATTGTGTGATTTATTAAGAATGTGTGTCGTTATATATAAAAATCATAGTTAAGATTTAAGAAATTTTGTAATTAGTTTACAAATTACAGTAAGCATATTAGTTAAAATAAATTATCTTTGAAAATTAATATTTTGTCGGTCAATTCTTTACTCATACCACTAATGAGAGCAGCAATTTATTATATTATCTTTTTGATTGAGCTAGTTGGGATTTTTTAGGCACTGAATTAGTTTGTCATCATTCAGAGCACATTAGTTACCTTTGTAATTAACTGGCGCCTAAAGTTTACTTTGAAACAAAAAAGTGTTTTGAATGACAGGTGTTGAATCCAGCAGTGGAGAAGATCTGTGGCCTTGAAACATAGTCGTAGTTATGTGTCTTATATATAGCTCCGGCTTGTTCATAGGTACCCTCTGGGTATTATGCTTCTCTACCTAAGGGAACTGGTGTGGAGCAATACTTAAATTGCATTGGAGTCGATCGAATGTATAGTAAATCATTTTATAATATCATATTTTTATGTATAAAAGTAAGTCTTACAATTTTGATATCCCAATTTCTATTTTCACTAAAGAATAAAATTGTATGCTAGATTTTGTTTCCTATTCGTTCTACTACCCCACCCGGTTCAGTATGTTATTCACTAAAATTATATTTTAAAAAACAACTATGATAAAAATTCTATTTGGAATGAGGAGAAGAAGAAAAAGGGGAGGGGGGGGGGGCTATTAATGATGTGAATTCAAAAAAAAAGAGTCAGTCAATTTAGGATATGAGTGGCAATAGAAAAGAGGTGAAATGAGGTTATTATATTTCAAAGCAAATTACAGAATATATTGAAAGGACTTACAAAAAAAAAAAATGAAAGTAATTTGATGATATTAAAACAAACAATAATTATGAGGATTTAGGGAGGAAAACAAGAGATAAAAAAATTTAGAAAGATGGATTGATGATTTAGTGTCTAACACAATATCTTTGAAACTAATAAATGATGATTTCAAAATGTTCATAAATTAAGTCAATATGTTTAAATGAAATTTTCCTGTAAACACTTAAGTACTGAGACTTATACTTTTTAGAGTTATACAGAAAAATGGATTAATGATATCAATTTTATTTACTCATTTAGATTTGGACAAAATATTCAGTTTAGTGAAGTCAAAATAATTCTTTGTAATTTTAAAAATGGAAATTCTGCAGATCTTCATGAAATATCTGAAGTTTTAAAATTTGATGGTGATATGATGTTTCTATATCAAAAATTCTTTGATAAATGTAAAACAATTTATATTAAAGTTTGTCAATATAGTATCTAATTTTAATATAAATAAGCTTGATGTCATAAATATTAGTTATTCTGTAACTACTTAATTTCTGAGTTCTATATTTGTATGCGGGTTGTTAACTGTAAATCTTTTATTCATTTATTGAGTTATTTGAATTATATTTATAACACATAATATTGACAATTGTTTTTATAAGTAAACCCTTATTCTATTTGTCAAGTTGCTGGAGAGAGTAAAAATTCATGATATTTTGTTTCTAATCCAAGAGAATCTTGTATATTTTACTTATAGCCAGTTTTTTTCTAAAATGCACATCTGATAAATTCCTCAGACATGTTTTTTTTTTTTAAATTATTTTTAAAAAAATAATGTCAATTATAACACATCGCCAATGTAAATATATAAATTAACAGTCTTTTATTAAGTGTCTTATAAGTTTAAAATATTAATCAAACATTATTTTTATTACTTTTTTAATAATTAAATTTAAAAGTACATAATATTAAAAATTATTGTTCTATATTTGTCATTAACATATAATTGATAATAAATATTAACATATAATTGATAATAAATATTACTAATGCATGCCTATTTGTTACTGTTATGAGTTGATTTCTTCCTAAATATGTGATTTTTTGCTAATATGTTTACATAATTCTATCTATGCTGTACTATACCCTCTTTCTATATCTGCTATTAAATAATGGATGACCATAGTCATATGAAAAGTCAATATATATCTAAAAGCAATGGTTTTTATCATTTCAATTGCATCTTTTGTCTCTCCACCTTTTCTAAATCAAACTGTTTTTTATATAAGAACATCTATTTTAAATCTGTTTTACTGAGGATCCAGAGCAGCATCTTATTGTGTGAGAAATTAAGCTAATTGTTTTAAAATTCTCATATTTAATGGAATGTAATCTTTTTATAGTGAAATTATGTTATTGGAAAGTACTTTGAGCAGTTATCATAACTGCTTGGAATTACTCTTCTTCTTTTTTTTTTTTTTTGGAATGCAATGAAAAACTTTGAGTAATGTGTTTTCTAAAATGTATTTAATTTTAGAAAAAGAACTTCTATGATAAATATCATGAAATATGCTAAAAGTACTAGTATTAAATAGGTTGCAATTAATGTGATATTTAGTTAGTGTGACATAAAAATCATGTCATTTATGACAGTTTGCTCAGAATTCAATTATTATAAGTGGATGTAGTCCTAGTTTAACAATCAGAGTCTTTACTCTTGTTGATAAGTTAATCACTGGCTATATGTCATGCATATTATTATAGTCACTTTTGCTATTGTATTTTTTTTTATTTTAAAAAAAGCCACTATTCAAATTGTTAAGTGTAAGAATATTTTGAATGTTAATACTAGCAATAATAATAAAAAAGGTCTGTGATTATATTAAAACAAAAAGTGAATATAACTGACAACATAAATGTGATTATAGTAAATCTAAAATAATACAATTTTTAGAATGCTTTAATTTATGGTGTGGTATATTATAAATCACATAAACCAAATAAAAGAAAAAGATAAAACACCCATCTATTATGGTATGCAGACAATTACAAGAAAAGTGATACAATGACAGAACTGGAGGGTTTGTTAACTATATAGATAAAAGATTGCATGCAAAAGTACTTATCTTTTAGCAGAACAACCTTTGAATGAAATTTGAATTAGTGAAAGAAATTAGAAATAAAATAGATAGCAAAGAAATATTCACCTCTTGTAGTCACTAAGTTTGATAGATTTAAAAAACAAATAAATTAGCAGCAAAACTGCCAGAGTGAAATGAGAATGCTGCATCTAAATATCCCAATTCTTGTAAGAAAATAATTGAAGAAGGTAGATAGATTGATAAACAAATTTTTAATATTTATGAGATTGGCTTAATCTGAAAAAGAATGTTTTTCAAAACTTTTATTTGTAAGAAAGACACATTTTAATATGAGTTTCAAGTGTTTTAAGAATGCTTACCAGTTTCAATAGGAAATAATGATGAGGGAAAATTTAAATAGAAAGAAACTAGGGATTGTTTATAGGGATTAAAAATTTTACACTCTTCTAAAAAAAGCTACAAATATTGAATATAAAATGCAATCATATTTAAAGTACTATTGATTGTAGATAATACACCTGATATCCAATTATCCTTATCTTATTGTGTGAAAATGTAAAAGCAGGCAAACACTATTTTTGTCACAACCTGTGAATGAAAAAAGGAAACATTTAAGTTTTATTATTTAAGAAAAACTTGTGAATAAATATTTTTAAAATTGTTGATAATTTGTTTTGACTGATTTCTGGAGAAATTCCTTCAAAGAATGTAATTAAAAGTATGTACTAAGCTAGCAACTACTTCTGATACTATATAGAAACATATTTGTCACATTGTACAAGAAATAATTTAGAAGCTTCTTATTTTAGAAATGAAAATGTTATTTAATAAATCACAAATATTGGATGGAAAATTAATTTTGATGAGCTAGAAAATATTGATGTTTGCAATTGCTCAATTAGAATAATTGTTTGACAATGATTTTTTAAGAACTCTTTTTTTAAAAAAAAAACTGACAGTGTTATTAATGAAAATAATGTGTTAATGAGTAAGTTTACTCCAAATGAATTTGAAAATATAATTTTATGAATTGTTAAAGGTATGAAACAAAATTTTGTAAATATTGATTCTTACTTCAGTCAAGGCATCAAATTTATTAAGACATGATAAACCACTTTATATCTTACAAGGATATGTATGCCAATTTGAAGCAATAGAAGACACTTCAATCAATCTATATTGCTAATATTTTTTTTTAATAATGACATTTTTACAAATATTTTTTAATATAAGTTTTTTCTCTCCTTAATTATGTCATTTCATTTGAGATAAAAGTTGAAACAATAATTTGTGTTTAATATCTATTGCTGATATGTTACATTAGTAAGCAAATAATAATAATAAAAAGTTATATTTAAGAATTTTCTATCCCTACTTTTATTGAGTTGAAATTACATTATTTTAAATATAATTTCAAATAATGTGAATGCAAGAACTGTGATCTTTTCTGAGAATTCATTATCTATCCTGAAGTCTGCTTATACCTTAATAATATGATTATATACTCTTCTAAAACAAGCATCTTATTTGAATCTAGTTTTATATCATTTTTTTTCTTTTCATTTTTTAATATTCTATTATTGCTATTAATATATAGGGTATATGAGTACAGATTTTCACACGGCCCAGCACTCTATCTCAGATAAGTATTATAATTATAATAAGCGCGAGAGGTTTGCAGCCTTTCAATTTAATTTCAACTGTGCGCTTTATAAAAAAAAATATTATTTACATACGTTATTGTAATTTAGACTCACTGAGTTAAATGTGAAGATATTTAAAGCTTCACACTTTCAAACCTAAATGCTTCAGATTGGCTTAGACATATAGAAAGACAAGTAGATAAGAGGGTGGACCGCCCTTTTTTTGCAAAATTCTTTGTCATGTGTTTACAATTTGATCGCTATTCAGACAGCCATCATAACATCTGATTGGCTGTCAGATAAGTATTATAATTGCAATAAGCACGAGAGGTTTGCAGCCTTTCAATTTAATTTCAACTGTCTGTGCTTTATAAAATAAATATTATTTACATATGTTACTGCAATTTATAACATCTAAAAACTACTGCGTAGTAAATCGTAGGATTTCGCGCTGTGTGTTTGTAATTTAGACTCGGTGAGTTAAATGTGAAGATATTTAAAGCTTCATGCTTTCAAACCTAAATGCTTCAGATTGGCTTAGATATATAGAAAGATAAGTAGAGAAGAGGGTGGACTGCCTTTTTCTTGTAAAATTCTTTGTCATGTGTTTACGGTTTGATCGCTATTCAGACAGCCATCGTAACACCTGATTGGCTGTCAGATAAGTATTATAATTATAATAAGCACGAGAGGTTTGCAGCCTTTCAATTTAATCACTGATACACTTGAACACATATATGTCGAAAATATAAATAATCACCAATATATGTATTTCACGCTATACCAGCAATCATCAGTTGGTCCAGATTATCATCTCCACACATATATGCAATAAGTGCTCAGATATATATTAAGATAGTCAGTCTTCATACTTTTATGGATAGGCTTCAATCCACTCCAACTCTTCAACCACCCATCCAATTGAAAATCTGATGATGGCCTTTGAGCGTTCCATTATCAGATTTTCAATTGGATGGACGTTTGGAGTGTGGAGTGAATTGAAGCCTGTCCATTAAAGTATGAAGACTGGCTATCTTAATATATATCTAAGCACTTATTGCATATATGTGTGGAGATGATAATCTGGACCAACTGATGATTGCTGGTTTAGCGTGAATACATATATTGGTGATTATTTATCTTTTTGACATATATGTGTTCAAGTGTATCAGTGATATGAGATAGAGTGGTGAGTGGTGGGTCATGTGTAAGTCTGTGCTCATATACCTTATATATTACATATACTTATAAAGGTATACAATAAGCCTGTATTTCAGTTATTACATAGTAGAGATGTTTATCCATCCCTTGTATATGTATTAAATGGATTATGTCCTGTACATGAGGGGTCAGATTGACTTTTAAGTCAACATGGGTGTGACAAGAATCTCGACCTCAGGGTGGCCTTTGAGTGTTCCATCATCAGATTTTCAATTGGATGGACGGTTGAAGAGTTGGAGTGTAGAGTGGATTGAAGCCTGTCCATTAAAGTGTGAAGACTGGCTATCTTAATATATATCTGAGCACTTATTGCATATATGTGTGGAGATGATAATCTGGACCAACTGATGATTGCTGGTTTAGCATGAAATACATATATTGGTGATTATTTATCTTTTCGACATATGTGTTCAAGTGTATCAGTGATATGAGATATAGTGGTGGGTCGTGTGAAAGTCTGCTCATATACCCTATATATTACATATATTGATACAGGTATACAATAAACCTGTATTTCAGTTATTGATATTAATGAAAATAATACAATTATTTATTAAAAATGAATAACTCTAAATTGACTATAGGCTTTGAAAGATAATTTAATTTGTGTTTGCCATTCTCTGAATAAATAAAAATATAATGGATTATATTTTTAACTGATTGTTATAGGGAATAAGTTATTCTTGGTGTAATTTGATTAATACGGACAATAAGAAAAGAATGTGACAATCTGCACGAAAAACTTTTTAAAACCAGGCCAAGAATTATTGAAATGTAGCAAAAAATTAGCCAATAAGCCTATTAGCATCAAGACAATGAAATAAACTGATTATGATGTAGTAGAAATAAGTTTACTTCATAGAAAGATGAAATTGACCATGTTGCTAAAACGGATAACTTTTGAATACAGATCCATAATCAGGATGTTTTTTTAAGTCTTTCATTTATTTATTTTTATAATTGAACATACTTGTGAAAAAATTATAGGCTTATTTTGCGCAGGTTTTAATTGAAAAATAGTAACTTGGTGTTTCTTTTTCTAAGCATATTCTTGTAAGAATTCAGAAGTAAAATTTAGAACTAAATTCTATCTCAAATGATTTGTTAGAAAAAAATGTGTAATAAAAGATTTTAGAAAATAAATAAATAGAAGTGGTAAAAAAAAAATGTAATGGAAGGCTATACCATAGAATTTTACAATTTAACATTGCAAATATACTACATAAACAAGTTTTTATTTTCAGTCTTTATGCTCAATTGAAGGCATAGTTGCCTGATTTAAATATTAGTACAAATTTGATGTATGAAATAAATATGTATTAAATCTGTAATAATTTTTATAGTTATGATTATAATTTCTCCTAGAATACCAATTTTTTGTTGTTGGAAGAAGTTAATGTGAAAACAAAAATTTTAAACTAAACAATGATAAAGTCATTGAGATCTATAAAGAATAACTAATCAGATTAAAAAAAAACTAATTCGCAATGACCATTGAGATAAGTATGAATATTTTAATATGATAACAACAAAATAAAAGTCACTTGTGAATAGAACAAGAGAAGATTTAAATCATTAAATTGTCAACAATTTTTTTTTAGTTATTGGTCACTTGCTGGCGCCATTGTGCTTAAGAAAGAGCAGCTACATCTCGTCAGATCATTGGAATTTAATTTTTAAAAATAATTTATTTTCTTTAATTTTTCATAGTAATGGAGAAGCAATGAGAATATAAGTGATCATTTTATGAACTTAGATTTAGTATTATAGAATACTTGTTGCCATTATCATACAGATAATGTAGGCCAGATGACTTGAATCTCAATGTTTTTATAGAGAAATGTTATATAACAGAGTTTATAGAGTTTCAAAATTTTTCTCATCAAAGTCATGATGAAGGAAAGTTGATGTGATTCTACTATCAGCTCAACTAGTTGGTGGGCGTCAAGTATAAAGGCAATTAGAAATAAACATTAGAAATAATAGTTATTTCATTAATTTTCTGCCAAAAGACAAATAATGCACATTAAAGCAATCTCTTCAAGCCTTTTTGTCTCTTGCTTTCTCCTCTAATGCTCGTAACTGTTTCTCTTTTAAAGATTATCAATCAATGATTTTTCCCCTCTTTTTCTTATACTCTCTATAATTCTAGTATATCATGCATAATTTCTCTGTGGAAGTAAATACTAATATATTTCCTCATAATGTGATCTTTCATTTACTAGTTTCATAATTTTTTCTACTAATTTTTTTGTTCTCATTTTTATAATTTGTTCATGAATTTTTAAAGCCATAATCCAAATAAAATATTTAATTGGTTTTTTTAAATTTATTTATAATTTTAATAGGTCACAGAATTATTTATCTTTATTAAAAATCCATTTAGTCATTGCAATTTATTTGTCACTACTTTTGTTATCTGATAAATAACCTTGCAAATATTTAAAAGCTAATCTATTCTATTTATTGTGTCTAGTAGTTATTTTTGATCTTTTAACTATATTGTAGTGATATGAGTCTGGCTCTCTCTAATGTAATCATATATTACAAGCCTCCTCAATCAAATTTAAAAGGGATAAATCAAATATTCTCAAATAAAATGAAAGAAAATTAGTATAGAAAAAATTATCTTGATTGCTGTCTTATGCTCATCGAATATAATAATTATATTTTTATTCATTAAAAAATGTTTGTAAAACTCCTACATCCCTTATAAATAATATGCATAATTGGGAAGGAGTTGCTCATATTCTCTTTTCATTTAATATTGGCCTAGACATAAAAGAGTTATAAATAAGTAATTTATAGTTTCCTGTAGATCTGGTAAAGGATTAATATAAATGTATAAATAAATAATGTATAAAGATTCAATGATTCAGACATAATCTGGAATTAATTTTTTTGTATTAAAAATATATATATTATAACTTTTCTTAATGATTTAATTAAAATTAAAATCTATCAAAAAAAACAAAGAAACTAATTAAAGATTATTAAGTTTAGTCAAATAATATATAATTAAGGGTAATTAAAGAATTAAGTAAAAAAAAAAAACTCCAACAGATTAGTGGTAAATTATTAGAAAAACAAAAAACAGGATTAAAAATAAAAAATGAACAAGCTGAGGCTTTTGGGAAGGTTGTCCTTTATGGAGAGCCAAAATACATATCACAAGCATTGTATAACTTGAAAAGATTTCTATTCTATCTATGGAAGCATTATACATTGTCTTAGAAAACTACTAATGTAGTATTTTTCAGTACTGAATCAAAGATTTTGGAATTCTGTGTCGTAAGAAGAACAAACATAATTTGTTAAGGTCACCCAATGTGTTCCGGCTGTATCTCGACCAACCTTGAAAAATGGCTATAAGAAGTTCAGAGGAAGAAAATATAAAATATAGTTTATTTGCTAACAGAAGAATGGTTTCTCATTTTCTGCATCTTGTACAGCATGCAGGTTTAAGCAGAAGATTGCCAAAACTTAGAACTCGCTGAATTAAGAAATGGAAATTGGTTTAATTTTCTGTGACATTTCAGACACGGACTTATCAATCTGTATAGTAAGCAAGACTTTTAATATTTATGTGCATATGGATAAGAGAATTCCATAATTTATGAATTTCATACATATATTTTATTGCATGTATTTTTGGTATAAACATTATTTCAATTTGTTATTGATGAATATTAGTTTAACATAAATTGAAAAACATTGTTTAAATTTGTTATTGATCAATATTAGTTTAATATAAATTGATTATATTTTTTTAAAATGTTGTATGTATATTCAATTGCGACATATGTGTTTTGTCATATTTTTATTTTATTATTATGTTTATCAGTTAACACTTTACAAAGTAATAATGTCTATGGATAATTTCCTACATCAATCTAAATTATGCTAAATATCTCTCTATAATCTCATTCCCGTGCCTACCCAGCAGTCCTCCACTGATTCTGAGAGTTCACGTTTTGACATAAGCAAAGTGTTGTTACCATGAGAACTGTAATAATTGTGCCAGAGGATAATTTATTCATAAGAGATCTTTTCTAGAAGAAAATGGCACTCTAGATCAAAATTATTGGAGTTTAAACCCTATATATTCAAATAAATTATGACCAGGAAATACTATCGGTATTTTATATAAGCAGTTACATAAGGGACAGAAAGTGGTTTGATCATTGTCAACAATATCCATTTTATGTAAGTTTTAATTAATAGAAATTCAAACATCAATTATAGGTAATTGATAAAATGCATATTGATTTAATTAATTTGGTTATATGCCAAAAGTGTTATCTGTGCATATGATCATTAAATATAGGCACTATCATCATCATCAATAGGGGGATTTCAGGTACAATATTTTTACAAAATCTATCTTATATAATATTTATTTTTTTTTTGCTTTCCACAAATATTACCATGTTAGCAAATATAATACTATTACCTATGTTAATTCTGTCCTGATTAAATCATTATTTAACAAAATTCATCTAAATATATATTAAAATATAAATTAGACATTAATCCTATTTCTACATCTGTGCTACTTATTTTCTAATAAACATCTTGCCTTCCATTTTATATATTTTTTTTTTTAAATATGCAATAAAATAATTTAATTTATGTCTTAATTTTCACTATCAATAAAAATATTAATCTTTTTCTTTTCTCTTTTCCATATTCCTTCTATATATTCTATATTTATATTTTTTCTAAATACAAACTGCTTTTCAAAAAGACATTTTAAATCTATTCAAGACTATCAGTAATCCTTTAGCTGTAAATGGGGTTAAACTAATTGTTCTAAAATACTTAAATTTCACTGAATTGCATCTTCTTTTTTTTTCTAATGGAATCATAATCATTGAATGCAAATCTTAAGACTACTTACCTAAGTCATAAAAATACATTATAAACATCAAATAATTCTTTCAAAATCTTTTTCTTTATAGTCTAGAATCTTAATCATTTTTTTAAACTTTGCCTATTTTAATCTCAGTTAAGTTTTGATAACTTATTTTTTTTATTATTCTGCAAGTTATTTGCTTCTTTTTTTTCAATTAATATATTAAAATACTACTAACCATTACACAACCTCCAACTTTATATTTAAACTTGTATTTATAGTATCTGTTATTGTGAATTTACATCATTTTTGGACAATAATCTAAGGTACCAAATAGTAATACCAATCAAATCTCCAGATTAGTTTCTGAATGTTAACCATTGGCATTTAAGATATATTAAATTACGAATATCCATCTATCAAGATTCTTTTATTTCTATTATCTTATCCAAGTCAATGTTTTGAAGGTATTTAAATATTGATAAACAGAGCAAAACTCTCCATACAGTATTGCCACCTGTGCTAAACAGAGTAATCAATGGATGCCAGAAGGCTTGTGCATAAAATCCCTATCTAATGCCTACTCATCCAATATCCCCAGACTAGTTTCTGGCTTGTGGCCTTCGTCAGTGAGGAGCTTTGGATCTAAGAGCACTGCATTTAGATCTTAGGATCTAATGCAACCCTCTAGCAACCACCTTTTATCTCTACTTAACTACAAAACTATGAGAATGAAATTGAAAACACAAAAAATATTTTCAATCTAAGCTCAATAGCTTATATAGTCATATGGGTCTGAACTCAGTTCAGCACCCATACATTTTGGTGTCTTCCGCTCTTTTACAACCATAGCCACCACTATCCTATTAGGCAGGATTGGTGTTAAACCATTAAGCATCACATGATCACATTTCCTATACTAGCACATTAATTGTTGATAAACAGAGCAAAACTCTCCATACAGTATTACCACCTGTGCTAAACAGAGTAATCAATGGATGCCAGAAGGCTTGTGCATAAAATCCCTATCTAATGCCTACTCATCCAATATCCCCAGACTAGTTTCTGGCTTGTGGCCTTCGTCAGTGAGCTCTGATGAAGGCCACAAGCCAGAAACTAGTCTGGGGATATTGGATGAGTAGGCATTAGATAGGGATTTTATGCACAAGCCTTCTGGCATCCATTGATTACTCTGTTTAGCACAGGTGGCAATACTGTATGGAGAGTTTTGCTCTGTTTATCAACAATTAATGTGCTAGTATAGGAAATGTGATCATGTGATGCTTAATGGTTTAACACCAATCCTGCCTAATAGGATAGTGGTGGCTATAGTTGTAAAAGAGCCGAAGACACCAAAATGTATGGGTGCTGAACTGAGTTCAGACCCATATGACTATATAAGCTATGGAGCTTAGATTGAAAATATTTTTTGTGTTTTCAATTTCATTTTCATAGTTTTGTAATTAAGTAGAGATAAAAGATGGTTGCTAGAGGGTTGCATTAGATCCTAAGATCTAGATGCAGTGCTCTCAGATCCAAAGCTCCTCACTGACGAAGGCCACAAGCCAGAAACTAGTCTGGGGATATTGGATGAGTAGGCATTAGATAGGGATTTTATGCACAAGCCTTCTGGCATCCATTGATTACTCTGTTTAGCACAGGTGGCAATACTGTATGGAGAGTTTTGCTCTGTTTATCAACAATTAATGTGCTAGTATAGGAAATGTGATCATGTGATGGTATTTAAATATTCTTAATATTTTGAATCTAAACTAACCAGCTGGCCCAACTTTGTAGATTTTTCACTCAAATGTGTATTTTGGTGATTTATTTTTAAACTTATTGCAAATACTTTTGATGTCCCTTGATAGCTCATGTTTATATAAGTTGTTTAAGAATGATGACATGAAGAGGCTTGTTGCTATTAATGATTTTATTGAACTCACTAAAATACTTATTGATGTAGTATTATATATATATAGCTGAACATGCAGGTTGAATTAAATTATCTATGTTTCATTAGCTTCAGTAGCATAAAAAAAAAGAAAAATTTAGCAGATGAATGGATATTTGCAACCCAATACCCCTCTGGTAAAGGCCAATAAACAAAATGTAATTAAGAATGTGATTTGTATTATTATCTATTGTCCGTTGATTATAGATGTTACTGAAGTCTATATAATTTTTAAATTTAGTTAAAGACTTGTTATTTATGTTAGTAATCATTTAACACATTCAATGCATTCATTTTATTAACTAATTATTTATCCTTTTCAGCTTTTATTAATGCAACATTTTTGTGAACCTGCTTTCTCCATCCAACCTGTTTTATTCTACAATTTTTTTTAAGTCTAATACTTTTTAAAAAATTCTTCTTAATTGTTTTCCATTTCTGTTTATATTATTTTTGCCTAGATTTATATAGTTATTTTTACAAAGTACATTTAAAACTAGTTTCCATATAATGAATTACTTTGAAATATAAAATCTTTTTATACTTACATTTTCCTCGTATTTACATAAATTGCAAAGCACATTTAAAACATCATGTAGTAGAATAATCTGAAATATAAAATCTTTTTTATAATTAAATTTTTCTCTACAATAAACTAGTTTAAAAATATAAATTTACTGCTTGCCTAACTGGACATTTAAAAAAAAAGTGCTTTAAAAAACTTTATAATTTTTTTTTTTAGAATCTGATAATGATAGTTTACCCAGTACACCATCTAAGTTACATCTTGGTCAAAAATTAAATAATGGGCACCAGAAGCTTGCTTTGAAGGCAGTTATGAAATTAGGTAATTTACACTGATACTATATGTTAAAATTGTTTTCATTATCTGTCATTTGATGTCAGTCATGCTTAAATGACTTTTCTTGTAAAATTTTAATAATTGTTAATGGTTTTAATTCATTGTTAGCTTAAGTATTATTGCTATATTTTTTTTGATTTTGTGATCTAAAAATAAATTCTGGAATTTAATGTATGCAAAAGAATAAGGCAAATCAAATAGAAACTTGTTTATGAATTAATAATATGACTGTAGTTCATGTGTAAGATTTAACATCTACAACTGGTATGTGATAACGGAAGAAATTTTCATATGCTTTAATTTCATAGAATTTTAAAAATTGAACAGCCTCTGCCTCAGTACTTTTCTAGATATGTTTGTATTTTGCAAAAATCAAATTAATTTGAATTTTTTTCGCATAGTATAAGTTTTATGTCACTTATTTGGGATTTAGTGATATTTCATACCTTTTCTAGTCTAAGTGATTTTTTGAAATCTATAGTTATATATTTTTATACAAATATAAATACTTATTGTAAATATTGTTCACAAAAAAAAAATCAAATATATTTATTATAAAAGTAGATTGTAAGAAAGCAATTAGCTAATTCCTATTAGAAACTATTTCAAACAAAGTAATTTTATTTCTCCATTTTTTCTAAATTTATGACTATATATTTTTTTAGTTTTTTTATACAAATATTATTGTAATCAATGCTTATAACAAAAAAAAAATCAAACTTGGAAACATAGTTATATCATAAAATAATTTTTTTCTTAAAATCATTATCAGATACCAGTTATAATGTTCTACATTATAAAACCATGTTAAAGCCATTGTGGGTTAAGAACTATATAAATAACCCAATATCCTATTCTGTTCAACATAAGATAAAAGTTATAATAGTTTATATTAGTATATATGAGCGCTTTAATACACTGGGTGAAGAAGCTATTAGTGGTAACAAAAACAAAGTAAATTAATCAGACCTAGTACTTTCGAGGTTTTTGTGGTTTAATGTTAGAAAAATAGCAAGGAGGTATGTATTGTGATATTATCAATGGAGAGAATAAAAAAAGTTAAAAAGATGAGATTGAAATAATATTTATTCTGAATTGAAAGAATAGTTTTATTAGAAAATTGAATTTTCTAAGAAAACTGTCAAGTCTTATGTAATAAGTGTTTTCATTAAGTTTTATTGGTTGTGCAATCAAACATTCATATGTGATTTCATTTCTACTGTCATTTTTAAAATGTTGATTACTATAGAACAAAATATTGTTAAGTCAATATAGAAATTTGTTTTTAGGAAAAGGGCAGACTATAAATATTTTTTGAAAATTATCTGTTTGCATGCAGTATTTGTGTAATTGAAAAATATTAGTATTACTATCTTTATCATATATTTTTTTTAGATAATATTTATTTTTGTCTATAGGGATACTTTTTTAGAAAAAGATTAGAAATACAATCCAATTCAATTCCATCTCTCTATGTCATTAATTATAATCTATCACATCATTTACTTTGGACTTTTTTTTAAAATATTTTAGAAAAAAAAAGTATACTTTGTTCAAACAAATAGATATATATATTTAAATGTTTTTTTTATTAAAAAGTAACTTCTGTTATTATAAATCTTAATATTTTAAAATTCATTATTAATCTTGAACACATTTTTCATAAATAGATTAAAATTTATTTTAATATCAGCCTTGTTTTTTTTTTTACATTGTGAAATTATATAAATAAAATTATATTATACAAATACATGGGAAGTGCAAATTATGCTATATTTGGATCCATATCTTCTCGCATACAAACGTACATAGTATATAATAGCTCAAGTTTTGTTGATAAACCTTGATTGGAATAGAATACATATTGTTTATTGAACTGTAAGCATACAGTATTTTTAACATTCATATATATATAACATAGATATATTTTTATAGGTATAAGATGCATACATAAATTACAATTGTAGTATATATACAATTTTAAAATAATAATATAATTATTCATGATAACTTGAGGGGTGGTCATTACATATATTTGACTGTGAGTTCATTAATTCATTTACTGGAACAATAAAAATAAGAAAAAAAACTAACTATATTTTTATCTTTTTAAGTAAATAGCAAAATATCTGACTTTCATCACTATTAAATTTGCTTTGGATTATTTATTTATTTTCCAATATTTTTTTGTTTTTAAGGTATCTTGAAATTAGAATCTCTTTTATTGTTTTGATATCATATCAACTTTTAGTATATTTTAAAAGTTTGTAAAACTTTTAACATTATGCTTAGAAAACATTTTATTATGCAAATAAATGTACTGTACATCAAATTTGGAAAGGATAATAAAGGAAAAATAAAATGTATGTTTTTTTTTTTTTTTCAAAATAAGGTGAAGAAATATTAATAATAAATATGATTGTATACGGTGCTTTGAAATGTATTGTAAAATATACTGTATTTGTAAATTTTAATTTATTTATTTTTTATAACATGATAGCATATTGCTCTCAGAGTCATAAAAAGTATTGCTTGCAGATTGTAAAATGTATTAAATTTATGAGGTTTAATCAGTTTTTTGTTTGTTTATTTACAGTTTTGTTTGTTTATGTTTTTTATTGGATAGTGTATAATTGAAGTCATGTAGTTTCACTGTTGTATATATTTATACAAATATTTTTTTGAATAAACTTTTGTTGGGTTTTTTTTAGTATCACATTTTCTTATAAAGATCTGTTTTAACCCCCCCCCCCATATATATCTATATATACCTGGGTCTCGTTTTACGCAATAGATATGTTCCTCAGAAAACTCGCGCAAAAATAGATGTAACTTACATTGAAAAAGGGGGGATGCAGTCTGTGATTTTTCAAAATTCGCGTAAAAGCAAAGCACCAACATAAAATTACTTTAAAATTCGCGCAAAAAAAAAAATAAGGAAATAAAATATGACTAATAAAAAATTTCAAATTTGAAAAAAATTGATACAAGACAAACTTTTTTTAACTATAATATTTAATTTTATTCAAAATAATATATTTTTATGCATAATTTACAGTACAGTAATTTACATTTTTTTTATACACGTTTTAATTATTATAGCTATTTGCCGAAAAACACGTTCGTTTGCAAACAACTAGCGCCAACTTCACATTCATGTTGTGTCAGTGGTTTTCTGGTGACAACATAATTAGTAATTAATCTTTGAGACGATGATTTTATTAATTGTTTATGAAACTAACAACTAAAAATTAAATTCTTATTTTTGTCTTTAATTTTCAATTCCGTTTAAAAATCAAATTTCACATCACATTAATTTCAAGTCGCCGTAAGTAATTTTTAAATTGTTAATTACAATTAAAAATCAGATTTTAATTTTTAATTGTCAAATTTAATTGTGCCCACTGCTATTACTGACCTTTTAAAAATAAACTTGTGGACACTAAATGATTAATAATTGATTACGTTCTTTTTTAAAAAGCAAAAACAGAATGTGATTTAAAATGCAAAATTAACACGCACAATGTTTGAACAAATTTACATTATAATCTTGTAAAATTTAATGTGTGTATACATAAAATGTGGAAATCATGATTTTAATTTCATTATTGCATAAAATCTTACTATTATAAAGCACTGAAAATATTGAAATTACTAAGATGAAAGTCGAATTCCAATAATGTGCTATTACTTTCAATATAACGTAAGTGCGTGAAATTTATTATTTAAAGTAATAACGCATTATTGGAGTCCGACTTGCGGTGAAACATGAATCGCGTAACTTCAAAATCGTGTTAAATAAGTCCGCATAAAAAGAGACCCAGGTGTATAAGCATCTTTTAATATATTTTTGAAAGAAATGTATAAACTCATGAATACCTTTTTTATTAAGTATATTATTATCTTTGTAGACAATTGCACAACTTTTTATCTTATCAGTTTCATACTTAAATTGAAATTAATTATAAACTTTTATTGCTGTGATGTTTTAACACATTTTTTCTTTGAATAATATTTACAGTTTTATAAAACTTGTATTATTTGAAATATTTCTAATAGTATTTGAAATAATGATTGTTCTGTAATTAATAATTTTATAATCAATGTTTATTTTGTTGTTAATGAATGTAAGCAAGATGTTGAGTTTTTTTATTTTTACTGTTAAATTGAGTTATTTATTATTAGTGAACAGTAAAATAAAGAAATAAAATTAGATGTGATATGTTGGACTATTTCCATCATCTATGAGTGAATGTTGAATGTGTAGAAAATTTTAAACTTTATTTAAACTTTTCAAATACAAACAACTTGTTAGTAATAACACACAAATAGACAACACAGGTTAGTAATTACACAATGTTTCGAGAAGTATTATTCTCCACTCTTCTTCAGGTGTTGCTGGCCTATATGCACAGTGACAATATTTGCTTAGAAATAGCTCAGTTGGTAGAGCGTTTGCCTTAAATTCGATATTCAAGAATCTAAAGGTGCGAGTTCAACTTCTAAGCAAATATTATCATTGTGCATATAGGCCAGAAACACCTGAAAAAGACTGGAGAATAATACAAGTCGAAACATGAATTTATTAACCTGTGTTAGAAATAAAATTAGTTTGCTATTAAAAATTGAAAGTAAAATTTACACACCCCTTTTATATAATGTTAGGTTGAATTATTTTTAAAGTTTGAATAATATAATAATGAAATGAAATTAGTTTGCTACTAATGATTGAAAAGTATTCTCCCCATTTTTTTTTTTTTTTATATTGCTAGATTGAATTATTAAAATTTGAACTGTATAATAAAAAAGTAAAGCAAATTTACTGCTAATGAATTGTTTTTCCCTCTTTTTCATACCATTAAACAATTATTTTTCAGCTCTAATGAATGGTATGAAATATTTAGACTGTTTTGCAAACTTTCTGCATATATATTGTTAGATATTTTTAATATAAGAAGGGATTTACATTTAACAAATTTATGTAATTAAAGAACTGCCAGTATAAAATAAAAAAAAAGTACTATTTGTTCAGTGCTATCTTATTTGAATTTTTTTTTCTACTTTTTGTATTAAAAATTTTTTATCTGAGAAAATATGAACCTGAATGGTCATCTTGTTTGTTTGTTTTTTTACTATTGTTCAAAAATAGCCAAGATCATAAAAAAAATGGTCATCTTGTTTTTTTTTTTTTTTTTACTATTGTTCAAAAATAGCCAAGATCATAAAAAAGCTTTTTTTAAAAAAAATTTTAATAGCTATTTAAAAAATTAAATTGTTTGGCTTTTGTAAATACTAGAAAATCCATTTTCATCCTTATTTTAAATATATTTTCTTGTATTTGAATGAGCCTTATCTTTGAACATTTGAAAATAATATCTTAGATAAAATGTTACAATTAAAATTACACATTTATAGTGTTAATGGATGCTCTTAAAGGCTATGCAATGAATGTACTGACTAGTCTAGCAGGGAAAAGCTTTGGATATGACAATATCATCTAGTTAAGAAGTGAACATTGTTTATTTTTGCTAAAATAAACAATTATTAGGAGACAGTTTTTGAGGCTTTCAAAATTCAAAAGTTAGATCTTTTCGGTTTATTTATAAAAAAATTTCTGGGGTTTATTAAAATATATAAGCATTAAAAAAAGTTTTGACAATTTGTAATAGTTTTGCAGTGTAATTCTTGATAAATAAATCAATTCTATATGAAATAAAAATTTGAATAATATCATATAAATAAATAAATGTATTAATATAATAATAAATATTACAAAATTAATATTCTTAATACCTAATACAGTAAACTTACAGCATTCAATCTTGTCATGTTTTCAATATAGAAATTTTGATAACAGAATGTGACATTCTTATATAAATTTTAGTCTGCTAACATTAAAAAATGACATTCTAGCAATATATCTCTCATACAATTAATTTTAATAAGAGATATTTTTGTTTACCTTTTTTTTTTATGAGTATTAATGAAAGTTAGTAATTGTTGATAATTTCTTCTAAAATGTTTTTTTTTTTTTGTTTTTTCCAATATAATTTGTATTGTTTTAATCATAACAAATATTTTATGTATATATTCATAAATTTCAAAACTATTTGTTTTGAGTTATTTTTTGGAAAAAAATTATCATCACTTGATATAATTCAATTTTTTTTGTATTGTAATGGTCCAGGTTTTCCACGAGAAGAGGGGGGACACATCTCACTATGGTCGGCCTAGGGTTTTCTGGTAGAATGCTGTGAATGATGCAATGAAGTACCTAACCAATGATTGTATCTACCTCCAATGGGCTAGCTTAAGTTTACACATTAAATTCAGACACAATTTAGGCTAGTTCATCTATATCTCTCCCCCCTTTCGGATTCCATTACACCTCAGTATTCAAACTCAGGGAGAATGTTACCTTTGGCTCTCTTCAGGAGTGAATTTATCTTATATAGCAATTATTGTACCTGTATATAAGTTTCTGTTGACTTAAAATATATCCAACCCTATTGGTGTGTTACATATAATAATAGTAATACGCATGTGTGTGCATGTATATAGTTAGATAAATTGATGTATGGGTGTATGAATATTTTTAAAAATGGGGAACAATTTTTTTTTTTAAAAAAAAAAAAAATATTTTTTTTAAAAAAAAAAAATTATTACTTTTTTTTAAAAAAAAAAAAATATATATACATTTGTGTGTTGAGTATTCTTTTCTACCATATTAATAATTAAATGTGTTTATTACTTCTTCCCTTTTTCATAGGGAAAATTAATATAAAAAAAAAAAAAATAAAAAAAAAGAAAATTTATAGATATTTACTAATTAAATGGGCTGGCCCCTTTGATGGCTTGGGGGCTCGCCAAAACACCTAACAAATGCCGTTTACAAGGCCTGACTTACGGCTATAGAAAACATCTAATGTTTGTCTTAGCTATTAGAAGGCCATTGATGATGATGTAACGCAGAAATAATACGGCCTATTTCTGCTTCGCGACAATTACTGTGAATCCACACACTTATCTTTCGTGTACAGTTGATATATATGTGTGTGTAGTTTGATTAGTCAAATTTTTACAATATACGTTACACAATCTTTGTATTTGTAATGAATTTAAGAAACCTGACTTTATAGTAATTTTCCAAATGGCCACACCCTTATTTAGAGAAGGTGTAATGTGTAAAAGCTTGCCGAGGGTACGTCAACAGAATTCGGCCAAGTTCGCATGCGAAATCTCATTTTCACGTGAAATACCACGTAGTTCATAAAATAGCTAGCGATCGCGTAACTTTTTCCGCAGTTGCCAAAAACAGAAGCCGAGTATTTCTGCTGTCCAATAAAAATATACACGAATTTTTGTAAATTTCATAGAAAGCACATATTATAAACATGTTTAATAAGTAAATAAGACATTTATATGTGTTTGTTGTTGTTTAAAAAAGTTTGAGTTTTTTCTTTTGTCCGACTGCAGTTACGATTTTGATATCTTTTGTTTTAGCATTACAAACAACAGAACCCTAACCCTAAAACTAAACCTAACCCTAATCCTACACAGTTGTTTTGTTATGTAGAAAAAACAGCGATTTAAAAATAAAAAAAAAGGTTGTCGTTTACCAATAATTAAGCGAAAGACATCGCTAAATAGACACCGCAGAGTAGCAGCTTTGTCCAAAAACAGCGATTTAAAAATTAAAAAAAAGGTTGTCGTTTACTAAATACAAAATTAAAATTAAACAACTTTTTTAATAAAAAGGCATGAAGAAAAAAGTTATAGCAATCAATAAATTAATAACCAAAAAAAAAAAACAGCCATTCGATTTAAAAATATAACGCGGCCCCGAACATTGTATTGTATTGTTTTTGACTTCCAACAACGCCATCAAGTGGCTAAGCCCGATTACGTTATAATTACCAATTTAACAAAAAAAATCATTGATTCATTATTACAATGATCATGAAACTAACTAGCTAATTTATCACAATATGCAAATATATATATGCAAAAGCCTCATCATCGAATTCCAATGATCGCTGTTTCATCTTCTTTGCCCCCTGCCCCCCCATCTATATATAGTTAATAGAAAAGGAACATGTCTAGAAGAAAATTAGTCATTCACACCTAATAAACTAAATATGATTATCGTTAGTTAAATAAACAATTAACACAAACTCTTTCTTGCAATAGTGCGTGTACTTAATATGGAATAGTATCAAAAAATTCTTAACTTATCCCATATTTCATGATGGTGTCACTACAGAGGGAATTAACATAAACTTTATTTACACAAAAAAAATAATCTTATCTAACTTAATACCTTCCCCTCTATACTATATTACTTTTCAACATAATGGACTATTCCAAACATAAGCGCGTTGAAACATCCAAGTGTGAGAATTAAATAAGAATAGAAATTTACAAACGTGTAAAAAATATATATATATAACACATGATAAATCAATTTCTTTTTAAATTGCCCTGATTAAAGTTCTTGAATTTTTACTTTATTGCTTGCATCATAGTGAAGAGAGATTTATACATGGGTCCTTTTTTTTTTTTTGCTTTTGTTATGATGGTTATATGGTATGAGATCAACCGATAATGTGTGTCTATTGCAGATGGCACATAATCAAACTTGTTAGCCTTAATCCTGCTCCTTTTTGAGACTTACTGGATTTTTCTAAGGACTAAGCTAAATATTGGAGTGTCATTCACTCTGTATGGCTCAACTCCAATGTCTCGGTTGACTCTAAAGTATCCCAGTATTTGCTTTTGCGATTAGCTGGGTACACTCTTATCATAAATTAATGCTTCCACTTTTCTCTTCCCATTTTTTTTTTGATGTTATCTTTTTTTTTCTAGCTGGTCACTGATTGACCAAGGTATGGCTTTAGAATGTGGGTGTTATGTGTTCTCTTAACTTCCACTTCTATCCAAAACGGATTTGGACCTGACTGCTTCACAATAGTGAATGGTCTTTCATATTGTTTATAAAATTTTTGGTACTATTTTCTAGTGGTTTACTCATATGGGATATCTTGATAAAGACTATCCCTATCCTGAAGTTGTGTCTACTTCTTTTTGTGCTTTTATTCCTTCATGCAGCCTTAGTTAATAATTGTTGATATGCTTTTAGTATGTTTCTTTCTGTGTAAATTTGGGTTTGTCTAATTGTGGGTTGGATTTAATAAATAATATGGGAATAGATTGGTAAAAGTGTAGTTCAATGGGTGTGCATCCAGTTGATTCATTTATGCTTCAATTGATGTAATTGACTACATGCTCCATTTGCTTTGCTCACCCCTTATGCTAATCTTCTAGGTAAGTCCTGAACAAACGTCTGAGCTCTCACATTCACAAGGGTTCGACTGTGGATTCCTAATGGATGTAATATGTCTTATTTGAGATTTTTTTCCACCCATTTTTTTTATTCTTTGGATAGGAAAGGCGTACCATGGTCTGTTAGGGTGGCTTTGGGCTTTCCCATCCTTACGAATTGGAGGATGTCTAATACCTTGATCATGTGTCTGGTATTAGCTTGGGGTATTGGATAAGCAGAAACATATTTAGAGAAAAAGATTGTAAGATAGGTAATAATCTCCAAGATCTCATTTGGTTTTTTAAGTACGATTGACTTTAAAGTGTTATTTTAATTTTGGTTTACTGGCTTGGCTTGTAAGCATACTAGACAATCTCAAAGTGATTTTAAGATATCTTTATACATTCTCGGCCAGTAAAACCAGTTTTTCAAGATATGTTCTGTTTTATGGACACCGTAGTGTCCACATAAACAGTGACAGGGGTAAGCAATGCTTTAGGTATTACTACCCTCCACTCATCCGTATTTATATTGACTCTATAAAGTAAAACCTGGTTTTCAATCTTATAGGAAGTATGAACTTTTTATACAAGAATATCCTACTGTTATTAATAACTAACTTTTATTTGGATTTTTTTTCCTGTTTCTTTTAATTATGCTAAAGAATGGAGAAGAGCACAAAGGGGAGGAAGGAATCTCTTTCATTTCAAGCATCAGTTGGTAAAGGTGGTCATAATAGTAACTAATACTTTCCTAAAAAATATGGTTTTATTTAGTTCAAGGAGTTGGAAGAAAACTTATTGTTTTTATTACTTCAGTATATGAACTAATTTTAAGATTGTATTGATACTCATAATTATTTGTTCATATGTTGTTAATTTTTAGATTCAAGGATTTTTGTATTAAAAAAATAAAAGAAAAATCAAAATTTTTCTTTGTTCTGATTTTGATTCTATTATGTAAAAGAAGTTATATCTGCAGAGTGTCATCGATGATTTTCATAAAATATGATGATTATGGTAACTATTTTTTTATAGTATAAAATATTGGTATTGAATTTTTGAAACACTGAATCAGGTAGAATAAATATGTGTAACATTTATTATGTGTGTATTTACATGAAAGTATATGAAATAGGATTGAAAATATTTATTATATTATTAATATGAGTATATAAGTGTATGTATAATTGATCTCCTTATAAGTTAAAGGAAACTGATTTATTATATTTATGATAAATTATATCATAAACTATTCGTTTGTTTTTTAATCTTCTTGGTATATTCAAAAGTATGAAGATGTTAAGAATAAGCTTTGGATATTGTTTGAGAAATGATAAATAATATTTTTATGCGATGTTAAGTATTTTATGCGGAATGTTATATGTGAAATAGTGGTACAGGAAAGTAGAATTATTGGAAATCCTGTAATGTTAGGAATGTGTTGTTCAGATTAAATATGATACAGTATAAAGTAAGTTAGAATATTTGTGATATATGAATAATGTCATTTTTTGAAAATCTGTAAGTGCTTAAATGAAAGTCAATATAGAAATTAAGGTAGACACAAGAAAATGTGGCCTTAAGTTATATAATTCATGATATCATTATTTATTAGAATTTTATAAGGTATCCATCCTATATTTTTTACCATGAAAATCGCACTGGTATATTCCTCTTATTATGAATTGTAGATTTAAGCAGTGGTAATAACTAAACTTTTAAATGATGATATGATAAATCAAATTATTGCAAGAAAGATGAAACATAAATAGGATGCTAAAAAATGTAAAAATAAAGATTTTATGAATGTTTTTTTGGATATTAGAGATCAAAATACAAAATGAATATCTGCAGCAGAGGAGTTATGATATTGAAAAGAAAACCTGGTAATTATTCATACTATTGTAAGCAATATAATAATGTCCATATCTTAATCAATATTTAAATAATTAAATGTTTATTTTCTAACAAATAATAAGCATAGAAAGAGTATAATAAGTTATAGAATTATAATTAGACCATAATATAGTTAGATAAAAGTAAAGCAATGATAATATAAAGAACATGTTTGTGAAATATTTAGAATGTGATGAAATATAAATTGTATATTTTATTGATATATTTTAATATGGAAATATTAAGGAGAATCTTAATATTCATGAACGAAACTATATTCTAGTTATAAATAATTTTAAAGCGAAATGTAAATGATTTTATTATAAGTATTTTGTTAATGTTTTTTTTTTTTAAGTTTTGTGTAATATGTTTTTTATTTTTTTTATTAAATGTAAGATATGTAAATTATGTTAAATTTTGTATTACTGCTGTATGGTTGTTTTTTAAAATTAATAGTGTTGAGAAAAATCACATTCATCATCCTAGCCACAAATATATTATAATAATTAAAGATATTTGGTATTATTGCACGTAATCTAAAATAAAATAATAAATAAGAAAAATATTGTGATTGTTAAAGATATTTGATGTTGTATCCAAAATATTAATTAATTCAATTTTTTCTTCATTTTACTTAATGATCATAATGAAGACTGATAATTTTTTGATAATTTATTTGTTTTTTGATAATTTATGAAGACTGATAATTAGTATGCCATATAAGAATAAAAGGTAGTTGTTGGTTAGACATCCACGCCGCGTGGTGGCTTTTTCTTGAAAAAAATATAATAAGAACAATTATCAGATAAGCAAACAAAGTTTTTTTCTTTAAATTTGTTTAGTCTGAGGGCATTAATATTTATTAATTATTATTGTGTATGAAAGTTTAATTAGTTGTTAAGAGTATTTGAAAGATTGAAAATTGTGTTTTTTTATTTGTTTTTAAAGTTTTTTTGTTTGTTATTTATATATATATAGGAATTTTTTAAAAGGTTATTTTTTTAAAGCTTTATTATTTATATATTGTTATTTTATATGTAGAATTTTTTTTTTTACAAAAAAGTTATTTTGTTGATTAGTTTTTAGTAAATTTATTATTAAAAATTATTTACTTTTAAGATAAAATATAACGTTCGAAAATACGTAAAATAAATAATATGGATTGCATTTGTATTCCACAATGTTTATATAATAGGAAGAAAGAAATTAGGCATGCTGTGGTAGAATGTACTATTTGTGATGAGGTTTATCACTTGAAATGTTTAAGTAAGACTAGGAAGGATGTAATAGGTTTATGGTTATGTAGTCAGTGTGTAAATATGATAAAAGAGGTGAGAAAGTGTTTTCAAAGTGTAGATAGTGGGTGGAGAAAGTAATAGTGAAATGGAGATGATTAGTCAAAGAATAAATAAGATAGAGGAAGAACTGAAGGATGTAGAAGTAAAATTAAAATCATTAGAGATAAAAGGTGAGGAGATAAAGGAATTATTGAATAGGAATGATAAGGAAGAAATAGATAAGGAGGATCAGAAGGTATTAGAAAATGTTATGGATGGAGTAGAAAAAGTAGATTATGAAACAGTATTGATAGGAGATTCACTAATTAGAGAATGTGGGGATAAAATTGCAAGGGAAAATAGAAGTAGGTATGTAAGAGTAAGTTTGCCTGGAGCTAGAATTAGGGATGGAGTAGATAAAGTAAAAAAGCAAAGTATTAGAGATATGTATGTTATGGTAGGGACTAATAATTTATCAGAATTATCAGAGAGAATAATGGATGAGTATGTAGATTTGAATAGGAACTTGACTATGATTAAAGGAAGAGTAGGAGTAGTTGGATTATTACCAAGATTTGATAAAAGATATTTGTTAGATAGGGCATGTTCTATAAATGAGAGATTGAAAAAATTGTGTGAGAGAAATAATGTTATGTTTGTGGATGGGTGGGATTGTTTTATTGGAAAGAGGGAGTTATATAGTAAAGATGGGTTGCATTTAGGAAAACAAGGAAGTGAAGTTTTAGAAAGTTTGATTTATAAAGAATTTTTTTCAGGAAACTTATAAAGGGGTGGGGGGTTAAATTGTAATATTATTAAAAAGAATGGATGGAATATAAGAAATAAACAAAATGAATTTGATTTAAATATAAATATAGATATGGAGAAGGAATGGGTTTGTAAAACTAATGGTAAGAAAGTAATTTATAAATGTAATGAAGAAAGAATTAAAAGAATTTATAAAAGAGTAGTTAGGAAAGAAGAAATTGTTAAAATTGGGTTTTTGAATATGCAAGGTGGTAGGAGACCAGAAAAGTGGGTAGAATTAAATAAAACGATTGAAAATGAAGAGCTTGAGGTATTAGCAGTAGTGGAAACACATCTAAGAGAAGAAGAACCTATTTTGAAACAGTTGGTATGGCAGGGTATAAATAGAAAAGAAAAAGAAAAAAGGGGTGGTGGTATAGGTGTTATATCAAAAAAATATTTAAATATTGTTAAATGTCAAGAACATTTGTGGTTTGAAATAAGGTTCGGTAGTCAAGAATGGATGGTGGCTATAGTTTATATAGCCACTGGAGATAGTCAAATTATAATGGAATGGAAAAGTAATATACATGAATGTCTAGTTAAAGATATACAAAGTTTTAAAGAAAATGGGAAGAAAATAATGGTTATAAGGGATGTGAATGGGCATATTGAAGAAATTGATGATGTAGATAATAAAAATGGACAGCTTTTGAAGAAATTTTGAGTAATACAGTATCGATTGATCCACACCATAAGATGGCGCTGTTTCTACGCTAAAGCACATAAATATGCTGTTTACAAGGCCGCTCATAGATCTTACGGCCTAGTAAACTGTTCAACTGCTAAGATGTTGAAGTGCACCCATTACCCCAACATCTCTAGTATGTTGAACATTATTAGCGACGAGTATGCAAGACTCTCTATAGACATTACTCTTAACTATTGTACAGCGTATGATGTGAAGGTATATGTATTTTGAATGTCGAAAACTATATTGTTTTTTTTTTTTTTTTTGGCTTCGATGTATTTTTTTTTATTTTCGTTCGTAAAAATTGTAACAATTTTCCAAACGCCCCTGGTTTCGTTGTCAGGGGTCAGAATTCAGTTAATGAGGAGTGTTAGTCACAATTCGGCAAAGTTCACGATCAAGTCGCGCACTTTCCGACACTTTTTCGAGATCAAAACATTTCAATGGCAGACTACAGAAGCAGATGCGGTAGCCTTTCTTCAACAGAGAAATATTTTCACCCAGAAGAACTGCCTTTGTGGTAGTTTAATGAAAATAAAAAGCCAAAAAAAAATAAAAAAAGTTACTTTAAAAAAAAAGAAGACCGTAATCCAATTTTGTTAAACAACAAGTTTTACAAAAAAATAAAGAAAAAAAAAGGTTTTTACAAAACGTATTAAAAAAATATTTAAAAATCAATTTATTTATTTAAAAAAAAAAGAAAATATGGTCCCCCAAAAAAAAAAAAATCCAAACCAAAAAAAAAAAACCCCCACGATAACATTACAAAATAATAATAATCAAATCAGCCTGGTAACGTTATATCTATTCATTTTTCACTAGCAACAGTGCCATCTTATGGCGTGGATCAATCGGTGCTGTATTACCGAATTTTGTCAGAAAGTGAATTTGAGTATTGGAAATTTATTAAATATTTATGAGGGACAGTACACATGGTCTAGAAATAATATATTTCATACAATAGATTATGTATTGGTAGAGAAAGAGGGAATAAATAAAATAAGAAAAATTAAGGTGTTTAATAATGAAGAAAAAGTATGCACTAGTGATCATAACTTCATTGTAATTGAAATGGTTGGTAATGTGATGGAGAATAGAAATAAAAGTAGAAATACTAGTGCAAGATGTGGATGGAGAGTGAATGATAAGAATAAGTTGGAAGAGTACAAAATACAAGTTGAAGAAATTATGGAAGAGTGGGTTGGGGATGAGTATAAGGACTGGTGTAAAGAAGTAGAAAAAGTAGCAAATAGGGTTTTAGGTGAAAATATTCAGAATAAAAGTAATAAAAAAATGAGAATTAGTAAGTGTAAAAGAGAGGAAAGAAGCATGTAGAGAATATAAGTGTGCTATTAGGAATAAGGAAAGTGAAAAAGATATGTTAAATGGGAAAAGTATTTAGAAAAAAAGAAGTTAGCTAAAATAGATAATTATAGAGAGAGAATGAAATTTTGAATAGTAAATTGTTGGAGGATATTAATAAAAGTGGAAGAGATGAGAGTAAAAAAATTTGGAATTACATTAAAAGGAGGAATGTAGGGGGGAGAGAGAGAGAGAGAGATAGTATTACTAGATGATGAAGGAATAGAGTGTAGCTCTAGAGAAGATTTAGAGATAATCTTAAATAGATTTGTAATGAATATAGAAAAGATGTTAGGTGTGAATGATAGAGTGATAGAAAACATGAAAGCATATAGTAATGGGAATATTAGGTTTTCAGAAAATGAACTGAATGAGGTAGAGAAGAAATTGAAAAGTGGAAAGGCAAGAGGTTTAGATGGATGGGCAGCAGAGATGGTAATGAATTTAGGATATAGGGCAAAAGTAAAGTTATTATCTTGTTTTAATAAAATGGCACAGAATAGAGTTTTCCCAAGTAGTTGGAGTAATACAAGAGTAAGATTATTATTTAAAGGAAAGAATAAGGATCATAGAAAGTTGAATAATTATAGACCAATAGCGGTAACATCAGTTTTATATAAAGTTTTCTCATATATGGTGGCTAGAAGAGTTGTAAAATGGATGGAAGGGAATAATGTAGTGGGGGAAATGCAAAGAGGTTTTAGATTAGATAGGCATATAGGAGATAGCTTATTTGTAGTTATGCAACTTATGGATATGAGTAGGAATTTAGGTAAACAGTTATATATGAGTTTTATAGATATATAGAGAAGGCATATGATAGAGTAAATAGAAATAGAATATGGATAAGTTTAGCAAATTTGGGAATGGAAGAAGCTTTAATAGATATTATTAAGAAATTATATGAAAATAATTATTATATATATTGAAACAGTAAGGTCTGCTTTGCAGATCTTCGTTTCACCTTTTCTCACCTATTTCCTATCCTCATACCTTAGTTTGAACCCCAATCTATCGTAGTGGGTCTGCAATACGCTTATATACCGAAAATCCCGCCTAATTTTAAACCACGAGTACAATGCTCATATTATATATAAGTATAACTCATGCCCAAATAAATAAAATATTATGGATTATGTATATGTTCACATAATTTAGATTTATTTAAAGTAGGTTATATAGGTCATAATTGCGCACACATTATGATATGCATTTTAAAACATATCAAAATTATAAATTGTTAATTAAAGTTATTTTGTTTGAATCTATTTACAAAAGTATATTACAGTCGTAATATATTTTTGATTTAAAATAAAATTCATATTCATTTAGTAGATAGATTCAAATATTGCAATTTAAAAAGTAAAATAATTTTCTTTTAATTTAATAAAAGTCATTCCAAATATTTCTATTAAAATAAATGAGGGACAATAGTTTAATTATTTAATGTTATAGAAGCTTATCTAAAAATACAGCAGATGTCCACTTAAGGTTTTCTTTAATTAGTAAAAGTAATTTTTAATTAAATCTAGTTTGTAATTTGAATGTCGACAAGGAAATTAACAATAGAAATTAATTAAAATTTTGTTAAATTCCTTTAGACATTCGGATAGATTTAATTACAGCTGATAAGTCCATATATTTTTGTAACACTCCAGGGCAGTTCTCTTGTTTCAATTCCACTATAAAAAGGAGGGTTTTCTTTTGTTCTCCATTCTAGTCATTTTGCTGATGAAATGTTTCTAACCAAAATTATTCTGGTGTTGCTAATGAAATGATTCGAGTGATATTCTAGTAAAATATTCTTCAAAATATATTTTCCTTGAGATTTTAGCTACGTGCCTGCGAACTTATATTTGAAGGCGAGTTTTCGTCTCCAAATTAATTCACCATGTTTACCACACAAATTGCTAACCTTGACATGTCGGAGTAGAGTCGGCGCGAAGGCTATTTCCTCAGGAATGGCTGGCTGCTGCTCTAGACCATCGGAAGCTATCACGTAAGGAACCCCGGACTGCTGCTGCTGCCAAAAATATGAACAATTCCAGATTTTGCTGCTGAATTGTATAAAACCTGCCGACCATCAATCTACCTGCAAATGCTTCTCCAGAGGTAATCCCAAATTAACCCAAGAGCTCTTGTGATTCCTAACTAACATGCTATAGCTATTTTAAATTGTTTTTCTTTTATTTTCCTTGACTTATTATGTACTTCATTAACGTGTTCATATATAATCAACAGTTTTGCTCTCTATCCTTGGGTTAATATTTTCTATTTATTAATCTTTTATTTTATTATGATAGTGTGTCAGAATCGTCTTTGACCGAGTGAATTATTCCCTTTGTTGAAAGTAAGACACCGCTATTAAGGCATATTTTAAATTTATAATATTTCCCAATTTTATTATCTTGCAAATCACTCGTTCGAGTGCGATTTTAATCTTCTTTAATATATATAATAATCAAATAGTTTAAAATCTACATTTTATTGATTTTAACCTAATATGAGAGTATGTACGAGGTCAATGATTAAATGTGTCCCCAAATGCATGATTACGTAAATAAATCTATACTTTTCAAACCCGCAAGCATGCATTTTCCTATTTTAAATACTGCGTTCTACTTTAATTACAAAGTTCATTATTGACGTCGAGAATGTGCGGACCCTTTTAAATGAATTTCTGGGAATTTAATTGGGCATCTCTCTTAATCCAAGTAAAACCCATTTAGTATGTTTTATATACATTAGTCTAGTATTGCTGGTAAATGAATTGGTTGTTGAGACCGCTTTGTTTTGTTTCCAAGGATTTTACACGGCCAAGTCCGTTCTCTCTTAGCTTCCTGCGGTTCCCAGGCAGAGTGTGTACTCAAATGTCACACCTAGGAATTAAATACAGTCGTCACCCAGTCGCTAAGTTTCGGCTGTTTGTGACAACACTTTCCAACGGGTTAGCGGCGAGCTGCCCTCCATAGTCATTCCAAATATTTACTATTGTTTTATTTATATATTTATTTTTACAAAGCATCCGTGACTTAAACGTGTCACACCCTCCATCCTTTAATAAATTCATTACTAGCAATACTGGCCTTCCATCTGCTTTAATTATTATTATCAAATAAATGCCTTGATCACATCCCCACTTTATTGCTTAGTAAGCTTTTGTCCGTGCTATTTTCGAAATCAATAAATATTTTATAACACTTAATTTTCAAATATTTTATTAAACTTTTATAATTACTCAAAGCACCTCGCACATGTTCCCATCTCTTTAAGCACATTATCGTAATGCTATTAGCCCAAGGGATATAATATATAATTTTGCCTTAAAACCTTTTTGTAATTTATTGGAATGTCATGCCAACAATTATTTAATACGCGTCCCTCTCTCATATAAGCAGACAGTGGCATTATATATATTTCTATATAAATAAATTTTTGAAATCATTTAAAACTAATTTTGATCTTTTATTTCATTGATTCCTATCACTGTCTCGGTCTATATATATATTTTCTACATTTCTTTTGTACATCCATAGACGTTAATTAGCAACCCAAACTTATCTTAGTATAAAGTCTTTTTGGTTCTCCCTGACCACCAGGCACCGGTAAAAGGTTATACTAGTATAGTAGCATCAGATGCGTTATCATGTAGGTGGTGCTGTGAAATTTGGACTTTAGATTCGAACTTAGTATATCTAGAAGGCAACCCCTCCTAGAATGTTCAGTTTCGTGTGAGGGGTTTGAATTCTGCAGTGTGTAAGCGAGATAGATGATTCTGACTGTTACAATATATATATTAATTAGGGAATATAGAATCAGTTAAAGTTAAAAATGGGATGGGGCTAAGGCAAGGATGTCCTATATCACCTATTTTGTTTGTGTTGTATTTGAGTGAAATGGAAAGAGCAATAGAAAGATTAGGAAGAGGGATAGAGATACCGTTAATAGGTAGTAAGGGAGTATATATTTGCGGATATATTTTTGTGTGCAGAAAGAAGAGAAGATATGGAAGTTTTGTTGAGGACATGTGCAAGGGTTGGTAAAGAGATGGGGATTAAATTTAGTGAAGAAAAATCAAATATAATGATGGTTAATACTGGGGAAAGAGAAGATGTAGAATTTTTATTGGGAGATATTAAGTTAAGTGTGGTGAATAGATGTAGTTATTTGAGAATTATTTTAAGTAATCAGAAAAATTATTTGGATGAATGGGAAAAAAAATTGATAAATGAAGCAAAGAAAAGAAAGGGATTGATAAAGAAATTAACAGTGTTTTCATATAATAAATATGATGTAGTTAGAATTATATGGAAAGGAGTTGCATATGGTAATGATGCATTATATGTTAGTAAAGAGTATTAAATTACTTAGAAAAAGTTCAAAGGGAAGTAGGAAGACATGCATTGATGTATGGATAGCAAAAGAGGCAATTCGAGGAGAAATGGGATGGTCAAGTTTTCATATGAGAGATGCAAAAAGTAAAATGAAAATGTTTGGTAGATTGCAGTTTATGGATAATAAAAGAATAGCTAAAATAGTATTTAATTGGGTTATGAGTAAAGGGCAGGTAACAAGATGGGCGAGAAAGGTAATGCGGTATGCAAAAGATTTGGATTAATAATTTATATCAGTATATTGTACAAAAGATGGGATGATTGTGTTAAGAGGATTGTTGAGTGTTGTAGTAGTAAGGAATGGGATAAAAGAATAGATTTATTAATAAAGAATAGGGAGTTAGAGAAAAGGAGAAATAGTATGGAAAGTAAAAAGAGTTTTAATATATATATATAAATAAACAGAATATTAGGTGTGAGTTAATATATGATAATAGTAAGGAAGGTAGTTTATTATTTAAGGCTCGAACGGGATCTTTAGCTACAAGAGAATATACATGTAAATGGAAAAAAATGCGTGATTTATTTTGTAAATTATGTAAGGAAGGAATAGAAAATATTAGGCATTTGTTAATTGTGTGTAAATGCTTGAAAACAGAAAGGGTACATATAATGAAGTTATGGAAGAATAAATATGAAAAAAGTAATTATACTGAAAGTGAATTATTGGTTTTTATGTTGGGTTTGGGAAAAGATAAAGGGGATTTAGATATAAAGGTTATAGAGTTGACAAAGATTATGTTGTGGAAATGGGATGGAGCAGAATATGGGAAAATTTAGAGTGGGGAATGGAAAATAAAGTGGCTAACAGGTTTATCTGGGCATAATTGCTGAGGTATTCTTGACTTCATTTAAGGAGAAGCCACAATACATCACATCACATAAATTATGAACATTCCCAGGCTTTTTTTTTTAATTCCTTTGTTTTTTTACTTTTTTTTTTTATTTATTTACAAATAAATTAAACACAAAATTTTATTTTATTTTTTTGTAAACATTTATTTTTATTAACATCAACAAAATAAATAAATATAAAATAAAATCAACATTTTTCGTTTTTTTTTTTTTTTTTTTTTTTTTGGGGGGGGGGGGGTGTTTTTTAAATGTAAAACTTAGTACCCTTATTACGGTTGTATTTTTGTTTTCCTATTTTTGTTCAAAAAATAAATCCTAAAGTTAGTAAGCTTTTGTTTTTTTTGGTTTCGCTTTTTTTGTGGGGAGGGGGGGTTAAATGTAAAACGGTAGTTGTAAGTTATGCCCCATGTGGCCGTAAGAGGCGTTGTTTCTGTGTCAACCACAGAAATATTCAGAGTAGGGGGCCAAAAGCAACGATGCAAATTCCAGCCGCTAAGTGGGGCTCAGGAACCTTATGCCAACTAGCTGCCAGCATTACTTCCTGCTTGGTGGCGCTGATAGCCATAGATAAACACATTTAGCTTACATCATCTGCTACCAGCAATCTAGCCCACTACGTGTCGCTGTTTCTCCACACTGTGCACGGAAAAACGGTGCTGTTTATTAGCGATATTAATACTTGCTTGGTAGTGTTGTTTTCTATGCATATTTAAAGATCAGTAGCGTATAATGTGAAGGTGTGATTAATCTAGAAGCCACAACTATTTAAATTTGCTTTCACATGTAATACTGTTACATAGTATTTCACCCTCTGATAAATTCATGTATTTTTAAATTATTTTCTTTTAAAAATCGATCTCTTTTTTTTTCTCTAAAAATGTTTTTTCTTTTTTTAAAAGGGTAATTTTTACGACTTCTTTTTTACGGCAGTCTTTCTTTCAAAACTGCATTATTTTAAAAGGTGATTGTTTGTAAAACTTTTTTTTTTTATACTTTCAAATAATATTTCCACTAACTTTTAAACTAATACAAATTATATTTCGGTTTATAGATCTTTCAATTACTATTTCGCAAACATGTTATTTTAAAAAGGCTAGATAGCGTTGCCAAATGAATTTGCCCAGATTGTTGTGAAGGAATTTGTGTGCTGCTACACGCAAACAATAATTCGAAGATGATTCATTTCTATCCATTCATTTTTACAATACCTTTAGCCGAGAGAATTTTTCTGATCTGTTGTTCTGAACTTGTTTCTGTGCTGTGCTTCTCTTATTACAATTGTTTAAGTTTTATTCTATTTCTAAAATTCATATTTTAACTAAAAACCATATGCTGCAGTTTATAGAGATTTTGATCTGTTTATCAAGAGTTTCTTTCACAATAAATATTTTTAAATTACTTGAGAGAAAGCAAATCAAACTCTTCTTTAAATATATTATAATATCTATTCAGTTCAAATTTAAAGGAAGTTTACAGTACAATTTATGTATACTCATACATGTATTGTTTGTAATATAAGATCTAAATAGCTCAATTATACTTAAGTGGTCAGTCAAAAGCAGATTTTATTGCTGCAACAATTTCCTGAATAAGTTCTTAGTTATCATCCATTTTTCAAATAATCCATAGAAAAAAATCTCCATTTACTTAGTATCATAAATGATATATAAATTTATAAACCATTCAAGTTTTACTAGCTTTGGTAAAAAATAAATTTATAACATTAATATGTGTGTTAAGCAATAAAACATCAAACAGATTTTTGTGAAATAACAAACAAAATATAGGATTCATAAAATTGAAGAGTACGACCCCTATAATATTGTATTCTTTGTAGACTGAATAAGATGTCAGAGAATTGAAGTTTGCGTAGTGTGTGGTGATTTATCCATGAGCTCTCTTCAGTGTAAAAATCGAGTAAAAATATTCCAGGCATAAATATTAATTGAAGTTGTATTTAAAACTTTAGGATCATTTTAATAACTAAAAATGTCATATACTCACAAGGAAATTTCAAAATAATAGGTTTAATAAGTATGGCAAAAGTAAGATATTATACAGACTCCGAAAAAAAAAAAAGATTGGGAGCAAAATGAAAAAGCTAATGACAATATAACAAAAAGATTCTGTTTTGAAGGAAACAACACAAGATGTAAATTAATGAAGATAGGACAGTAATCCAAGATATGTAAGAGAGTGTCATCCACAGATTTAAGTTGCAGGTTAAAAAATATATACATTTAATATCTTTATTGATGGTTGGAATTTTAAATGTCATGATCTATAAAACAAACACAGATTGAGGAATTATTTTTGAAATTTGGATTGTTTTATTTAAAAGGTTAAGAGAAAATATTGCAGTCAACTGCATTTAAATTATTAAGAGCAACACTGAATGTATGAGGGTTCATTGAAATAGATATGAATGTTTGATGCTTATATTAGGCTTGTATACTGTTAAAATTAAAACTATTAGTCCTCATAAATAATTTGGAAGACATTGCCTATCAAAATTGGATGATCATTGAAAATTATATATTATCTTAATAGCCTAAAGTTCCGGCCTTATAGTACTGTCTTTGCCAGTGCACTGTTTCTTTCTTTCATTATTGAATTAGTAATATCACCACTGCTTGTAAAAGTAATGTTACTTATTATAAGAGCTTAACAATGAGTTTATTTGTTCCATAATTACGCTGTTAAAAGTTTTGTTAATTTTGGTATAGGATATATCTAGATGAATGTCTAAACATTATGAAAGAATTTTGAGAAAAGTAAAGGCAATACTTTTTTAGTAGATACTTTCCAAGCTCAGGATTTATCAATGAAAGCTAAAATCTAATTAGAATTTTTCCAATAGGTCACTTTATTTACTTTATGATAGAACCATCAAAATGAGAATCGTGATGCTGGATACAGTTGAGAAATGATTAATTACTTCTTCAGTAATTGAAGGTTATTGGTTTATCATGAGATAAGTACATTATCTGCAAAAGCTAATGAATACATATTTATTTTTAATAATGGTAGAAAATGTTTAATTAAATTTGCACATTAAACTAAAACAAGATCATCATCATCAACTATGTGTTTTAGCACATAAATCGTGCCATCATGCGGCGTGGATGTCTAACCAACAACTACCAAACAAAATAATTAGATTATAATACATAATGATGAGAAATTATTTTGAATTTGTTTATGTGATAGTTAATAGCAATTAGTATTAGTTAATAATTTTAATTTAGTTTTTTAGTCAATTTATTAGAAAATTAATTAATTATTTTGAAAAGGAGCAATTGTGTATATTTGTTTCTTAATTATTTTAAGTGTCATTATCAGTCCACTGCAGGATGAAGGTCTCTCCAAGTTCAATCCACCTTCTCCGATCTTTAGCTTCTCTTCTCCATATCACTTCTGCACACTTTCTTATTTCATCCATCCATCTCACATGTCTTCTCTTTTTGGATCTTTTACAATCTCTTGGAATCCAGTTTAAAATTTCAATTGTCCATCTATTATCATCTCTTCTAGCAATATGTCCAGCCCAACTTCACTTCAATCTTTTAATTTTTTCAATGAGGTCAGTAACACCTGTTTGCTCTCTTACGCATACATTGCGTTTACAATCTCTTCTTTATACTCCCAATATGCATCTCTCTATACTTCTTTGAGTGATCTGAAGTCTCTGTATTGCTCTTCTATTAAGTGTCCAAGTCTCAGATCCATAAATAAAAACTGATATAACACATTTGTTAAAAATCTTCCTTTTCAAACACATAGGCGTATTTCCTTTTAGTATCAAGTTATTTCTAACAAAAGCATTCCAACCAAATTTAATTCTTTGATTAATTTCATCCATTATGTTTCCATCTGTATTAATAATCTGACCAAGGTATTTGTAACTGTTAATTTCTCCTAATTCATCATAATCAATCTTTATTTTTATATTTTGAGAAAATCGATTAAACATTACTTTAGTCTTTTTAACATTTATCTTTAGTCCTACTTTCATTCTGATAGCTCCTGCAACCTTTCCTGTTATTTGCAAAAACAAGTACTTTAGCTGCAAAATCTAAATGACTTAAATAATCTCCATTTACTTTCAATCCTTTAGTTTCCCGTTTTAATCCACAAAATACTTTTTGCAGCACTGCTGTAAAAAGTTTTGGAGATATGGAGTCACCCTGTCTTTCACCCTTCTCAATGTTAACTTTCCTAGTATCATTATGTAATCTAATTGTTGCTATGGCATTTTTATAAATATTCTTTGAAATATGACAATATCCTGGATCTATACCTTGATCCAATGCTTTAATCACTGAAGAAATGTTTATAGAATCAAATGCCTTTTCATAATCTATAAATCCAAAACATAATGGCAACTCATATTCATTTGTCCTTTCTATAACCTCTCTCAATACCTGGATATGATCTACTATACTAAAACCATTTTTAAATCCAGCTTGTTCTCTTGGTTGCTGGAAATCCAATGTTCTCAGTAGACGAGTTGTAATTATCTTGGTAAAAATTTTGTATAAAACTGATAAAAGGCTGATAGGTCTGTAATTTCTAATATCTTTATCACCTTTTTTAAATATTAATATTAATACTGCATTCTTTTAATCATCTGGTACACCTTCATCATTTAGACATTTGGTATATAACTTTGCTACAATTTTTTCTATTTCTTCACATACTTCTTTTAATATATCAATTATAATTCCATCATTACCTGGAACCTTTCCTTTCTTCATACATTTAATTGCATGTCTCACTTCTTCATTTAAAATTCTGGGCAATTCGGAAGATGTAATAGATATAGGAAGTACTTGTTCTTTATTACTATATAATTCTTGATAGAAATCTTCTACCCATTTCATGATGTCATCTCTCTTTTTAGTAATAATTCCATCATTTTTTCTTATTGCAGATATAAATTTCCTATCAATACCAAAATGTTGTTTTACACTCTCGAGACTTTTATTCTGTTCTACAACTTTCCTTGCTAATTCACAGTTATACTTTCTTATATCATTTTCAACTCTCTTCTGCACCATTTTACAAAATTCGAGATATTCTATCCTTTTTAATGCATCATTTTTGTATATCTTCATATTTCTTGTTTTCTTCGTAAATTCTCTAGTCTCAGTAGAAATTTTATTGGTCAATTGCTGCTTTTTTCTACCAGCTATCTTTGTTGCAGTTTTTAAAAGGGTATCAGTTATTTTCATATTAATTTCATTCAAATCTGAATAATGTTCAAAATCTACTAATACTTGAAACCGATTTGTAAGTTCTAATTTAAATTCATTAGAATGTTTCTGAAGATTAGGAGTATCAACTGTAAATATTGTTTTTCTTAATAATTTTTGTCTCTCTAGTTTTGCATTAACATGTATCTTACATCTTACTAATCGATGATCACTTCATGTGTTAAATTTATTAAGATCATTACAATCTTGAAATATGTATTTTCTGTTAGTCAAAATATAATCCAATTCTGCTGTGCCTTCATTTGGATGCTTCCATGTCCATTTCCTTTTAACATTTTTCTGAAAAAAAGAATTCATAATATAAAGTTTTTCTTTTTCTGCAAACTCCACAAGTCTATGTCCTCTCTCATTTCTCTTACCATAACCAAAATTACCTACAGCACTTTCATTTGTTTACCAATTCTAGTATTAAAGTCTCCCATAACAATTTTAAAATGTTGTTTACTCTCATCAAAAGCCTTTTGTATATCCATATAAAAATCTGCTGCTTCATCACTATGAGAACTTGTTGGGGCATAAACCTGAATTATCTGCATTTGGTATCTGCTACTAAATTGTATAACTAATCTTGCCACTCTGTCCGATACACCATCGATCTCCACAATATTGTTCTTCCACTTTTTATTTATAATGAATCCTACTCCATTTGTATTTCCAATATTTGTGCCTTTATAATAGAGTACATGTCCACTTTTTAAATCAATTGTCTCTTAACCTTTTTTTCTAACTACACAAAGTCCAATAATGTCCCATTTAATATTAGACAGTTCTTCTAATTCTTGCAATCTTCCTTCACTTGAAAGTGATCTACAGTTGTAAGTATCTAAATAAAAAATCTTCATCAAATGGCAGCCTAGGTCCGCAGTCAGAGGATTCTTAGCACCCTCTGTCTTCGGCCACCAACTGCTGCCTTGGTTAGTGACTTTACAGCCTCCTGGGAATAAGGGCCATGATTTATTTTTGTCTATTATAATTATATATATATATATATATGTATTGGAAAAATATTTATCATTTACACAAACATTCATTCTGCCTTATCAGGCAACTGAGAAGAAAGGCCGTGGTGTTTTTTGATCTTAAACTTGGAGATAAAAAGCCAATAAACTCACCATGCTGACTAATGCGTATTGGTGAGCAGCCCATCTATGTTCGTATACTATATGAATAATCACATAGTAATAACATCTGCAATGAGAACGTATGGAGTAGACATTAGGAATTTGCCCTGCTCGGTTTCTTTAAGGCCTCCAAGAGGAATCAAAGGGTCTCCTTTTGGTTATATAAATTAATCTGTTTATTTTAAGAAACAATAATTGCTTGAGATGTTGATCAAGTTTAGGAATATTAATAAAGAAGTGGAATACAATTATTTTAATAGATAGATGAATATTATGTTGTGTTATAATTAAATTTAACTTAAGAAATTTTAATATTAAATATAATTTGCTTATTTTGAGAGTTATGGGAGTATCATTGGTATTTTAATAGGGTAGTATTTGGTGATATTCCTTTATCCTTAATGTTAAAAGGGGGCACCTTACTGGATGATTAAATAGCAAGTCTCATGATTACAGTTATTTTATGATTAAATAATTTATTAAGATTGATAGAATATATTAAACACTAAATGTGTAGTATTTATGTTATTAGAATTTTATATAATAGAAGGAAATTTAGTTTGGCTGAGCTAAAAGCTTGTTATTGTTATTTACATAGCAGTGAGTGATTGTCCTATTCGGGTACAATATATATATATATATATGCAAATTGTTAATGATAATATAAAAAATAAGTGAAATGAAATATTGAAATGTTATACAATTTACAATTAGTTTTAAAAAAATCTAATCTAATACAAATATAAGAAAAGTTATTTAAGTTTGATTATTTCTGACTACCAATATTTTTATGAAATGTGTATAGTTGATAATAAAAATAATAACAGTAATAAATAATTTTTTTAGTTATCTGTGAAATTACAAGTGCTCTTTTCATAATTTAGCATAAATTTATTGATTTTATAAATTTTGATAAAGTCTAGATCTATTGAAAATAAATTATGGATAATAATAATTAAGTAGCACAATCATATTTTTCATTCAAATGTTGTTTTATCTGTAATAATTTTTATCTTTTTTGCAAAGCTACTTCAACATTGTTTACAAAATGTATCAAATCAACATGAATCATATATTTATAATGTATTTACATCTTAAGAAAAACAAATATAATTCAAATGTTGATATTGAGTAAATTGCTCAAGAAATTATTATATTATTTAATGAATTTTTTGTTTAGAAGAATATGGGCTTTTTGTTAGGAAGTATGTGTTTAAAATAATAAACTAGTAGAATATCCTAAAATACTAATCTTAAGAAAAAAAATCATAATAAACTTTATTTAATTTTTTTTTTTCTAGCTTGATTAGAAATAATATAGGAAAGCAAAGGTAGATGACATTTTCATGCAAATATTCATTCATTAATACATTAATTGTTTTAACATTATTTTTATTACTCCTTTTTCTTATCAGAGCTACACATTAATCATTCCACTTAAGCCTTTCAACTTAACTCATTATAATTGGGTTATGATTATAGAATCATTTAATATTATAATAATTGGATCATCCAGTAAAATTGACACATACAAAAGAATTTCTAACAGTAATTTATAAAACTTTAAATTGAACATACTTTAAGGGGGCTAGTGTTAAAAAAGAATATATTATGTTAGAAAAGTTACTATTACAATATCATTCAGTTTTTATAAAAAGCTATCACTAAAGTGCATTAAATAATTATTTATTTTTAAGTTGCAATTTATTAACAAATTGGCAGAAATTTTATTTTACATTAAAAAAAAATATTTGATATTTTTTTTATAGGAGTTGGTCATGTTCAGAAGGTTGATGCAATGATTTTCTGAAAAATTATTTATTATTATTATTATTGTTGTTATCTTTAAATGCATCAGAAAAAATATGTCAATTATAGTGCTAGACTTTTATTTAATAGCCTTGGAGAAATTATTTTTGGATATTATAAAGCAAACAAAGCTTTACATGACTTCCAGCTTACATTCAACATCTTTATTAAAAGCAGTAATCTGTTTTAGAACCATCTATTGCAAGTGTAAATAATCAATGGTCTTTAATTACTGATGTAGAGTCAAATCTATAGTTATACAAGCAATTGAGCTTGAGTACAAAATCTTAAGAGTATTTGAATAAAAAAGTTGTTGAATATATATGTGCAATTCATTGCTTGTCACTGGTGAAGGCCAATAGCTAGAAACTAGTCTGTTTATTTTGTCGATATTGTCGTCTGGTCTTCATTGAACATTTATATTAATAGTAGATGCTTCTGTAATAAAATGGTAGAGTGTATTACTATTATATTCTAAACAAGACAACATATTTAGAAGTGTCTTGGTAGTCTACAACCAGAAAAAAAATTAGAACTTAGTTTGATACATTTGGTATATTAAATTCCTATTTGACAATATGAGTGAGTGCTATTGATGCATTTCAAAATTATAGTCCACTTTACACAATGATACTAATTTTTCCCCCATAAATATTAGAAATCAATTTTGATCACATAAATAGACTATGGACATTATAGGATAATGCATAATTATATTTTCCTATCTAAATTCTCAAACATTTAATTTGGCCAAATTTAGGCATCTGGAATTTTTTGCATTTCTTCTTTTTTTTATTTAGACCATTTTTTTAACATGAAAGTACTAGTGATTTACACATTCATATTCATCATTTTATTTTAAATTTACATATAGATTCTTACTCTTGGTTCTAATAGTATTGTATGTGAATCACTCACTGTGAATTAATAAATTGCATTTGAAAGTATTCATTAAACTGGGTTACAATTTAAATAGTAGAAACTTTTAGGATGCTTTGATTTGCTTGCAAAGGGGCTAACTTGCCTCATTGAAAAATGGTTTATTTTTAACTTAACTTAATAGTTTTTTTTTAATTTTGTTATATCTTTGTTTTCTCATTGTATTATTAAAATTATAGTATTATATATTTTTAGTGTTTCTAAATTCTTTTCTGGATATATTATGTGTGGTGTGCATTTTCTTAAATGTAAATAAAACAGTTTTAATCGTTTTTTATGCATGTGCTTTTTCTTCATTTCACAGCCTGTAATTGCAAATAATAAATGTACAAAAAATTATGATCACTTATTGAATATAAGTTATAAGAAGTTCATTTGGTGATAAATATTTTTTTATCGATTTTTGCAAAAAGATTTAATTTTAACATACAATTCATATATTTTTAGATAAACTTCAAAACTTTGAAGAAACTTCAGATGAAAGTAATTTTTCGTTTTTCTTTTTATTTATTTATGTATTTTTTAAATACAATAATGAAAAAATTTATATAGACATTTTTTACAGATATAAGGCAAGTAGTCATAAAAAATGTTTCTGAGATTATCCCATGGTCTAAAAATGAGAAATTCTTGGAACAAGATGGTAATCATTTGTTTTCTCTTTTTTAAAATTATTATTGGATTAACTTTGTATTGATTACAAAGTGATTGCATTTTTTTTTTTACTTTTAGAAATGAAATCCTTACCACAAACTTTTAAAGAAAGAAAACAGCGGCGAGGTAATACATTAAATAATTTTACTTTCTAAAATAATCGTTATTAACATACTTCTGATATTAAGATTATATTTATGTCTTGCATGCATTAACTAGACATTGATAGAAATTAAATAAATTTCTATTTATTTTGGATAATAATTGTAGTAATGTTTATGTGTATGTTCAGTGTAAACATTTATGAGAATGATATTTAAAGTATATGAAAATGTTATACCTATTTAACTAATTACTTTTTTGTAGGAAATGATTTTGGTGTTAGTGTAAGAGCAATATCAGAAATGGTTAAAATCAATTCAGAAACACGTTCAGGTAATTTATTATTATCTTTTTAAAAATAATAATAAGAGAAAAAAGACCATTGTAAAAATATAATACATGTTAGAAAAACATGTCAATTATTATTGGCAAGTTTATTAAGTAATGAATAAATAATCTATAAGCCTCTATATAGTTTGTTTTATTTTGATACCAATTTGAACTAAAAACTGAGAAATGTCACATGTTTAAATTCTTGACCTAAATGGAATGAGCTGTTAATATGTTTTTAAGTTGAATAACAGTTATATTATTTTATAAATATTATTAATAAAATTTTAAAAAAAATAAAAAGATGTTTTAAATTAAAATTAAGTGTTTTGAGATTTAATTGTTAATTTGTTATTGTAATTGAATATGTTAATTTAAAATAATACTGTTGTCAATATATATATTAAATGAATTTCTGAAAAATAATAAACTAGCTTTTTATTAAAACGTTTTTAAATTGTATGATTTTTTTGAATAGTTTAGTGGTCTTTAATCACTTTTTTTAATCAGTTACATTCTCAAAAGATGATAAGTCTAGGAGTGCCTCTGTATTTAATGCATTGAATTCCCAAACAAAATTTGCAGCATATCATATTCATTTTCATGTTGCTAGTTTTTCATAGCAAGACATCATTTGATATCAATAGTCAAAAGTAATTCTTTGATTCATTAAATACTTAACAAACACAAACGTTAAGTACATGTTTAAAAGAAATAGATTTTGGTTTAGAATTGGAATTCCAGAAATTTTCAGAAGTTAGATTGAGTTAAATCTTAGTTATAACCTGTTGAACTGAATATCCTGTTTTAAATGGTAAACCCACAGCAAAATAGAAATAAGATTAGAAGAGATTAAATCATAAATTGGACAAAATAAATAGAAATAGGAAGTAGACTAATTACTATATTTCTATTGAGAAATTTTTTTTATTATCATTGTAAACAAACAAAATATTTTAAGATTAGAACTATCAGTGTTGTGATGTTACAGTTTAAAAGAATTTAAAGTAAAATAAGTGCCATCAACTTAAACAATAGTATAAGCTTATGGGAGAGTGTGCTGGCATGAATTGTTTTATTGTTTATATACTTAGTCGTAGTGTTTAAAAAATTTTTAACCTGAGACGATGGAAGAGGGGGGTGGGGTGGAGTGTTGTTGGCTCTTTTAAAACTAATTATATAAATTTTAAAAAAAACAACAACTAACAAATGTGATCCCATCTGCATTTTTTTTTTTTATGTGTGCTTACAAATACTTCTGAATTAAAAATTAAATTTATAATTAATTACAAAGGAAATGGTACATTTTTTATGAATAATAATGGATTTATTTTTTAAAAAAGTTTAGTTTTAATAATATGATTTAATTAACTCATTTGATATTCAGGATTAAAAAATAATATTTTAGGTAGATGGGAAGTCTGGTTTGTGGGTCTGGAAAATGTTTTTTTCATCAACAGTTGTGATTATAAAAAAGGATGAAAATATTTTTCAGACAATTGCCAAATTAATAGTAAGCAATTGAATTAAACTTTAATTGAAATTAGTTGTGAGTTGAAAAATCAGAAATAAAGGGAAATCTTCAGTAATGACCATAACATTGGCAATTATACCTGGTTAATTCTAATATTAGATATTGATCATAACTATGGGAAGATAATAATTTAACTCTGTAAATGTATTTTTAGTCTATTCTTCAACTAGAGTTATGATCTCTTACATTGAAGTTTCTTATGATCTGCAAGATATCTGGTAGAAAGCCCTAGAAATGTATTGACTATTGGCCTCACATTATGTAATTGCTTAAAACTGTAAGAATGCACTGCTGGAAGTACTTAGGTAGCTAAATTCTTAAATGTTAGTCTGCCGATTGTTTGATTACTTTACTTGTTAATCTAAATCATGAGTCTTATTTGTTAAATTGTCTTATCTAGAAAAGTAATTAAAAAACTTGGTTTTGCAATGGATTTATGAAATAAGAAATCTACAACCTCAAGGAATAAGCAGTATCAGGTTTGTGGATAATCTTGCCAAGGATTCAAATAATATTATAGCAATTTTGAACATCTCTGCCTAAGAAAAGAAGTCAAGTCTTCAAGGTTGACTATTGATAGCTTAAAAGATATAGCTGTATAAGTTATATATATGCCATTAGTATGTGCATAAATATTAAGATAAGTCATCAGTAAGAATTTATATTTTTACAATTAATAGGTTAATTTTTTCTTTTGTAAAATTTTATGTAAGATTTAAATTATGCAATGAGGGAAAAGGAATATCTGCACGAAGAAGATAAATTAGACCCCCCATTCTCTCCTTTCTAGTTTAATGTATTATTATTATTTAAGCTTTTCTGTGTATGAAATTGCGCACACTCATCATATATATTAATATATTACTTTAATAGAATAGTAACCTTAAAATTGTTTTAAAATATACATTAAAACCCAATTTTTATATAAAAGAATGGCAAATTTGTTTATTCAAATATTATTAGAGTAAAATGCATTTGACATCCACAAAATGATATTATTACTAATTTATTATTAATATTGTTATTAAGAAAGCCTATCTTCATAATATCCATTTATTTAGTCAAAGATAATTATATATGTGCAATTGGTGTTTTAAATGTCTGTGCTTTATACTTGGTTAGCAATTGGAAATGATAATAAGAGAGAATGTAATATCTTTAAAAAGGCTTAGGTATCTATCTATAAGGATGGCCTTCCAACCTTGGAAGTGGCGGCTATAGTAAATAGATTTTACTTTATTACAGGACAAAGTAAGATATTATTAGATGATCCTTTAACTATCCAAAGAAAAAATAATAAATCTAATTAATTATAATTTATTTACAAATAAAGTGATGTTTGGTTTGATCATCATCATTATTTATAGTTAGGCAATGTTATAAAATGCTTAAAAGTTCAATGTCTTGTAGACTAGTATGCACTTATTATATTTGATATATTAACATGAAAGAAAACTTGCATATGAATAAATATATTTAGTTAGTTTTTTTTTTTTTTTGAGGCAATTCTTTTCCCAGTATAATAAAAGCTTTTGAATGTCAAGACAGCCATATATTTTTTTTTTTTTTAGCAGTTTTAAGATACAGTTTAAATAATTTCAGCTTGCACAATGCAAAAATCAAATATTATATGCTGTCAGGAAGTGCAAATACCAAGAAATATAATAAACTGAGAAAATAGTCATCACTATTAAAAAAAAAAACTCAGGATTTTAAAAATTATTATTTTATGTTTTTCATACATTTTTAATTTTGGTAGATATGTTTTAAAATAACATTTTTATTAACAGTTTCATTACATTTATTGTAAAATTACAAAAAAAATATATACAGCATGACTTATCCAAAATAATTAATTAATTCAAAACAAAAAAAAAAAAGCAAATTACACCTTTCATTTTTCTTAATAACTTCAGTAGTTCATAAACCATATAGGCATTTGTGAAGAATGTTTTTTTCCTAATAAAAAATGATTAATATATAACAATAATTATTTTTAGTTGAATGTTATGGAAAAAAATTTTCATAAATTGTCATTTGTGGAAATGATTACTATTTTTTTAGGTAGAATCAATCTAAAATATAAAATCAAGTAATTACTACAAAGTCATAATTTATAAATAAATAAAATGTTACCACAACTATGCAGCAAAAGAATAAATTTATAAATAAACCAACTAATATGACTTAGCTATTAAAACTATTCAAGATTGATGCTGTTCTGACTATTGAGTCAAAGCATTATCAAAGGAAGATCTACATTCAAGAATTCACATATGGTGAACCTATATGAGGTGATGTTTGAAGCAGTGCTTCAACTATCTCATTTTTACTGGTGATCCACAAAACAGACTTTGAGTTCATTTCAGATAGACAACACAACACATAATGGCAGAGGTGGGTAGACTTTTTTTCTCATTAGATCACATAGCAAATGGGTAAAGATGGGAATAGCTATCCCACTTTATTTTTTGGAACTCATCTACCAAGCTATTTTTGCAAAACTTCTTTGGGACATAAATTAATCAAAGTTAATATAAAATAGTATTCTGATTTTAAAACTGCTACCATTTTTTTCATTATTATTTTTGAAAATAAACTTTTAGCATAAAGTTGTAGATTTTTTGTTTTATGCATTATGCACAATTGAAAATTAATATGTATTAAAGATATTCTCATATGGATAAACACATTTTAACCTGATTTTAATAATTCAAGTTTTTTTTATTGATGTATGCATTATAGGAATTGTAATCTTTCTGTATATTTTAACTCCATGTTACCAGTCTAAAAGTGCTCAGAAAATAGAATCTCATACAGTAATTTACCTATATTTAAATTTTAATATAATAACTTAGAACTTTTAAATGATGTGATTATATTTAACATTACATACAATAGCCAAATTCTGAGTTTTGAATTATAACAATGTAAGGTCACAGTATCAGGTTGTCACATATTATTAACTACAAATAGGAATAAGTCTTAATCTTATTTTAAGCAGATGTTATTTGAAAGTATGGTGAATGAAATTCAACTATTAAATACAATCTAGATTGCATGTGATATTTATTTTCATTTGAAGCATTTAATATTTTAAGCACATTGATATTTTGTTCAATGTGATTATTATGTATATGTTTGTTGCCTGTGACAATTTCATATTTATAAATATTGCATTCTCCATGATTTTGGGAATTTGCAGGGAGCTTAGTATAGAAAGAGGTTAAAACATGTATAAGTAGGATTTGCCTTATCAAATTTGGAAACAACAGTAATCAAAATTTCATGGGAATGTGTTAATGAAAGTTTAATTAGTACTATGGTACAGTAAAAGTGATATTTATTTTTATATATTGTATAAAATACATTTAAATAATGTATAAGTATAAAAAAAATAATAGTGAAGAGACACTATTCTGGAAAAATTATAAATTTATTAAAAATTTTACAGCTTAGAACTGCTTTCAACCAGGTTGGTCATATTCATAGAACTGATAAGTTCATATAAATTATATATTTATAATATAAAAAATTTATATTGAAGCAGTAAAATCTGTTATCCATATTTCGCTTCACTGTCTGGTGAACTAAGAAACCTTTAACCAGACGTTCGAACCCATTTATGTACTTGTTAATTACTAGGGAGTGCAAGTACACACATACGCGCGATTACCCCCCTCCCCCTTTATAAGTTAAACATTATTTGAATAGAGAATATTAGTTTTAGTTTTGAAAATATTTAAATTTCCACCACCGTAAATAGTCATGTATATGTGTGTATGTATCACAGATAGCTAAAAATATTGTAAATCATATTCTATTTTATTATTCGTGTATTTTATTAAACTGATGTAATACCAGAGAAAGTTCTAGAGAGTAATTAACATAACTTAGATTCGTAAACAAAAGAACGTATCTTGTTTAATTTTAAAAAAGTTGTTAGTAAAGTAGATTCATTTTAAAATCCTAACATTAATGGAAAATATATCTTGTGAATGTCATCTTTAAATCTTGAACAAAGGATAAGTGCAATCAGGCCATTTAATGCATATTTAATGTATATTTTGGTGGTGTATAAATACAGCCAAAATTCTATGCTAAGGCGCCTTTGCTTTTATTTCAGAAGGTGTTGCAGAATGAATCTATGACATTCAATATTTTAAATATGACTTGTGAGTAGAGCGAAGAAATTTGCTTTCCCAATCTTTTCAAGATCATCGCCATACCGCTATGCCATTGTCACTTAAAGTCTGCTGTAAGGAAATGCTAATCTAATTCTACAAAGATGCCAACCATTATTTTTTTAAACTCTGCATTGCCAACCGTGTTTTCCCATATTTATTTTACCCTACGTGTATCGACCCGTACGGCCATCAAGTTTCAGACGGTAATCCTGCCTCTGCCACTAATATGAACTCTTAAAATCTCCATTTATGTAATTTGTTATTTATTTAAAATATAAATGTAACTCTCTGTCTATTTAATAATTGGCAATGTAGTGCTGATTATTATAATTCTCATAAAGTAATGACTTTCTCTTCTTTTGTAAAATATAATGCACGAATCTCTGAATTTACGCTGTAAATGTATTTACTGGGTTTCATTCTTTCTATCTTATTATTTTAAATGTGGCAAAACTAACTTTAATTTTATGTCTGATTATATTTTATTTAATATGTTAATAATTCAATCTAGCGAACCGATCTCATTTTAATTCTTCATCCTGCCATTATGGGAGTTTAAATATTTAAATGTAAGTTTTGTTATCAAACTCAAAGTTCGCTTGATTGAATAATATCACTAAATTTGTGTTATTTGCTTCATGGCAGATTATGCGCTGTCATCTTTAAAATATCAATTTATTACCATATTAACACTATTGATTTCGTTAGTTTTAATATTATATAAAATAAAGCTTAATGACCTTTTTCTTATAATCAATCATTTGCATCCCACGCCATCATAATTTTATTATGTAAATTGTCTACTAATTAAGCGTACTAATATTTGTTTAATGAAGGGAACTACATATTCCATCTTTTCTAGTTCTGACTTTCTAACTACTATTTAAGGTCATTTGCATACCTTTAAGGATTGGTTAATTTTTGTCACGTCATTACGCTAGATTTCATTAAATTACGAGGGCCTTGGTTAACATATCAGTGTCATTACCCATGATAACGTTATAAAATTCGTATCTTGGTTTGTCAAACTAATACTTGGATGTCCAGGATCATTTTTTAAGGCATATCCCTAAACGGAGTTTGGGAGCACCGACTCACTGTCAGGTTGTAGTTAGACTCTGGATGAAATAACATCGGAAACCCGAACCATGTTATCCCTGCCAACCATTTCTTCAGATACTGTCTTGTCACAATTGCAGGAGAGTCTCTCACGTTCGTAAATTTGTTGAAGCTTTTTGTCCTCAGTTGGACTTAATCTTTCTAACATTATCATGTAGGTCAGCACTGCAATTCTTTTTTAATATTTTACATTGCCCGATTATTAATCTATAAGTCATAATGCTGTGATTTTTTGTAAACCACCATCATTATTTTCTTTTATATCATTTTCTATGTTAGAAAGGTCATTTTAAAGCTTATTTAAGCTATCCATCCTCTTATTAAACGATCTTTAAGTTACGCTAATCAATAGCTTTTAGTAAATTCTGTCAAAACGAAATGATTTGATAAAATACATATCCACCCTCTTATTAAACGATCTTTAAGTACGCTAATCAATAACTTTCAGTAAATTCTGTCAAAACGGAATGATTTGATAAAATACACAAATAACCGTTTTTCTTTTTAAATGATTGATAAAGTATAATCAATTGATAAAATATAATCAATGACTGAGTAAATTTTGTAATTCATATTATATTTTAATGATTAGTTCAAAGACCATAAATGAAATTATATAAATCAAAATCAAATTCCATTTCTCTGTATTCATTAAGGTCATTTATTTTTCTATTAAATAAATCATAGCGTTCAAACTATGAAATCACTGTAAATTTGATATCTCCCTCCATTAGTATATTAAGCCTTATCGTCTTGATTATCTATTAATTTTTATTTGTCCATGTAACTTGCATTTGCGTATTCTTTAATCATTAATCTATGTTCTAATATGTAATCTATTAGAATATGCAAATCACTGTCATTATTTACATGAAACCCAGATGCTATTAATTATGATTTGTAAATAGATTCACCAATGTATTTATTTAAAGTATATAATTCATATTTGTTTACTCAATTTCTAATGAATTATTATTAATAAATTATTAACACTTCATAACCAGTTATTTAAGTATTGTCTCATGTTTTATGCGTACACATCGTTAATTAGATTGCGTTCTGTATAACTCAGATTCTATTGATCTTAAACCAGTCAACACATTTATTAATGATTCTTAATGAAATAGTAATATAATCATAGGCTAGCATATACTGTTAGGGGTTCAAAATCATGTATCACCAATATTTCCCTGTAGATCACTTGTTTCTTCGTTGTGTCTCTGGGACTGGAATAAATAAATTTCATCTGTTATTATCAGAAATGTTGTTCATAGTGTTACAGTTTTAGAGAAAGGTAAACGGCAGAATCCATGATTGCTCCTGACCTGTGTATCTTGGGCATGAATGGATTTAAGATACTTTTGCCTAGATTCAGAATCTTGTTAAATGAACATACAATTCTAACCAGTACAATATAAACTTATATTAGTTCTATGAATATGACCAACCTGGTCGAAAGCAGTTCTAAGTTGTAAAATTTTTAATAAATTTATAATCTTTCCAGAATAGTATACCTTCACTATTAATTTTTATATTCAAATTAAGGAAAGAAGTAATTTAATTGAATTAATGTATGAGTATTAATATTGTATTGTGCTGCACATTTATTTAAAATAATCTATGATTATTAATCTGGATTTTTGTCTTTAAAAATATATTATTTCCATTAAATTTCATCTTGCTTTTGAATTCTTTTAGCAATGTATTTTTAAATTTAAAATAAATATTTGTAAATATCTGTTACTGTATCTTTTACTTTTTTAGTGATTTAAAACTTGAAAAAGTTTTTTTTTTTTATCTTGTCAATATTTAAATTTATTTTGGAATTTAATCTTCTCAGTTTATTTATCTGAATAAACTTGCATTAAACTGTTATTTGTGTACAGTACTTTGCTTTTGAATGATTACCAACTATTTCTTACTATAGGTTCTTATGCCTGCTTCACATGATATTTTAAAATGTCAGGTTATATCTATAGACATTTTGTTCACTTTTAAATGATTCTAATTTGGAAGGTAAATTGCTAATAAGAAGGATAAAAAAAAGCCAAATAAAATTTGGTTGCATTTTTTTTTAAAATTTAATATCAAAATAGGAAAGAAAATATAAATTTGTATTTTTTAATTCATAGCTTGTTCTTCTATCCCCTCCCCCCCCCCCAATACAAAACTTGAAGTTTTGCGCTTATTTAATTTATCTCGTTATTCAAACAGGCAAAACTCTCTATACAATATTGCCATTCAGTGCAAGCCAGAGCCATCAATGGATGCCAGAAGGCTTGTGCATAAAATCTCCATCTAGTGCCTACTCATCCAATATCCCCAGACTAGTTTCTGGCTTGTGGCCGAATTTTATTCAGCACATAATCATAAATAAACTTTGAATATAATCAGTAATAAGTACACTAAAAATAAATTGGAAAATGTGTACATTAATTAAAATCATCATTTATTTATGTAAATTTTTATTCAGTTTTCTTATAGTAATAGAACTATTTAATTAATCCAATTACTTTTCTTCACAGGCATAAACAATCTCCAAGCTAAAGAAGATATTAAAAGTACAATAATCAATTGTAACAAAAATAAATTGGAAAAATGTATTATATATTATATTTATTAATCTAATTTTTATTTAATGAGATTGCATTTTTATAAATAAACAAAATAGTGGGTCTGCCATTATACAAAACAGCAGCAAAAAATTTCGAGTTTTACTTTCAAAATGGCTACTAAAATATTTAAAATCACTACTTTTAAAAAAAAATTACTGCAATATGTATTTATTATAAACTATTTAGTCATATGTTCATGTTTTTTGGTTTTTTTTTTTTTAATCGTAATGAATACTCAAAAATTAAGGTGTATTTTAAATCTATGGTAACTAGTTAATTTTTTTTATTATTGAAACCATTATTAGCTTATTTTGGCAAGAGATTCTTGGTTTTAAATGAGTTTTTTTTTTTTTTGAGAACTAATTGCCCTAATCCAGGATAACACTGGATTTTATTGTAACAATAGTTACATATATTGTTTAAAAAAATCAGAGTTAATATTAAATATAGTAGTAAAATATTTGCAAATTATAAGTTTTATATATAACATCGCTTTTCTTATACTGAGGACAACAGGATCATCGGGGGATTTAACGTGGATTCCAGACAATATGCAATGGATAAAGAGGAACGTTTTAAAAATCATAAGAACTTTAAAAACATTTTGAAACACTAAGAACTTTAAAATATAAACTTTCTCAGTGTTTAATCTCTAAGAAATAGAATCCTATCTGACCAACGTTATTTATTAATTACTTATAATTTTATTTGATGTATTTCTTTTTTGTAAAATCATCTTCATTTATTTTTTTTTTTGTTCTTTAAGTTTTATTTATGATTTTTGTTTTGCAATAAATTAAATTATATAAATGTTAAACTTAAGTCGGGCGTGAATGGCTATATAGATTTGTAAAGTTATATTAGGGGAGGGTAATCTTAGGTTACTTGTTTCGTAGTTAAATTGGGTCTATGGATTGGATATATTGGTGTAATTAGTAGAGGTAGTACGAGATTCGCTACGGGCAGAATCGCTTTATACGCCGCACACACTCGTTTTGCCTATGGAAGGAATTATAAGACGGAGACCGCAGTTCCTTCCTATGGAGTTTTTTTTTTATTGCTCTTATCGTTAGATAGATGTAGTATTCCTATCTGACGAAAGGCAATTTCTTTTTTTAACCTATTTGTGCTGTCGTAGTCGTATTACATTGAATACATCGATATATCAGATGGATTGAAGTTGATTTGAATGCGAATTTTTGGCCTAAGGTTGAACAAGGATAGAATTTTTTTTTTTCAAATGCAAATCTATGTAGTCTATTCATACTCGATACTCTAAATAAAAATGCATTAAATTTAAGTTGGGTATAGACGCTTGCATGGGTTCGTTACCGGTTAATTATGTTTTTGGTTTTCATATTTGATGAAAATATATAGACATTCGGTGAGTATCTAAGATGTATTTATTTCGGATGTCTTTTAAGTTATTGGTGCCAATGCGGTATCTTATGATGAATACCATTGGGTTTTTTTTATTCCCTATGCAATTGGCGGTCCGGGTAAAGGGAGCTTAACGTAATCTGCACTACAGGGCGCCATCTAGGCATTTGAACATAGAAAAATTTATAAAGTAGGCAGATATGTAAGTTAAAAAAAAATTTTTTTTTATTATTTTATATATTTTGATATCCGGTCGTTAGCCCATTGTCACTAGCTCAGTGTAACAGCAGAGATTTATATTTTATATTAAATTCCTATCTAAGATATATAAAAAAAAGAATAAAATAAGCCACTGCCAGAAATTAACACACAAACATTTATTTATGCACATATATATAATATTTAAAATTGTTTTAGTATCAGTTTACATTTTAAAATTTAACTTACATTTTTACTTTGATTTTAATTTACATTTTAATTTTTATAAATTTACATTTTAATTTTATAAGTTCGCACAGATGGGTTTATAAAAGTTTGTTTTAAAATGTTGAGTTTTTAATGTTGAATATAGATTGGTTACATAGATTACACGATCAAAAAACATTTTAAAATAAACATAAACGATCAAAATACAAAGTCATTGATACCGCCAATTGCATAGGGAATAAAAGAAACCCAATGGTATTCATCATAAGATACCGCATTGGCACCAATAACTTAAAAGACATCCGAAATAAATACATCTTAGATACTCACCATAAGGTATCAGTGTTTACCGAATGTCTATATATTTTGATCAAATATGAAAACCAAAAACATAATTAACTGGTAACGAACCCATGCAAGCGTCTTTACCCAACTTAAATTTAATTCATTTTTATTTAGAGTGTCGAGTATGAATAGACTACATAGATTTGCATTTGAAAAGAAAATATTCTATCCTTGTTCAACCTTAGGCCAAAAGTTCGCATTCAAATCAACTTCAATCCATCTGATATATCCATGTATTCAATGTAATATGACTACGACAGCACAAATAGGTTAAAAAAAGAAATTGCCTTTCGTCAGATAGGAATACTACATCTATCTAACGATAAGAGCAATAAAAAAAAACTCCATAGGAAGGAACTGCGGTCTCCGTCTTATAATTCCTCTCATAGGCAAAACGAGTGTGTGCGGCGTATAAAGCGATTCTGCTCGTAGCGAATCTCATACTACATCTACTAATTACACCAATATATCCAATCTATTGACCCAATTTAACTACGAAACAAGTAACCTAAGATTACCCTCCCCTAATATAACTTTACAAATCTATATAGCCATTCACGCCCGACTTAAGTTTAACATTTATATAATTTAATTTATCGCAAAACAAAAATCATAAATAAAACTTGAAGAATTAAAAAAAAAAAAAAATGGAAATGATTTTACAAAAAAGAAATACATCAAATAAAATTATAACTAATTAATAAATAACGTTGGTTAGATAGGATTCTATTTCTTATAGATTAAACACTGAGAAAGTTTATATTTTAAACTTCTTAGTGTTTCAAAATGTTTTTAAAGTTCTTACGATTTTTAAAACGTTCTCTTTATCCATTGCATGCCGTTTGGAATCCACGTTAAATCCCCCGATGATTCTGTTGTCCTCAGTATAAGAAAAGCGATGTTTCATTTTTTTTTTTTTATAACAACTGAAGGGATTGAAGAGTGTGTCTTTTCAATCCCTTCTCCTTCAACTCCGCACTAACACATATAGTCACATCTCCTTATGATCTATTATTCCCATACTTTTTATAGTAGCCTTTCAGATCCAGTAGACATTACGTCATGACGGTGTGATGGTCCTTTCGCTGAGGTCTGATTCCATTGTTTTTCATTCATTGGCTATTAGTTTCTATTGTTTTCTTATCTGACCGATGCTTATACATTTAAATGCCCAAGGCTAGTTTACATTTGACTAATTAAATTAATCATTTCCATTTTTTCAATAACATTAATTAATTTGTTTTGTACAAACTTAGATATATTTTTATCTTTAAATTTTTACTGACAATTTAGTTTTAAAATACTTTTTCTTTTTTTTAATAAAGTTTTATTTTAATAATTTTTTTCATCTGTGCGATTATATAGATACGAGTTTAGTATAGAATTTTAATTTTCAATTTTTAATTCTTAAAAAAAAAAAATTTTATTTGCGAACTTTTATTTTTTTTATGTTTACTAATAAAAAAACAATGTAACGACGTCTGTGCCCATTACAATATATTCATTACAATCTTGATTTTAATTTTATATAAATGAAAAGGTTTTTGGAAATCGTGGTACTAAAAAAAAATTTTACACATGTTTTTAGTTGATCCTTCAAGACTTACAAAACTTTACAATTACTGTCACAATAAAAGATGTGATGTAGCTATTCTTTGAAAGTTTTTACTTTTATCAATGCTTTATGGATTTTAGCAAAGTTTAGCACAATTTCAAGTTTATTATCAACTTTTTTATTTAATAAATACAGTAACAATATCAGGAATAAAGTATAATAAACTAGGGATAACCTATGATATTATAATGTGCAGAAGTGCTTGCAGTTAATTAAAACTTAAAAAGTGAAGTTTGAAACTATCTATGATGAAATGTGATTCGATATCAGTCTTGCCCAGTCTAGATTTAAACCAAAGAAAAGGATATAGAGCAAATAATATTGTACTCCCATTTCAATTGGGGAAAAAGAAAACTATTCATGTGGGAAAATATTTGCACTTTACCATGGTTTGTTAATGATCAACATCAGTTAAAGAAAGAGTTAATTCCATGTTTGAAAAGAACAAATAGAAAATGAAGGTAATGGCAATAAATGCAGTGAGGTTTCATTGTATAAGTAAGTTTATTTAATTTAGTAAAAATCTTTGTTAGATTTTAATTTGTTAATCACGGTAATGCTTATTAAATTTAGATTGTAACAATTACTTCAAATTTAACTTAATGTTTACTAATTTATGATTAAAGTAAAGGCAGTTATAGAGAGATTGAAATTATCTAACATTTATAAAATAGAATGTTTATGAAACTGAAATATGTTGTCAAGAATATCCTGAGGGATTAATGAAATTTTTTTTAGAAAAAAAGCATTATTTTATTTTTCATTTATATATAGTAAATTTTTTGTAGAATTTTATTTTATTTTGAAAAATACATATTTTATCTTGATTGCCATAATCTTTGTGACAGTTTTTATAGTAATTTATATCAGAGTACTAAGTTGCATTAAATAGATTTTGTTTTTATCAATTTTGTTGTTCAAATGGTAGTTTTTCAGATAGAATAATGACTTTTTAGTTCTATTTTTTTTTTTTTTTGTAATTGGGTTATTAAAATCAATTCCTAGTAAAGGAAAGATTATATATTTCTTAAGAATATAAAATTAACAGGTTTTTTTTTTTACTTCTGTAATTTTGGGATTTTTTCAATGCAAATATTTATAGTAGTTACCAGATTAAAGTAGTAAAAATATATATAATTGAAATATGTTCTTATATCCTATAAATTTTATTTTATTTTTGTTTAAATGAAAAAAAGGTCTAATAAATTAGCATTGTGTTTGTTTTAAAAATTGAAATGATACTAAAAAATTTAGTGTTTAAGAATGCTAACATTGACCATTAAATTAGGTTAATAATAAATCAAGATTTACAAGATTTATTTATATGATCAAAATATAAATAAATTTATAAACTTGTTTTGATTTAATGAAAATAATAAATTTTTGTTTTGAATTCCTTAGGTAGAACAATAAAAGATCGATTGACTCTTCCTAAGAATAAATCTAATGGAGAATTTGTTGTATTAACACTTGATGAAATTAGAAAGAGAAAAAGTAAAGAAAATGAATCATTTGACAGCTTAGAAGAAAATTGTTTAAAACAAAAAGCATTTAAAGATGAAAATACTGAAAGATCAAATAAAAGAATTGTTATGCCAGTACAACAAAATTTAAAAAGTAAGTTTGAGTTTTTATAAAACTTTTAATTATTGGTAATTTATTATAGTTTATAACTTCATAGTAATGATTATTAAAATTAATGTTCTATTTTCTGTTCTATTTTATTTTTTAATTATAGGGAAATTTATTTCCATCTTTATCATTGTAATGTCTGATTTTTTTAATTATAACACAATTGGTTTCACCTGCAGATGCATGCTATTTGCAGGATAGGCTATAAGATAGCCATTTACTCCATCACCAGAAGTTATCCAACAAAAAAAATCAGTCATGATTATTAATCCCACAATCTTTTCTATGGCTTTCTGTTCATTGCTTTAACCTTCAGAAATTCGTAACTACTTCTAACAATTAACTTTTTTTTTTATCTCTTATGTTTAACTTTTTCCTTTTAAATATATACCCAAGTCAATTTTTCTTCTGTTTATAACTTCTTTAATAAATAATATTTTTTCATTTCATTTTAACCTTGTAAATTCTATTTTTGCTATTTATTTTTTTTACTCTTCAAATTATTCAAAAATTTTATCTTTTTACTTTTCTTTTTTTTTTTGATCATCTAAAGTCCTCTACTAAAAAAAAAAAAAAATTAATAAGTCTTTATTATTCTAACTTTAAAGATCCACAAAATAATCTTTTGTCTTTTTAAAAGCTTGTTAAACCTATTGCAGTCTTGATTTTAACATTGTTGATGCTATTTTCATTATTAGACACACAAAAAAAAACATTTTTACAGATTAAAAATTTTAATTTACTTTGCAACTTTCTGCCCATTTATTTTTAATTTTTTATTTCATCTATTTATAATTATTTTAGTAAACTTAAGATTTATTGATTTTCGTGTCCAAAACTTATATCTATTTTTTTTCTTATTTATATTATTTTTTTAAAGGGGAAATGGGATTTTAATATATATATATTTAATTTTAATAATACTTTTTCATTCATGTTAATTTTATGCTCATTTTATAAACATTGAGTATTATATTATACTTACTAAAATACTTGTAATGATATAAACACAAGTTTTTTTTACTTGGAAATTTGTGATAGTATAGTTGGTTATTATAAATTATATTTTTGTAAGAATTGTAATCAAATTTTTTTTTTATGCATTTCATTATTAGATGATGCATCATATGCTAATCAAATTTACTAACTACAATATATGCGTCCGTAATACTATAAAATTTATTTAATTTGAAATCGAGAAACAGAAAAAGAAAAAATTAAAATAGCATTTAGAATTACTCTACAACTTTTTAAATTCATAAACAGAAGAAATTACAAAAAAAAAAAAAATCATTAAAAAAAATGATTCTAATAATTTGATCATTTTTATTTAAAGATGAATGTTCTCACTAAATTTTATTTATTCTGTAGGGCTTTTCCACCAATTATCTAATTTTAATAATTGCTCATTTTATAATTATTCATTAAATCTTTTTTTTTAACAAATTAAAAATTGCTTTTAGTATTTTATGATAATAAACCTCTGAAAGTCATCTGGATTTAATTTTTTTTTTTTTAATCCTCAGTATTTACTTAAATGTAAACTGGTTTTTATTTATTTATTTTTACATTTTGCATATAAAACAAAAGGATTTTTATAAATGGATTTGAAAACAATTACGTGCATAATTTTTAATATGAATTTTACTTATATAAAGATTCCTGTTTGTACATTCAAAAATCTGTTATTTATAAAATATGTTTTTTTCTTATTTTTCATTTATATTGCCATTATATTTTGAGAAAATTCTGTAATCTTTTGCTATGTCTTTTTTTTTTGTTTCAATAAGGATTTTGATTAATATTTGTAGGTTTACTGAAATCAATAAGATGAAAATCAGATCATCAAGATAGAATTAAAAAAGAATTTGCACTAACAAAACCAAATTAATCTATTTAACTAAACAAAATTAATCACATTAATCATCACATGATCACTCTCTCTTATACTAGCACATAATTGTTTATAAACAAGGCAAAACTCTCCATACAGTAGTGCCACCCTGTGCCAACCAGAGTTATACTAGCACATAATGGTTTATAAACAAGGCAAAACTCTCCATACAGTAGTGCCACCCTGTGCCAACCAGAGTAATCAAAGGATACCAGAAGGCTTGTGCATAAAATTCCTATCTAATGCCTACTCATCCAATATCCCCAGACTAGTTTCTGGCTTGTGGCCTTCGTCAGTGAGGAGCTTTGGATCTGAGAGCACTGCACCTAGATCTTAGGATCTATTGCAAACCTCCAGCAACCACCTTTTGTCTCTACTTAACCAAAAAACTATGAGAATGAAATTGAAAACACAAAAATATTTTCAATCCAAGCTCAATAGCTTATATAGTCATATGGGTCTGAACTCAGTTCAGCACCCATACATTTTGGTGTCTTTGGCTCTTTAACAACATAGCCACCACTATCATATTAGGCAGGATTGGTGTTAAACCATTTAAGCATCACATGATCACTATCTCTTATACTAGCACATAATTGTTTATAAACCAGGCAAAACTCTCTATACAGTAGTGCCACCCTGTGCCAACCAGAGTAATCAATGGATGCCAGAAGGCTTGTGCATAATAGGATAGTGGTGGCTATGGTTGTTAAAGAGCCAAAGACACCAAAATGTATGGGTGCTGAACTGAGTTGAGCTTAGATTGAAAATATTTTTGTGTTTTCAATTTCATTCTCATAATTTTATAGTTAAGTAGAGATAAAAGGTTGTTGCTGGAGGGTTGCATTAGATCCTAAGGTCTAGGTGCAGTGCTGTCAGATCCAAAGCTCCTCACTGACAAAGGCCACAAGCCAGAAACTAGTCTGAGGATATTGGATGAGTAGGCATTAGATAGGGATTTTATGCACAAGCCTTCTAGCATCCATTGATTACTCTGGTTGGCACAGAGTGGCACTATTGTAGGAGAGTTTTGCCTTGTTTAATCACATTAATGTAAAAAAAGTTGATTAAGATATAAAATTAAAGAAATAAAATTAAGATTGTTAAACTGTGACAATATTTTTGTCAAATGAGAAATACAGTCTAAGAAAATGAAATTATATTGGAATTTAAAAAGCAAAGTTAATTTTAACTGAATATAGTAGCAAAAGAAATACACTTTTTTTTTTAATTTTTTTTTGGCAGCCAAAAACTGTTATGGTCCCTGAAAATTGCCTTGCTATGCCATTTGAATTATTTATTCATAGTGCTAACATTATGTTGAAAACATTTTGCATTGATATTTTGAATAATTCTCATCAAATTATACAAGTGTAGTGATCAAAATTTCCATATTTTGCTAATAATATGTAATTGTATGATTCATAGGAAAATTGTTTATAGAAAATATTTACTTGTTGTTTATAGAAAATATTTACAAAATATTGTTATTGCTTCTTTCTGTTGATATTTACTAAGGAAATTATTGAACTAAACAAGGATATTTTTTGAATAGAATTGTAATTCATCTGCTTGTAGTAACTGAAACATAATGAAATTTGTATTGAAGTGCATCTCTATATGAGATTATAAGAATTTTATTTGAGGTCATTGAAATATGGCTATTGTTAACTTTAGTTTGACATTTTTATTTGTTGTTGTATATATTAAAAAATATCTTAATTTGGTTATATGGCAATATATATTCTGCTTATACTAAATGTTTCTTATATATATAAGTAGAGGGATTTGAATTTAAGGATTTTTCACTCTGTATTCATCCTTCATTCCATCTCAAGCAACCAATACACATGACTCTCTATATATGAAAAAGATAGGTGATCTCCAATATACGTATTTCATGCAGAACCAGCATTTATCAGTTGGCCAGATCATAATCGCCCACATATATATATATAACCAGTGCTGGATATTGTACCGGTCAAAACATGTTTATCCATCTAACATGAGCTGCAACTCACAAAATGTTCTTCAAACCCAGTCAAGCCCAAGATTTAGGTCAAGGACCAGCCTGGATTCGAACCCACTCTCTAAGCCCCAGATCCAACACCTAATGGATAACATCACAGTGATGGTACATGAGAATTAATTTTAATCCGGCCCCCTAGCAAAGCGTGAGAAGACAATGAGACATCTATTACTATGACTAAACTAAAATACTTATAAGCATGGCTGTATGTTTGGAAGTGGAGAAAAAAGGAATTCGAACTACTCAAATAAGTTAGACAATAAAAATATAGTTTAATATAATGACAAATTATTTACATACATTTATAAATTAAGTATATATCTTAGTATGTGCGTGAATGAGCAAGCGGTCTACCAAACGATAGATAATTATATATTGTCATTTACGCTATTATTTCTCATATGCTCTTTTTTTAATTAAATAATATATACTATACATAAACACACATCTTTGGTGGGTCCAATATTAAGATGCCAATCGATTATTAGAAAGAATTTACATAAAATTGTTATTAACGCTTTGATTTACGATTCTGAAACATGGTGACTAACATTATTTCGGGGAGTGTTCTGAGATTCATTATAGATATAATATAAACTATGTTCATGCCATTACGGTCATGAAAATAAATAAAATACCTTTGAAAACATATTTGATTGTACGATTACAATACTTAATGAAAATTCTTTTAATTAGCGCTGGTAAGAAGAATGCTTTATTTTTCCCCAAGGCATATAGATCCTCTTAAATACAGTAATAAGTTACGATGGTGGGATTGTATAAGACTGAAATAAATTTAATTAATAAAACTAGAAGCAGTTGGCATTTATGTATATATTTTAAGCAGAGTGCAATTTTAATATTAGAGCATTAAAACTGGGTCATGAAGCAAAAGAAATAATACGAAGAAGTTTGCGGTGCTGACATTATAACCAAGAAATAACAGGAAAAGTCGTGCTTCTGGATGAAAGACGAAGTGGATAGGCATGCCGTGGTCCTCGCCGACGTGCAGGCCTTTGGTACGAAGAAAGTGGTTAGGCATAGCGTGTGCCAATCTTACGTGAATCACAGCCAGTGGCCCTTTTATTACGAAATAGGTGGATAGGCATAGCTTGTGCCAAACTTACGGGAATCACAGCCAGAGGCCCTTTTATACAAAATAAGTGGTCCCGGGAAGTTTACTATCTTCAGGACAAGGCTTGAGAAGAAATCTATGGGTTCGAACTTGTCGTAACCCCCAGATTAGAATATCAGAAGCACGTAATATATAAGTATGAAGATAGGCCAAATGTCAGTAATGATAAATGTCACTAATGATGTTGAATAAGTTTTACTGCTTTAAAATAAATGACCCTAGTTTGAATGCCATAATTTATACAGATAGTATGCTATGCAGTTCTATATATATATATAGAGAGAGAGATTTCCCTAAATAAAATATACTTTAAGATCTTACCTAGTAAAAGAAACATTAAGATTTACCCCCATCCCTTTTTCTGCTATTTAAAATAAATAAATCCCACCTTCGTTGATTTTACAATAAATGGAATATATAAGTACTTTATTTGATATTTTAAGAGTATGTAGAAATAAAACTAGCAGTTATAAAAAAAAAAAACTAATCGGTCACCTTTTCAGAATTGAATAACATAAAATAAATAAGGTTTCAAAGCATTAATTAGCCTAAACTCTGAATTCACCCCGGATAGAAAATCCAGAGTTAAACAAATATATTTTTTTATATTAACACATAAATAAAATGTTGGCTTGTAAAACAATCTGGTGAGTATATTAATTAATAATTCATTGTTTAAATGGACATTAAAAACCTTAATTCATGAAGGTTTACTTGAAAAGATTTTAGAAATTCAACTCGTCAGATTGTTTGAGATTGGCATAATAATAATAAAAGCATATATATAAAATCAAGTAATAAATAACTATAAATAAATGACCACACCAAAGTTAAGGAAAGTTAAGAGCTTATGAGAGAGAGTTAAATTTATAGAAATGACTTAAGAGCAACTTACATATTAAAACAAACAAAGTTAAGTAATAATAGATGAGTTTGAGATTAGTTAGACTAGCTTTACTTGCGGCTTGAAATTTACCTTGCAATTTTAAAAGTCCAGTTTAAAGTACGACACATGCACGGCAATTGAAATGCAAGTTCTTCGGTGGCAACAAGCTTCTATTAGCATTAAAGTTATTAGGTCGGGCTTTTACTTCACTCTTAGGCAGCAGAATGGTACGGCAGTAGAAGATGATGACCCAACAGAGCCAAGAAGTGTAGTAGATTTACACTATATCATTTTTAGTTTCACAGCGATGTTAACAATCAGTTCTCACTAGAGTAGCTAATCTAATTATCACTGATTCAAAATACAGCCATTTTATACTTTTTCTTTATCGATTGTTTTTGAAGATGCAACAGTAAGATAACGTCCAAAAATAAATTCAAATCTATTTCCAGATTAGAAATAAATTTGACAAAAATGTTTATAATAAAAGAAAATCTTAATCCCATTTTAAATAAAAACTTTAATTAAAAATACCTTCCCCAGATTAAAACAATAGTGTTTCCAACCCTTTAATTATTTTTAGACAATCAACTGTAGCATCTTCCATATTGGATTTTACAAAATATACAGTTTAAAAGAAAAAATACTTTAAAAAGAAAAAGTTGTACAAATGACATATAATGAAATATTTACAAAAAAAATCAATATTTTGTTAGTATTTGCTCCTATATAAAAATATTTGAGCTGCACCTATGTATTTTAATAAAAAGAATTAATAATCATAAAATTAATAATAATAAAAATGTTAATTTAAAAGTTAAAATTTTATAATGTAGGTGCGCAACTCAAATGTATACATAAAATATACATACACGTCAAAAGGAGCAGGATGGGTATAGGGTTTAAACACAGGTTAGTAAATGGAACTATGAAGCTCAATCTTAAGCCAAATTGACTGCTTTAATATATATTAAGATAGCAATTCCTTAAACTTTACAGGACAGGCCTTAATTGTCTCACCCTTCCAACTATTCAATCATCCATTTCATTGATAAACTGATAACGGGACGCTCAAAGCCCTTATTGGATTTGATATTGTAGTCATACCATGTAGACATAAAAATCACTCTAACCCCTCATGTTATTGATCCATTACATATCCATATATATTAGTAGAAGAGGTTATGTTGATCTTATACTATGATGTATTATATTTTCAAGAAATACATAAATTTGTTTGTAAGGCAATATGTTATTTGCTTATACTGAATGGTTCTTATATATGCAAGTAGAGGTATTTGAACTTAGGATTTTTCAGTCTATATTCATCCTCCACTCCATCTCAAGCAACTGATACACATGACCAGATAGATGATCCGCAATATATGTATTTCATGCAGAACTCATCAGTTCAGCCCACCCCTCTCCTATTAATATATATGGATACATAATGTTCCGATAATATGAGGGGTTAGATTGACATAATGTCTTTCATGGTAGGCTTTGATTGTCCCATTGTCAGTTTTTCAATGAAATGGATAATCCATTAGTTGGAAGGGTGAGAAAGATTGAGGTCTATCCAATAGAGTTTAAAGATTTGCTATCTTATTATAAAACAAGCACTAATGGTATATATGTGTGGCAGATTGTAATTTGGCCCAAACTGATGAGGGTTGGCTCTGCACAAAATACATATATTGGGGGTCATCTGTCTTTTTTCATATATGTGGTCACGTGTATCTGTTGCTTGAGATGGAATGGAGGACGAATATAGACTGAAAAATCCTAAGTTCAAATTCCTCTATTTACATATATAAGAAACATTCAAGATAACCAAATTACAAATTGCCTTGGCAATAGAATACATCATAGTATGAGTTCAGCCCCCTCTCTCTCCTATTAATATATATGGATAGGTAATGGTTTGATAATATGAGGGGTTAGATTGATGTAATATCTATGGGTATAACTACATTATCAGTTCTAATAAGGGCTTTGAGCATCCCATCGTTGTTGTTTTAATGAAATGGATGGTTGAATAGTTGGAAGGGTGAGAAGATTAAAGACTGTCCAATAAAGTTTAAGGAATTGCTATCTTAATATAAACCGAACACTGATCATATATATGTGTGGAAGATTATGATCTGGCCCATGTGATGACTACTGGTTCTGCACGAAATATGTATGATAGGGATCATCTATATTTTTCCCATGTATGTGGTCATGTGTATCGGTTACTTGAGATAGAGTGGAGAATGAATATAGACTGAAAAATCCTAAGTTCAAATCCCTCAATAATTATCTCAATTATATTGTACTTCTGTAAGCTCATGTGCTTTGACATATGGAAAAAAAAGTATTTTACAATGGCACTTTTTGTCTATGAAACCATTCTGCTAATTGTATTTGTATGTTTTTCTTATCTTATTGCAGTTAAGTATATTGTAAACAATATGTTTTTTAATTCTGAAAAGTCATTAATTGGAAAGAAAGTAGATTGCTGAGGAATTTTGAATGTAAGATTATACTGAAAATAGATTGCTGAGGAATTTTGAATGTGAGATAATACTGAAAATAAACATAAAATTGATTGTGAGATAAGATTCTGTAGAAGAGAGATAAGTTTATTTGTCTGTCACTTGTATTACTTAATACATATTAAGAAATGATCAGTGAGTGATTATAAAAAATATTTTAAATACTAGTGAGAAACATTTACTGCTATATTTACTGTTGATATATTGTCTTTGGAATAAAAGGATTTTAACAAATAGTATTATACTATTAAAATCTTTAATAGTTCTAATGAAAATAAATGTGAAGAAAGATTGATTATAAAAATAACTAGTTAACAACTTAAAAATAAGTAATTTATAAATCACACTCAAACCTTTAAAAAAATTAGATAATAAATAATAGCTAAATGGAAAAAATAATTATAAGTAGGATTATTAAGTATTATATGTATTTTGAATCAGAATTTTATAAAAATAAATTTCAGTGATTGTAAGTATGAATTGAGAAAAAAAAAAAATATGTTTAAATTTTGAGTTTTCTATTTATGAAATGCAAGAGGATTTGTTTAAAAAATTGAATGTATTTAGGATATTTGAAATAGAGAAAACAAAGATTGATAGCCAATAAATGATGTAATTCTAAAAGATGGTAATCATCTGAAATCCGGGCACGGCCACTTGGGGCGTTGATGCTATACAAAATCAATCAAATGTAACGTTACAGGGCCGTTACAACTTTTTTTTTTATAGAACATGATTTTTTTTATTTCTTTTTTATTAAACAAATTTTTATATTCATTTTCGTTGTTTTTTTTTAACCTGACATTTTTCTTTATTCAACAAATTTTGGTATTTTAATTTTGTGTTTATTGTTCTGAATTTTAAAACTTTGGACTGTTTCACTATGAAAAAACTTGTTTTAACCGCGCCGAAAAAATATAATACAATTATTTGGGACTTGTTTCGACTTTGTTCTATCTTTTTTTTTTTTTGGTTGACTTAAATTGTTTTCCTTATTATTATTAAATCAAAAATAATTTTTGTGTTGTTGGGGGTTAAAAAATCGTTTTGAAACCCCCACCCTCGGATCAATAATTGTAACGAAAAGTAATTTTTTTCTTTTTTTAAACAACTTTTTTTCACTTTTTACTTTTATTTATATTTCGTTTGAATTAGCCTTTTTTTGGTTTCTAAAATAAACAGCTTTTGGGGGGGTTTTCGTACTGTTATTAACAAAAAGTAAACAAAAATAGTCATTTATTTTACCCCCACTTGTTTTAACTCTGCTGAAAAAATATAATGCAATTATTTGGGAACTGTTTCGAATTTTTTCTACCTTTTTTTTTTTTTGGTTGACCAAATTGTTTTTTTTCTTATTAAATCAAAAGTAACTTTTGTGTTTTTGGGAGTAAAAAATTGTTTTCAAACCCCCACACGGAAAAATAATTGTAACAAAAAGTCGAGGAATTTTTTTTTTTTTTCAACAACTTTTTCTCACTTTTTACTTTTATTTTTATTTTGTTTGAATTACCTTTTTTTTTTTTGCCTTCTGCAATAAACTGCTTTTTGGTGGGGCTTTCATACTTTGTTATTATTAACAAAAAGTCAACAAAAATAGTCATTTATTTTAACCCCGCTGAAAAAAGATAATCCAAATACTTATCAATTTCTAATGAAATAAAAAAAAAAGTACACAAACTTTGGACTTTTCAACTTATTTATTATTTTATTGCTGTAATAAAAACAGTCTGGTATTTGGGAGGACATTATGTGCCTGAAAAAAGGACACAGTCTCCCTCACTTTCTGTACTCGGCAATTCTGAAAAGTTGAAAAATTGCACATTCTTCTCAGACCTTTTATCGGTCTCATATATTTTCCACTCTGAAACGTGACTTAGCGCATGAGCTTTGTCGAAGCGTGTTGGAACATACCCTTTGCCAGTGTTTTACATATTAACATTTTTTTAGGGAAGGGTGGGGACCATATGACAATTATTAGTAATTAACAACATTTTTTAAATATAAATGACATTACTCTATTATGGAGATTTGAAAAGTTGTACCGACTTGAAATTAAAACACCCTCAAGTGATACGGTAATCAGCTATGAATAGAACAAATACACGTAAATAGTTTCGAAGCACAAAACAGGCTGTAATATTTTTGTGCAGTGTCATGTAAAGCGGCCTGCAATGGGTTAATACAATATAAATGTTGCATTAGCCGTAAGGCCGGCCACAGAAACAGCATTTTTATGTGTTTTGACACGTAAACAATGCTTAACAGGCGGCCGTGCCCGGATTTCTGATGATTACCGAAAATTTTATTGAATTTAAATGAAAAAGGAAAACAGCAGCACAAAGATAAAAATTAGCTGAAATTATTTTAAGGAAGAAGTAATTATATTAGCTTAAAAAGAATAATTGAGAAAGTGATACCATGAAAATGGCCTCATGAAAATATAAGGTTCAATCTTTGGGAAAAGTTTAGTTTTATATGTAATAAAATGAAACTGGATTCATTTATATAACGTTTGTAATATATATATTGTAACAGAAATATCAGAATCTTATGATAACTGCTGATAATAATGATTGACAAAAAAGTATGTGTATATACAGGAAGAGTTTCTTCAAGTAAGCAGTACATATTCATAATAATTGCTTTAGCACTAGACACCAACAGTGATAAAATCAAAATATGAGCATCTTGCTCATGGGGTTTATCAACAGTTTCTTATATTCTAAATTCATATTTGGGTGCCTTGCCATCATTCAGATTATTTAAAAGAATATTCACTCCTTTTTTATTATTTTATATTATTTGAGTAATGAATCACATCAATTAGAAACTTTTTCACGCTAAGGTATTTTCTAGTATGTAGCAATGTAAGAATAAAATATTTGTTTAATTTAAAAATATAATACACCTTTCCTCCAGAATACAGGGGACCTTTATATGAGGATTCACCATTATGATCATCATCAGTTTGTGCCCATTATTTTGTTTTACAATCGGTTATTTTATAACAACCTTTTTAAAAAAAATTGATTTCTTTTTTAAACATCTGTCTTTTTTTTTTTAATGGTGACTATTTTGTAAGATTAACGTTGTCATAGGATAATGAGTTTATTATTTCCTAAGGTAATATTGCAACATTTGAATTAAAAATATATAGGATAATATGGAGTTATTTATTATAAAGAATATAATATTGTTTTGATTACAAAATAAAATACGATTAATGTACTTAATTTTTATCCAGTATTCTTGTAAGACAATCAGTGCTTTCATTTATGATATATTCAAAAATAAATATTTTCATCATTAATGACTAAAAAGCAAAAAAAAAAAAATGTTAGTTTCATTCATAATGCGTTAGTAATAAAATTTAAAGTGTATATATTAGGTAACATATGTTCAATTAATTTTTAGATTAAAATTCTTATGAATGTTACTTTGCCTATAGCTAAAGGGGTGATCATTGTAATTATTAATTATTTTGAGGAGAAAAGAGGTTTTGTGTATTACGCTGTTAACTATCATTTATTTGCTTATGAATGTTACTTTGCCTATAGCTAAAGGTGTGATCATTGTAATTATTAATTATTTTGAGGAGAAAAGAGGTTTTGTGTATTACACTGTTAACTATCATTTATTTGCTCAAATTTAAATCACTAATCTCATAAATGGGTTTTTATTACAAACATTAAAAAAAAATACAGTAACAAAAAAAGATTTTTATCATTTACTTAATTAAAATTGTCAGCAATCAACTGTACATTATTATATTTCTTGACCTAATTTTTATTTATTTTTTTATTACATTTATATAAAATAAATTAATTTGTGAACTATTGTGCTTTAATTAAAAAAAAAATACAGAATTTTATACAAAAATAAAAAACTTTGATAATAGAGCATAAAGTGTGCCAAAAGTAAATTTTAAAATGTGTACATTAGTTAAAATATATTCACTCATCAGTTTTGGGATTAAAATTCGTATGAATATTATTTTGCCTGCAGCTAAAAATATGATTATTATGTTTTAAGATAATTAACTTTAATCGCATAATTTGTTTTTGACATATTCAAGATATGGGGATTTTTGTCACAAACATAAAAAAATGTAGTAACAATAAAAAAAAAAAAGATTTTACTCATTTTTATTATTAAATTTATATAACAATCATCTGTGCTGTGTTCCCAACTATGACTAGGCGACCAGCAAACAAATATAGCGAAAAATTCTTGCTACACACATAACACAATATATACATACTATAACGGTCGATGGAACCTCCCAACCTAATCTGCCATACCAGGGCGCCAAACAGGCCATTAGAACCTGGAAAATTTATACAGTAGGGCAGATACGCATGGGACCGAAAGCACCAATCACTAGCTCAGGGAGAAGCTCAGCTTAAAATATCACATTCTTAAATTTAAATATTAATAAAATAAATATATAAAATAAGTTATTGCCAAAATTAATTCAACAAAATATTTTATTATAACGCACGCACACATTAAAAGAAAAGATTCTGAAAATTAAATTAACTAAATATATTTCATTTAAATCATGAGCTCAGATGGAAGCGTTTAATAGATTTAAATACAATTTTAATAAGCGTGAATATGCTACATAGATTACACAATAACCAATCCAATCCCTTTTAACCCTAGGCCAAAAATCTCGCATTTAACCCAACGCTAGCTTACTGATATACCAATGTGACCAATGCAAAATGAGATTATTAGCATAACACAACCATGCTAACAGGAATTTATGTCTGTAGCATGATATCATTTGAGAAATAAAGAATCGTGGTGGGAAGGAATGATTATCTTCCTCATAATACAAAAAACCGAAATTATTTGAAATCTATATATAGGAGCTGCTCTGAAAATGGGGATAGCGGTCTTTGTCGGCTTACTGTCCCAACGAAAGAGTAAGAAAATCAATGGCATAGGAAATATGTCTATGACCATGTGATGACTATTCTTTTGGGTCATACGTTCAAGTGTTTACTCAAATTACATTGATATAAAACATCTGTACATCTATCCACTAGCACTGATCTAACTGCAAAACAATTAGCCCAAAATCAACACATTTAAACTAACAATCTTATGAATCTATGCAGCTATTTACACCCATTTAAAATTATTAATTTAAAATAAATTACGATAATGGAAATGATATTAAACATATTAAAAGAAAATGTAACAAATAATTTAAATTTTAATCAGATAAGAGATAGATTTCTTTTTAAAGTTAAGTGACATTTAAAATACTTGAAAAGTTCGCATTATCTAATTAATGTTCGTACTTCATTTAAAAGAAAAGTTTATACTTTCCAATGCTGTAGGTAAAGTCTGTCTTTGTAGTCCTTGATGCATGATAGAATTCAAAGTTCTTTCCATTTTATATTGTTCTATGTGGAGAGACAGTCTGTTGCTGGCCAGTTTCTCGGGAACCGTTATACTCTGGTGACCAATAACAGTACTAATATAGGAATCAAACATTGAGCTTTATATTTGTGAATATTGAATTTAAGATGACTGTTGCCTTTGGCAGAATATCTCGTTTGGTTAGAGCATTATCTTAAATTCAATATTCATAAGTATAAAGATCCAGGTTCAATTACTATGCTAATATTGTTACTGATTAGGCCAGCAACATCTGTAGAAGAAAAGAGAATAATACCACTCAAAATGATGTATTATATACTAATTTGTGTTCTATTATTAATAGTTGAATGTATTTGGAAAGTTTAAATAAAGATTGAATTTTTCTTAAAGGCATTAAATATTTAATATTTGGTGCCTAACATAAATTACTATATATTTTAGTACATATATGAATAATAATCCAAATTATTATTTTACAAAATTTATCCAACACTAATATTATTTATACTATTTAATGTAACTAATTAAAAAAAGTACTTTTATATTTTAAACTAAATAATGGTAAATTTATCTGAATATGGAAATTGTTAGTTTTTAAAGACTAAACAGAATTTTGCTTGCTTTGTATTTTATCTCTTGGTATGATCAATTTTCCAGTTTTTCTTCCATTTTATCTGTGCTTTTCTAGCATTAAAAATAATAATAATAATTTTTTCCCAATGTTGAGAATTGTTGATATATAGTGTTGGTTAACAGATTTTCAATTTTACTTACTTTTGCTGTTCCAATCTTAAATGATGCATCTAGCTTACCTTAAGGTAATCAAGTGATAATTAGTTATTTCTGGATTCACTTTAATGGATTTTTTTGCTTCTGAATTTTTTTTCTTTTTTTATGGTTTTGGCAAATAAACAGTTATAAATTAGATAATGTTGGTCTTCTCAATTCTCAACTGCTATGATCTGAGCTACTTTTTATAACTTATTATTTTTTTTTACATATAAGAAAAAAATTAAATAATACATTAGTACTTAATCTGTCATTTCTTAATAGAGAAATCTCCAGCTTTATTTTCAAAAAATAATCAGATAATATCTTTGATAATTTATCCTTTCTAAATATAATATTTTGCTAGATTATATTTTGATTATATTCAGGTTATTAAAAATATTTTTCATTTAGGCTTTTCAATATCTATTCATCTAGATTATCTTATTTTTAATTTATTGTCTTGCTTGTTTATTTATAAACCACGATTTTGCAAAATCTTAATCAGACACTCATTTCACTATCATTATTTTTTTTTTAAAATTTGTTTTTTTCATTTCACACTATTTGAGTATATTGTTACAATACACATATAATTTTAAATATATGTGTAAAGAAAGTATATATCTAAGTGTATTTCATTTAATACTTTAGCTAAAATTTATTCCTTTAAAAACTGGAATTAAAATAGCATTTACAGTATTTCAAGTTTCTGTTTTAGATTTGTTTCATTATAGCATCTTTACTTAGAGATTAATTTGCTGCTTAGATTTATAATATGGGGAAAATAATTATTGTCATTGTATTCAAGAATTTAATAATTGTTTGTTTATTTGCACAATTTAAAATTGAATTTTTACTTTTTTTAGTTTAGTAATAATTACAAACATATAACTCTGAAAAAAATATAATATTTTTTTTTTGTTTGTAAAATGAAATTCAAAAAGATTATCTTAATTGAAATGTTAAACCATTAACCATCACATGATCACATTTTCTATACTAGCACATTAATTGTTGATAAACAGAGCAAAACTCTCCATACAGTATTGCCACCTGTGCTAAACAGAGTAATCAATGGATGCCAGAAGGCTTGTGCATAAAATCCCTATCTAATGCCTACTCATCCAATATCCCCAGACTAGTTTCTGGCTTGTGGCCTTCGTCAGTGAGGAGCTTTGGATCTGAGAGCACTGCATCTAGATCTTAGGATCTAATGATTACTCTGTTTAGCACAGGTGGCAATACTGTATGGAGAGTTTTGCTCTGTTTATCAACAATTAATGTGCTAGTATAGAAAATGTGATCATGTGATGGTTAATGGTTTAACACCAATCCTGCCTAATAGGATAGTGGTGGCTATGGTTGTAAAAGAGCCAAAGACACCAAAATGTATGGGTGCTGAACTGAGTTCAGACCCATATGACTATATAAGCTATTGAGCTTAGATTGAAAATATTTTTTGTGTTTTCAATTTCATTTTCATAGTTTTGTAGTTAAGTAGAGATAAAAGGTGGTTGCTAGAGGGTTGCATTAGATCCTAAGATCTAGATGCAGTGCTCTCAGATCCAAAGCTCCTCACTGACGAAGGCCACAAGCCAGAAACTAGTCTGGGGATATTGGATGAGTAGGCATTAGATAGGGATTTTATGCACAAGCCTTCTGGCATCCATTGATTACTCTGTTTAGCACAGGTGGCAATACTGTATGGAGAGTTTTGCTCTGTTTAATTGAAATGATTGATTATAATTATTGTTTTGAAATGCTATGTATTTTATTTGAAACTTTTCTAATTTTCTTTAAAAGAAAAATAAACTTTGAACAATAAATTGGGAGGAGTGGAATTTATTTATTTTTTTAAATTACTATATATGATGTGTAGTATGATTTTATAGAGGAAAAGTAATTCAATAAAAATTTATCATTGTTTTTCTTATCTAAATTTGTCCTGTATGATGTCAAGCTCTGGAGCATAAAGTCTTTAGATTGATTCCAGTTTTGGCATTTCTGGCATTCAAACTTATTATGCATTCTTGAGCAATAATAGCATTTGATTATTTTATATATAATTTAATATATTTTAATATCCCCATTTGCTATTGTTTTATTCTGTTTCGGTGTGGTGTTGATCAAAAAAATTTTTGTATATGTATCTATATAACAATAAAGCTTAAGCATAGCACATAACTGGTGATTGTTGACCAGATTTTTTTTATATATAAAACTTAATGTATTTGGATTAAATATGAGTTCAATAATTCTTAAAGAATTTTTAATCAGAACAAATAGTTTTTAAAAGTAATATGAAATTGTTTTATAAATTTTAAAATTTGTGCATGTACTTTTAACATTAAAAAATATTTTTTATTAATATAAATATATGTAATATTTGAAAATTAAAATGATGTATATGCAAGTCAGTATGTATATCTTTAGCTGCTATTAATTACTTTGGTTGCTCAATAAATTTTAGTTTTTCACATCACTTTAAGAATGAATGGAACTGCAATCAAGTAAAATGTAATTTTGAATAGTGCAATAAATATATTGTAATAAATATTTAACATTTTAAAATTGATTTTCAAGAGTATATTCGTTATAATTTGAAAACTATTCTAGATTTAATCTATCTTCAAATATATTAAGACTTGTTTCTATGACTTTTGTTTCATTTTCTTTTGTTGTTCAAGTAATTTGTTTTGTTTTTATTTTGCCAGTTTCATTAAATAAAAATAAGGGATCATCAAAAAATCTATCAACTTCAAATAATTACAAATCAGAAGTAAGTTTATTTCTTCTTTTTTTTTTTTTTACATTTTATTTTTGAAATATAAATAAATATAGAAATGATATGTGTGTGTGTGTTTACATATGTTATAGAATTGAATTGCGGAAACATTATGTCAAATATGAATAAATTTTTATAAATGAAAAAAAAATATGTATAAATTGTAGAGTGTGAGTAAAATAAAAGATTGGTCTATATATTTAGAAATAAGAGTTTGAGTAATTTTACTTGGCAAATACACCTGGGTCTCGTTTTACGCAATAGATAACACGTGCAAACGAAATCGCACAAAAATAGACGTAACTTACATTGAAAAAGGGGGGACGCGGTCTGTGATTTTTCAAAATTCGTGTAAAAGCAAAGCACCAATGTAAAATTACTTTAAAATTCGCGCAAAAAAAAAATAAGGAAATAAAATATGACTAATAAAAAATTTCAAATTTGAAAAAAAATTGATACAAGACAAACTTTTTTTAACTATAATATTTAATTTTATTCAAAATAATATATTTTTATGCATAATTTACAGTACAGTAATTTACATTTTTTTATACATGTTTTAATTATTATCGCTATTTGCCCCAAAACACGTTCGTTTGCAAGCTAGTAAAAAATAAGATTCTCATGTGATGTGATGTGATGTATTTGGCTTCTCCTTAAACGAAGTCAAGAATATCTCAGCAATTATTCTCACAAGAGGAAATACAACTAGCGCCAAGTTCACTCTCATGTTGTGTTAATGGTTTTCTGTTGATGTCGACGATGATTTTATTAATTGTTTATGAACTTAAGACTTATGATAATAAAAAGACATTTATTCACCACTGCTGGGAAAAATTTAATTAAAACTAACAACTAAAAATTAAATTCTTATTTTTGTCTTTAATTTTCAATTCAGTTTAAAAATCAAATTTCGTTTTACATCACATTAATTTCAAGTCGCTCGTAAGTAATTTTTAAATTGTCAATTACAATTAAAAATCAGATTTTAATTTTTAATTGTGCCCACTGCTATTACTGACCTTTTAAAAATAAACTTGTGGACACTAAATGATTAATAATTGATTGTATTCTTTTTTAAAAAGCAAAAACAGAATGTGATTTAAAATGCAAAATTAACACGCACAATGTTTGAACAAATTTACATTATAATCTTGTAAAATTTAATGTGTGTATACATAAAATGTGGAAATCATGATTTTAATTTCATTTTTGCATGAAATCTTACTATTATAAAGCACTGAAAATATTGAAATTACTAAGATGAAAGTAGAATTCCAATAATGTGCTATTACTTTCAATATAACGTAAGTGCGCAAAATTTATTATTTAAAGTAATAGCGCATTATCGGAAGTCGACTTCTGGTCAAACACGAATCGTGTAATTTCAAAATAGTGTTAAATAAGTCCGCGTAAAAAGAGACCCAGGTGTACTGAAAATAAAATCTACTTTTTATTAATAATTAAATCATGTTTTGATTTTTTTTTTACTTATTAATTTAGAAGAATAATTAAATCAGTTTTAGTTATACAGTGGAATCTGCTATAACAAATTAATTGGAATAATGCTGTTCATTATATCAACTGTCAATTGTAGTTTACATTGAGATACGTATAAAGTTAATTATTGCACATACTCTAAAATTATATATTTTAAAAGCATAAAATTAAAATAAAAACAAATGTAGGTGTTCCTTTAGTATGCGATCTTCGCCACCAAAAACATCGTCTGACACATCTAAGTGATAAAAAAGTACACAAAAATGGGAAAAATTTAGAGCTTGTGTCACGTGACTTGGGAAAACCCACCAAAACGTCACACAGTAAAAAAATAAAAAAGAAAGCCAAAACATGAAAAATTTAGAACTCTGGTCATGTGACTATAATATCAGTTAAATACCTTATCCATTCGTAGGACAGCCCCCCCTCCCCCCCGGCAAGTAAATCAACAAGTTTTTTTTTTATATTATCATTGGCTAAAAAAGTACATTTTCTCATTTTAAATTATAAATCAAATAATTTATATACAGCCTAGTTTACAAAAATAATATTAATTTTAACAAATTTATTATATATTATTTAGTTTTCGCAATTCATAAGTTATTACAAGTTATAGATGAATTTCGTATTAGCTTTTACAAATATTAATACAGTTACTTCTTAATTCTACATATATCTAAAGTTACAGTATTACCGCACTTTATAAGTCTATTTACATAAAATATTTTATTTAACTTACTGTGTACAAATTATCTATTATTAATACTTTATTAATCTATTTTCTAACTCATGGGTTAGATCTTATATATATAGAGAGAGAGAAATATTACAAATAGAATAAGCAATCTAAACAATATGCAGTGACCTAATATGCTTTAGTATGATGGGGAGGGGAGGGTAAGAAGAGAAACTTTTAAATCTTGTTATTGTTGAGATTAGAAAAATATGCAAGCCATTCTTTAATTATTTTGTATACAAATTCTGAGAATTAAAAAGTAACTTTCTTGACATGATGGGGAGAATAAGGCATGTTACGAAAATAATCCTAACCTAATAAATCATGTAATGTATGTTATTCATAAGAGAACAAACGGGTGTTACTGACCTCATTGAAAAAATTAAAAGATTGAAGTGGAGTTGGGCTGGATATATTGCTAGAAGAGATTATAATAGATGGACAATTGAAATTTTAAATTGGATTCCAAGAGATTGTAAAAGACCCAGAAAGAGACCACATGTGAGATGGATGGATGAAATAAGAAAGTGTGCAGGGGTGATGTGGAGAAGAGAAGCTGAAGATCGGAGAAGATGGATTAAACTTGGCGAGACCTTCATCCTGCAGTGGATTGATAATGGTTGATAATGATAATGATGTTATTCATTAACTCATATTTACTGGCTTAACTTCATTTCACTAATTTTAGAATCTATAAAAAGTTATAAAATGATTTCTTATAGTTTACTATCAATGATGGAGGGAAAGATTTTAGATAATTAAATTGTTTGCAAAACCTCTTAGATTTTAAACTTAATAATAACAAGATTTAAAAGTTTCTCTTCTTACCTTCTACCCCTCCATCATATCAAAGCATATTGGGTCACCGCATATTGTTTAGATTGCTTATTCTATTTGTAATATTGCTCTCTCTCTATATATATAAGATCTAACCCATGAGTTAGAAAATAGATTAATAAAGTATTAATTTGTACACAGTTACTTCACTTCTACCCAATAATTAATGTCGTAAGTCAAATAAAATATTTTATGTAAATAAACTTATAAAGTGCGGTAATACTGTAACTTTAGATATATATAGAATTAAGAAGTAACTGTATTAATATTTGTAAAAGCTAATACGCAATTCATCTATAACTTGTAATAACTTATGAATTGTGAAAACTAAATAATATTTAATAAACTTGTTAAAATTAATATTATTTTTGTAAACTAGGCAGTATATAAATTATTTGATTTATAATTTAAAATGAGAAAATGTACTTTTTTAGCCAATGATAATCTTAAAAAAACCTTGTTGATTTATTTGCAGGGGGGGGGGGGTTTGTCCTACGAATGGATAAGGTATTTAATTGATATTAGTCACATGACCCGGGTTTTAAATTTTTCATGTTTTGTCTTTCTTTTTTATTTTTTTACTATGGGGCGTTTTGGCAGGTTTTTTCAAGTCACGTGACCCTAGTTCTACATTTTTATTCCCATTTTCGAGTACTTTTTTATCATTTAGATGTGTCAGACGATGTTTTGGGTTGTTTTTGAAATTCAAAATGGCGGAAATCGCGTACTAAAAGAGTACCCAAATTTACATATTCTAAAACAAAATTCATATATTATTGATTTCAAAACTTGTGAAATAACATTTAGCAGCATTCCCGTTTGCACTAGCATTCTCACCATATCAGTTCTTTGTAGTTCCTAAATCTGGTGAACCACAGTTTGCTGATAATAAACTTCTTGGCAGCAACAGCACTTATATTAGCTTATTTAGCAAACAATTCTTCAAATAATTGCTTATAGCTTTAACAAATAATTACTATTTGTTTTTTTTTAATTCACATTAGCAAAAGAATTTCCTTTAATTCTATAATGTTAAACATGAACTGCTCAAATTGGAAATTCTTTGTTTTTTTTTTTTTTAAATGGTGTGTAAATCATTGATTTATCATAAGGTATTCAGAACACAAAATTCCTGATTATAGCTTTCTTTTTTAGAAATTTTTTTTTTCCTGCTTCTGTATTGATAATTTTTTGTCATTATTTTTGAATCATAATTAAAATTAATATTTGTACAAAAAATTTTTCTAAAGATTATGAAATAAATTGCAGAAGAAATACACCACAGTAAAAAAACATAAGATTTTCTGAAAAGCATGACTAAGATGACTTTACTGAAAGCTGATGTTCTTAGAAAAGATGTGAACATGAAGTTTCTAATTACCAGTGATTCTTGTTTTAAATATTTGTTATTTCAGCCAATGATGATAGTCAATTTAATCATTTCTAGATTAACTCTTAGATTTCTGACATTTTTTTTTTAGAGTACTTTAAGTTTTGAATTTTTTTTTTTTTTTATGTCAACATTAATCAGATTTCAAAGTTTTGCTTTATGGCTCATGGTAAAAATTATTACTGTAAATATATCTAGGAAAATATTGCTAAAAATAGAAAAATATGAATGAACTAAATTTTAATACTTAGATTTTCACCAAACTTTTGTTTTGAATTTTTTTAAAAATATCAACATTAATCTGATATCAGATTTTTTTTTATGGCTCTTGGTTAAAATTATTGTATTATATATACATTGAGAATTCTGGTAGTTTTCTATCATGTCAGCCACTTGATGGCGCTATTTATATGCAAAAACACACAAATATGCCATTTATGCGACCGCCGCTTATCTAGGCCTATATATCTATATCAATAAAGTACAGAAAGAGGCTGTTTAATACTTGGCAGCCACAGATAATGGTGTTCATTTCTGTGCTATAAAACACAGGAAAGATGCCATTTATTGGCGGCCAGCCTGTTTTAGTGTTACGCACTTTATCCCAATGCTCACAGTTCAATGTTCGCTACAGTATCGTGTGAGGGTGTGGAATTTAGCCTGCCTCAACTCTTCAAATATGCATGCCAAATAAATTAGCTTACAAGTCATTTGACATACTATTATCTCCTAACAATTATCCACCCGTCGCTACGCTTCCCTACTCAACGTGGAACCCTCAGATCAATTCAAAAAGAATAGGTCCAAGCAAGATTTTGACAATCTCACGGAATAGTCACGTTTTCACAAGAGCATGTCTGCGACAAATAAAATGGCTGACAGCTCGAAGTCTAGCCAACTGCCTTCCACAGAAGCCGGCCTACACAGGGAATTTAGTAATTCTACTGGAATAAGATAGGTCAATTGATAAAGTTTTAATTTTTGCGGATGTGAAAAAGGAATAGCCCTCTGGCCTACATTGCAGGACTAAGATTTGACTTTTTGGGGCAACTTAGGAGTTCAAGCGGGTTTTGAAATTTGTTGGTAGCATCAAATTGTTCTCGACTAAACTACAGAAATTGATGAAGGAAATTGGAATGAATTACGTTAAGCCTTCAGACAAAAAAAAGGATATATGAGTGTGAAAATTGTCATAGTTCTATCCAGAGAAATCAAAAGTTCTTAATAGGTGTGCCATTAAATTCATACACATATTATCTTTCAAAGATAGCTATTGTAAGAAATCAATCAATAAATAAAAATAATTTTATTTTGTTACCCTTTTTCAAAAATGATCCGAAAAAGTAAAAGACAGTTAAGTAATTAAAGCATTATCAGTATCATTTTTTGGCCACCACGATGTAGTTGCAAAGTTTACGGGGAGGGGGAGGGAGGAAGGTTTTACCACACGGGTAATTCTACTAGAATAGAATATTTGCAATAATGTATGTTTACGTAAAATTGTTCCAGTAAATATTATTCACAGAGAACTGGTATGCACAGTAACGTTATATGTATGTGTTTTTGCTTAGCATCAACACCATCAAGCAGCTGACATGATAGAATAGAAAACTACCAAAATTCTTTTATTAACTCGCCAATGTTGTAGTGAGTATGCAGGACACTCTCAACCCCAAATGTAAGATAGAGACTTTTAAAAGATAAGAACAATTATCTTACCTTTGTATCTAAATGCAATTATATAGACCAATCTAAAGCATTTCACAATGAATCTGATGATTTAATCTTCGTAACTTTATGTCCATTACATTATTAATTTACATATTAAACCCAGTGAAATTTTCAAATTTACGGTTGGTGAATATTAGATGATGTTAGAATCAATTTAATAACAATATAATTTACAAGAGCAGTTTTCATTAATAATTTTTAATCAAAAAAGTAATCAGCCTTTGACATGCACTGTTTAAACATTAATTCTAACATCATCTAATATTTACCAGCATAAATTTGAAAATTTCACTGGGTTTAACTATAAATTAATTATGTAATGAATCTAAAGTTACCAAGATTAAATCTTCATGCTTTCATTCCGAAATGCTTTTAGATTGGCCTATATAATTGCATTTAGATAGAAAAATAAGACAGCTATTTTCATCTTTTACAAATCTCTATCTTTTGTTTGGGTTTGAGAGTGTCCTGCATGCTTACTATAACACCAATGAGTTAGTAACATAATTAAACAGCGCATGTCGAAGATTGATTATTTTCTGATTAAGAATTACTAACAAAAACTGCACTTGTAAATTATATTGTTATTAAATGAATTAAATTGATAACTAAGTTTTACATGACAAGATATCTGCCATTCATTATATGCCTTGGTATTTGGTACAGAAAACTAAATTGAATAAGAAAAAGTGTTTTTTCTACTAAATATTCACTCTGTAAGTCATTATTTTAGCAAACCTCATTAAATATGTTTTTGATTTTTGACTAGTTAAAATGTTTGTCAACAATATTCTTAAGAATATTATCATCAATTAAAATTGGAACACTTGAAAAATAATATTGGATCCAGTGTCATTAAAATAATAATTGACGGGGGGGGGGGATTAAGGATGTTCAGATTGAAATAATGCCTGAATTGAAATTATAAATTTTGATTCTGAGCTTATGATGGGAGAAACAAATTGCAATAGTCTATCAACCCACCAATTGCCATAAAAGAAAAAAAGTAATTGGAAATTTAAGTTTTTATTCATGATTTATAATAAGTGATTTGTGCAGTAAGGTAAATATAAAAATTTAAACTATACTTACATATAAAATGATAACTGGAAGACTATTACTGTCATGTATCAAACAGCTTAGTTTTACTTATGGTTCGTAATCTATATACACCTGGGTCTCTTTTTACGCGGACTTATTTAACACGATTTTGAAGTTACGTGATTCCTGTTTCACTGGAAGTCGAACTCCGATAATGCGCTATTACTTTAAATAATAAATTTCGCGCACTTACGTTATATTGAAAGTAATAGCACATTATTGGAATTTGACTTTCATCTTAATAATTTCAATATTTTCAGTGCTTTATAATAGTAAGATTTTATGCAATAATGAAATTAAAATCATGATTTCCACATTTTATGTATACACACATTAAATTTTACAAGATTATGAGATAAATTTGTTCAAACATGGTGCATGTTAATTTTGCATTTTAAATCACATTCTGTTTTTGCTTTTTAAAAAAGAACGTAATCAGTGGGCACAATTAAATTTGACAATTAAAAATTAAAATCTGATTTTTAATTGTAATTAACAATTTAAAAATTACTTGGCGGCTTGAAATTAATGTGATGTGAAATTTGATTTTTAAACTGAATTGAAAATTAAAGACAAAAATAAGAATTTAATTTTTAGTTGTTAGTTTCATAAACAAGTAATAAAATCATTGTCTCAGAGATTAATTACTAATTACGTTGTCACCAGAAAACTACTGACACAACATGAGTGTGAAGTTGGCACTATTTGTATTTCCTCAGTTTGCAAACGAACGTGTGTTTTGGGCAAATAGCGATAATAATTAAAACGTGTATAAAAAAATGTAAATTACTGTACTGTAAATTATGCATAAAAATATATTATTTTGAATAAAATTTTATACTTGCTTAGCGCTTTCGGGAACTTCGTGCTCCCATATTCATAGCATAATTGTTGTTAGCTTGTCTAATAGAGATGTATGCAAATATATGCAAATCACTTATGCCGCCCATTTTTTCGGAATACAGAAGCAAGTATCTCTTATTGATGGAGTTGGGGTCTCCTGCTCCTAAAGTTAAATTGATATATTTTTAGTTTAGCCAATTATGAAAATTATTTCAAGAAAAGCCTCAAAGGAAACATCAAATGATCTAGTTAAAATATGGCCAGTTAATTTCTTATCTTCATGAATTAATTGGCTATTAAATATTCAATAAAGTAGATTCATTGTTTATTTTACAATATGAGTAATTTTTCTCTATGTTATTAAAAACTACATTATGTCCTATCTATGTTTATTTTATTCTCCAATCGCATTACTTGCATTATGTATAAAACATCTTCAAAGAAATAGTCTTTGGTAATTTATTCTCTTATGATTCTGTATTAAACTATATATTTGAGACAGTGCAGCTAGTAATTGCTGGACAATTGTTGAATTTTCAGTACCAAAATCTTGAAATTTTATCTACTGATGAAAAATATTGAGATGGAATTAGAATTTATTGGATATGAGCAGTTGGTGGACAAACCCATTTTTATTTGAAATGTTGGTAAAATTAAATAATTTTTGTATTCTGTTCAGTTGCATATTTGACGTTGAAATATCTCCCAGACTTTCATTAAATATTTGTAACAAAAATAAATGAGATAAATTATGATTTTTAAAAATCATTTAAATTTTGAAAAGAAAAATGATTTTTATTCTATTCTGTGTAATAATATATTATCATTACAATGGAACCACAAATTATGCTATATCTAATTATACAACTTGAATTATGCACTATTCAAAAAAAATGTAAACAAACAAAAAACATTAAAGTTGCCAAATATTACAATATTCGACTATCATTTTTTCTTCTCTGAGCACTGTACACTATTATATATATATTAATTTCTTTAGTTTATGTTGAAAGCAAATTTTATTTTTTATTATCTGTTCTGAATTTGATATACTGTATTTTATGTAATAAAATATTTTCTGAACCTAATGATAATAATTTTTATAAAATTTTAGAATATAAGTTGATAGTGGTTTTAAAATGTCAAAATATTAGAAAGATCCTAATAACAAGACCATTATTATGTTTCTCTAGGAGAAAAAAATTATTGAAAAAAAAAAAATCTATTTGCCCAGTGCATATTTAATAGGAATGAAAGTCTGATATTTTGCTATTTACTTTATTTTAAAATAAAAATATGATAACATTTTTTTACTGATTCTTATTTCTTCAGCGAATGAATGAGTGAACACACTCAGTAAAATATATGTAAATGTGTTCTCTCAGTTACTAATAACTACATTATTATTTTTAAAATTTTGTTTATACTATAATTTTGATTTATATGCATACCATATATATATAAAAGTGTCCATGTTATATATGTGTGTGTTGAAAAATACTGTAAACTTACAATTCAATAAATAATTATTCTAATCAGTGTTTATCACCAAAACATGAACTCTCCTGTATAATATGATTTGTTCATTTAATAATTAAGTACTTCTTTAAAATAAGCAATTTAACAGTGGAAAAATGTAATAATTATAATTTTTAAATTAATTGGGTTTTTTTTTAAGAATTTAAAACTATTGTAAGATATATATGTATATAATGTTTTATTGGTTAACTTAGCTTTGTGACACAATGTTAGACCATTTGCCTATATATCCTATGACCTAAATTCATATTTTGGCCAGGTAAACTTGTAAAATTTTTAAAATAGAAATCACATCAGTTTTATGTGTAATATGCTTGCTTTTATTATTGTTATGCTGATATGTGCAAGATTTATATTGATTTGATTGTAGCATTACATTGTGACTTTTGGGGTTGGAATAAATATGTCATTAAAATCAAAAGATATAAAATAAAGTCAGTACATACTTGAATTCTGAATATTTTTAAAAGTTGTTTTTATTAGATAAGAATTTTTCAAATGATTAAAATAATAACGAAAAAAAAGTCTAGCTTTTGGAAAGCTGTATAACTTTTAACAAATATATTTTACTATTTGTTGTTGTTGTTTCTACAATCTTCTAAAGTACTTTTTTGGAATAATAATATGATAAATTATAATTATTGCTATCATTTTCAGTTATTATCTATTCATTGCAGCTTGAAGGTTTTTTTCAAATTTAATAATTTTTTCCTATTTCTAGCCTGTCTTTTCCACATCACAACAGCAAACTTTCTTATTTTATTCAATCATCTCATATATGATGTTTTGTCTTTTTACAATCTTTTGGAATCCAGTTTATGGCCTCAACTGTCCATCTATTATCATTTCTTCTACCAGTATATTTAACCCTGTTTCATTTCAACCTCTTAATTATTTCAATGATCTCAGTAATACCTGTTTGTTTCTCTCGCCCATGTATAAAATATTTTTTTTTAATACAACTTTTTAAAATAAATTTAGTACTTCTTACAGTTTTAAATTGTTTTTATGATACATATATATGGAATATAAACAATATAAGTAATAACTATTATTTATATATTCAGAATTGTCATGATAAAATAGTGCGTGGCTATGTGTTTCTTGCCATAGTTTTAATACTTTAAATTATTGACATGGGTAAACATAATTCTGAAGAAATTAAATTAATGGAAAGTGAAATGTGTTCCGTAAATCAATTACTTTCGTATGGATTACATGGTTTACTTTGTTTATTATATTTGTTTATTTTATAATTAAATTTATTATCAAATTATATTTGTCCTTATTGTTAATTTAATTTCTTCAGAGTTTTATCAGAATTTTTTCACTTATTAAAAATACTTGCTTTTTAATCATTTTTTTTTATTTACTAAAGATATTTCAGGTTTGTTTTCTAAATAAATTATATTATTTTCATATTTTCAAATGCATTATTTTCATTATGAAAAAAAATGAAACTTATTGATAAGTATCTTCTTGTCTATTTTGGTATGTGGATTGTGGTTCCATGGTACATGCATGTAATTAGAAACTGAAAATTATAGTTTATATATAATGTGATGTCATTCTTTTTGAAAGTTTATCATTTACAAGAAATATTTTGAATTATTTTCAGTTGAATCTTAATAAAGAGATCACACCTTCCCTCTAGTAAACATAGTACACCTCTACCCCGCTTAGCGATTGGCTACTTAGCGATATTTCACAATAGCGATCATCATCAATTTGTACCCACTACTTCGATTTACAATCAATTATTCACTATAATGATCAGGAAAATTTAAAAAAAAAAAATTTGCAGCCATCTTGAATTTTGCATCACTGATGACATCAGAGAATAGGTATTTTAAATTCATTTTACCCAAAAGCAAAAGTACATTACTGTATAGCACATACAATATTTTATTCATAGAACATAATGTTAATGCTGGATTCAGCATTATGAATATAGAACGTATAAATTTAATATATATATATAATTACTGAATCTATAATACTGTATACATATAAGTGTCGAATGTCTTTGGAAAAATTAAACTATTTAAATATAATGTACAGTATTTGGGTTATTTCAATAAAGTTTAATTTTTCTACACATCCAACACTTGTATTAGATGATGAAAACAGTACAACTAAAATACCATCATCACAAACTTTCAAGAAAACACTAAATACTAATATTAAATTGCGTGCGTGTGTTCCTTAATTACGTACACTCGAGTGGTTTCAAATCAAAAGAAAAACATTTTTAAAAAAAAGTTTAAAAAGAAAAACAGATTGCATTTAAAATAAGTGTTAATAAATAATCTTTCTACACAAACGGGGAGGGAGGGAGGCACTATTATATTACTAAAAATATACAGTAAGAAAAATAAACTTAGCATATGTTTTAAAAAATTAAAACAGATTTTTTTTTCTTCTAAGATAAATTGATTTTTTTATTTTTCTAAAGTTGACTGATTTACGATACGCATTAAGCCTTTTGTTACTCTGGAGTACAGTAATAAGTCTTTATATTTAATTAAATAATTTATAATTAAACATTGTTTTTTTAATTTGAATAATTTCACATAAGTAATAAACATAAATGTACAGTAATATGTACTGTAATACAAATTTTAAAAAATGCACTTCAGTATGGATTTTTTTTCATTATGATGAAAACCTGTGGAAGAATATAAAAACTCTTAAATTCAAATTTAGTTTCACTTTCTCTTTTTGCTGTACTGTGCTTTTTAAACAGTGAAAATATGCATTTTTTTTCCTAGTGATATAAAACTTTTCTTTTTAGATATCGTATTTAGTCATCATTGCCATTAAAAAATCAAGAAAATCTTTGAGCTTGGAAACCAACGTGGATATTTTACATCAACTGGAACGGACCAATTTTTTTCCCATAGACCCCCATTATAAATATGTATTCTGTATACGATATTCTTGCTTAACAATGAGATTTGGAGGACCAATTGCCATCGCTAAGCGGGGTAAGGGTGTACTATTATTGAATGAAAATATGTGCAATGTCTTTTTTTCAGTAGCAAAAGTAAATTAAATATTAAACTGAAATTTATACTTTTAATCTAATTGCTATTGCTTTCCAAATACTGTACAGTATTTTACAAATTTGTATTGTCTTCCTTATTCCTCTTTTTTTTTTTTTTTGTTAGTTTTTATTTTATAGCAAAATAAAATATAATAGTTTTACTTTGTTCAAATGTTGAATTGAGCACAATTTTATATTGAACCGGATTGATATCCGATTCAAGGGTTTTACTGCCAAAATTAAAAACTTAATTTTTGTTAAATCTTATCTAATGTTAAAATTTTTTATTATTTAAAAAGAGTATGTGTATTAAAACACTTCGTTTATATTTAAAATAGATCGTTTTACTGTTTATAAAATTGTTTTTAAAATAGTTTTCTGATACTGCTTGTTTTTACTTTTTTTTAATCAATTTGATTAAAAACAAGCTGGCTAGCTAATTATATTCCTGTTGCTTTTATTTAATCATTTTAAGTTCATTCTAAAAGCAGAGATTTAATTTTATGTTGTTGTTTTTGTTCAAAATAATCCCTGGATAGAATTCTTCATTAGATTGAGTGGGAGATTAAGATTTGCCCCTGCCCTGAGATGTAGAAAACAAGGCTAGTTTACGCGGGAAATCGAGTGGAGGTATAAATAACACCAAAAATTTCATGGGTTATTTTATTTTATTCTATTCTATTCTATTCTAGAGAGCCTCGACCAAGCAAATACTCCATCAGAGTGCTTGGTTTGGCTTTTTATATTCCTTTTGGATTAACCTCATTCAACGTTTGTACCATTAGCAGTTTGGACATTTAATTTCTTTAAAAGTAAAATTTGCAGTTACTAAAACAATTTTGCTTACCAACACTAAAACAATTTTGCTTACCAACACTATGTCTTGCTAGCTTAACTCAAAAGATGAACCCACGCCTGCCAACTCTCCTTCAATCCTGCCATGAACATCTAAAATAGACACTGCCTCTACCTTGCCGCTGTCAAAGGACCTGAAAATGAACTAAAATAAACGTGCAAACTCTACGCTAACTGTGCTTTACCGTAAGGTAAATTTTCTTTTATTCTTTCCAGGGTAAATTCTTGTAGTTAAATCTCCGCTCAATCTAATAAACCTGTATGCTAAATTAATATTTAACCTCATAGTTATTAGCTGTATTTATTCTCTTATTGTACTTTGCCATGTGTCTTGGAATCTTAGTTTTAAGATTCCAAGTTTGATTTCAATTTTGTTTATTGGAGAGTGACTAGTGAGTTTGTATTTTTATGCCTAACCTTTTTTTTTTTTAAATGTTTTAGCAGCCTTGTATATTTTTAAATGCTCACCTGTAATTATTTTAGTATCCCATAATTAATTTTTTAAATACTGTGTTTGCGCTTTTGCAAACCGCAAAATCTTTTAGCTGGCGATACATCGTATTTATTGTCCTAGTTTTCCGTACGTGAAGATTTCGTTTCTTCTTTTCTTATGTCTCTGAAATCGGAATTGTTGTCTTTGTAATTTTATATGTCGCCAGCAGGAAGATAATATTTATCCTTTTGTAAATTACCGGTGGAAAAGCGTTTCTTTTTGCTAAAGTATTTAATGCCTTAAGTTAATGTTTTTTTACTCATAAACACTCTCCGATAAACTAACTTATAAAAATCTAGGAACGTTTACATTTAGCTTTCCAGATTGATTTTTGTATTTATGTGTGGTTTTAAATTTATCAGAGCATGTACTCAGAACTTGTTTCATAAATTTATTTTTTAATTATAATTATTTGTAATTCATTTTCTTTAAATGCTGGGGCAGACATAACTGGTTTTCTAATGATTTACTTTTCTCCTATTGAGACCTTTTAATTAGTATTAGTTTTGGCCAATCGTTTGGTTGGGGATTCGTCAGTTAATTGTTTTCCACATTCTGGGTCATATTTTTAGTTTGTTCTTGGGGTAAATCAATCATCTTTACTTTAAACGTAGTTTTTAGATGCAACTTCTACCGGCAAAGGACATTCTGGGTCCCGACACATTTTTTGGGCCTAGAAAAGCTCACTGCGCTGGTTTCGTTGATTTATTTCAAGAACGTATTGTTTTCATATCTGTAAATGGGAAAACTAATGTTTAGGTGAATCCTCTGCTGAAAGAAATTTGCTCACTCCCTTTATAATTCGCTATTAGATCAGTCGGTCTGCCAGAGCATTGCGTTTAGTCTTTCTGGTACACACCTGAGCTAATCCTATTTCTTGTGTCATAAACTTATACTTCACAATTTATTTTCTCTTAAATAAAATTTTTAAAATATGTTTAAACTTAATTTGGCTGATGTTTGTCTTGGTACTTTTATTTCTCAATTGTCTCCCTGAGTTTAGTCGGCGCAAACCATTATCATCATCCATTCTGATCACAGTAAATAAATTTTCCATGTAATGTGATGTGATGATATGATGTACCGTGGCTTCTTCTTAAACGAAGTCAAGAATATCTCAGCAATTATGCCCAGATAAACCCTGTTAGCCACTTAATTTTCCATTCCCCACTCTAAGTTTCTCCATATTCTGCTTCATCCCATTTCCACAACATAATCTTTGTCTTAATGTCCTGAACTTTCTTTAATTCAATTTAATTGTCTGATGGTGTAAATGTTCTACAACTCCTTTTTCTTAATTTTTTTTTAATGTAATGTTTTATTTTTAAACTAAGAGTTCATTTTATTTTAAAAAATTGGTAATCATGATATCATTGATTTTTAGTATGTTGGTTTAATCACTTTTGTCATATTGCTATTATGTTTATTTATTATAGAAGTATTAACTTTTTATACAATTGAAATATGTTACTTAAAAATATATTAATGTAGTGTATTGTCATTAAAGTTTATATATACATATTTGCTTTTTTTATTTCTTTAAGGATTTAAATGAAATTAAAGTAATGACTTTAGAAGAAATCCGTCAAGCACGAAAAGCTCGTGAAGTTGAAAAAATTGGAAATTCTTTTACCAATTTACCGAAAAAGCCTAAAATTCAAAAAAATATAGATAGTAAGTATTGAATTTTTTTTTTTTCATATTTGAAAATTTCATTGTTCAAACAAATAATTGATTTTTGGTATTTGTTTAGATGCTCTTAATAAAGCTACTGATTCTCCATGCCAGTTAAGATTATGGAGTGAAAATTGTGATGATAAAAAATTTCCTGAAAAACTAAATTGTGCAAAAATGGACAAATCTGTTGATGAAGTATGTATTTCTAAATCACCTGTTCAAATCAGTGATTTGATTTCTATTAGTCCAAGAAAATTCCTAATTGACAAAATTATACAAAAAAATTCTTCTGAATCTAATTTCAAATCAGTTGAAAACAGTTTATCAATCGAAAATAATCCTGAAAAGCCATTTGCTAGTAAAACTGATACTTTACAACCATGCGACCAAGAATCATCACTGAAAAAAGAAAATGATGAAAAATTAACAATTTCACAAAAACTTTCAGAAAAGAAGGAACAAAAACATATATGTGTAACCCAGTTGAGCAGGGTGTCTGTTGGTGAAGATGACTTTGATCTTTTATTGGGTGAAGATGAAGTGAAAGAAATTGATGTTAATTTTGTAACTGAAAATGATGAAGATTTACTTTTAGAAATTGATCAAGTCATCAATAGCTAGTAAAATATTGAGATTTTTTTTTTTTTTTTATTCATAATGAATATTGTATTTTAAGTATTAATGTACAAGTTTTATTGTATTTATTCCTTTTTTTATTTTATTTAAAAATGAAATTTTTCATTTTTAAATTATTTCACATTTTATATAGAAATTGTACATAATTTTACTTGATGTTTAAAAAGGAAAAAAAATAAATAAAAATTGGATTATTTTGTTAAAAAACAAATGAACAAAGTATTTATTTTAATTAATGTAATAGATTAAAAATTGTTAATTTCATAAATCATAAGAAGTAAAAAAAATCAATAAATAAAACTTTCTACTGACATGTGTTTTCCTTCCCTAACATTGTATATAAAGTACACATGTTTTGTCAATGCTATGTATTGATATAGTAAAATTTTGTAAATATTTGTGCTATTAAATAAGCATTAAATATTTTTATATTCTTAAGTGTTGTTGTTATTTAATTTTTTTAAAAATTATAATGTTGGTATTTTGAAATCTCCATGACAATTAATAATAGTTTAATTTTCTGCTAAATATTTTTTATTCAATTTTTGGATAAGAAAGATTCAGTTTGGGAACTAATTAGGATAAATATTATGATTGAAAACAAATTGTAAAACTTAAAAACCATAGTGATGAGCAGCAGATTTAATATTAATAAACTGAGATAGTAGATAAATAAATATTAAAAATCTAAAAATAAAGGATAAATATATTTTAACCATTCTACAGTTATGCACAAAATAAGGATGAATTATATTATTCCAAGGAAAGAAAACTTTATTGAAATAACAACCAATCATTGATAATAATCAATATTAATTATTTGTAGATTAAAAAGTATATTGCACAAGTAAATTTGGTACATTAGTATTATAGGGATAAATATTAAAAACCAGTGTATTTTTTATTAATATTAAATAAGATTATTTTGGATTGATTAATATGGTGTTCTGACAGTGTCATATGTAGATTGATGCTTATATAGCCAATTGCTGGGCAAAGACTCCTCCATAGAGGAACAATGAAGAAAAAGGTTTTACTCATTACACTTACACATTTACGAGGTAATGAGGTTAAAAGTGCTTTTCATTCTTGTTTTACCTATTTAGTTGAGTTTGGTTATGGATTAATTAGCTAAAAGGAAAATCCTATGCCTGACTAGAATGTGAAATTTTTTTAGTTTTATCTGGTTCAGATTCAAACCGTGGTCATGGCCATTGCTGTCAGATTTGCTGCCATTACACCAAATAACCTTTTTGAGAGATATATATAATAAGGATTGGTTAGTGTTATTAATTAAAATAAAAAATATTTTAAGATTCACAGAAAATAATTAAACTATTAACTGAAAAGAAAGTAAATCAAAACTAGCAAAATAAATTTAGTTTGTTATATGCAAATACATAAATAAACACATGCATTAAAATCTATCAAATATTCACTTGCAAATATTGTGGAAGTACATAGCTTAATAAAATAATATTACAAAAATATGTATGAATTTTAATCTTGAAATTTTAATTTCATTTTTGACAGATTAGCTTGATTTAAATGACTGAAACTTTAAAGCCTGCTCATTTCAATAATCTAAAAGTTTATAATAGAAAAATTATTTTATCTTACTGATCTTTGGTTAAAGTTTTTTTAAATTAAACTATGTGAAAATAAAAATAGTAAAATTATTTAAGTTTTCTATTTTATATAGATTTTTAATGATGTAAATTATCAGAATTAAGTTGCCTTCTTCCTAGCTTCAAAGATCTAAATTGTTAGAAATTTTCAATTAAAACATTGTTTCTCCTAGTTTCATCATGGACTACCCCAAAACAGCTTTGATTCAAAGTTATATAAGTATTTAACATGTCTCTGTGAATACTCTTCCATCCTAGCATATTCTTTTATTCCAACATGCAACTCAGTGAGGTGAAACTTATTTATAGGAATTTCTGAATATTTTCTTAACTATTTTATTCTTTAATATTTCTTTTTAAAATTAAACCTTAAATGCTTCTGCGTTTTTTAAATTATCATGAACAATAAAAATAATATAAGTAAAATAAAGAAATTTAGTAATGGAACTAATTAATTAGAAAATGTATTCATTTAATTAATTGACAGTTCATATTTAAAAAAAATGAATGCATGTCGATCACTTAATGAATTATTGAAAAATGTTCCCATTTAAAGATTTTATTATATAGACTTTGGAAAATTTGTGTTGATATATATTGTTAAGAAAACAATATATAAATTAGAGAAATAATTTTATGCTATAATGAGTTCATCTGCATTATTGTTTTTCAAGGTTAAAATGTTTATCAAATCTCTACTGAAAATTTCCATATAGTAATTTAAGGATTACAACATATATTCCTAGAATTACTTAACGCATTACTAAAATTTGCTCTGCAACTCATCAAATTGCTCTACACACTCCTCCCCCTTTGAACCGACTTATTAACAACACAAAAGATATTCTCACACCAAACTAGAAATCACATATTGTATACAAGATCACATGTCCTCACATTAACTGATGCCGTATATTATGGTGAATCGAAGGCCAACTTGTCTGGCACAACACCAAGATATACAACCATGCTCAAACTTAAATTGATATCAAATCATTTTTTTATGAACACCAATCTACTTCCAGCTTTCCCTTTGAGCCTACATCTGCCACCATTGTATGCCTAGAGCACAATGATGTTAAGCATAAACTGAAAGAGTACTGGCACATTGTAAGAGATAACGCAATTAACAAGAAAGATTCCTGCATTTCCCTTTCTAAAAAATGGCCTAAAACGAATAATTAATCATTCAATTATGCTAATCACCCATTCACGTTTCTTTATTAAACTCTGCAATCTTCTCCCTTCTATCAGTTGCCATGACTATAATTAATATAACTTAGTTGAAATGCACTAGGCAAAAATTGTTTACTTCACAGATTTTAAGCTTATTTTGAATACATTTTTGCGTATATTTATTCACAAGATGTATATATAATATCCTTTTTTATTATTAATTTTCATTTAGTTCTTTTAGTTGTCTTTTTTTTAAGACATTTTAATAATGTTGCTGTTAGTTTCAATCATTGCAGGATGATCTTTCCAAGTTTAATCCAATTTCTCCGATCATTAGTCTTTCTAAATACCCCACTACACTTCATTTCATCCATCCATTTCATTTCGCATGTGTTCTAAGTCTTTAACAATCTAAATCAAATTTTAGATTTCAAATGTCCATCTATTATTATATCTTCCAGAAATATGTCCAGCCCAGTTCCCTTCAGTCACTTTATTCTTTCAATGATGTCATTAATACTATTTGTTTTTGATCCCTCCTTGTTACTTTTTGCATGTTTTTTCAAACTTTGTTGAATAGTCTCTCTGTATTGATATGTTAAGTGTGAATTCTTAGATTCACAAATAACAATTGATAAAACATTAAAAACCTTCCTTTTCAAACACATGCGTAATCTATTATGTTATTTTTACTAAAAGCACTCCATCCAAGTTTAATGCTATGACTAATTTCATTGTTTCCATCTGTATTAATAATTGACCAAAATATTTATAGTTTATTAACTTTTTTTAACTCATCATTATCAATCTTTATTTTCTTCTTTTGAGAAAATCCATTAGTCTTCAGTTTTTTTAACATTTATCTTTAATTTTACTTTCATCTGATAATTTGCAATATTTTCTGAAGCTTGGAAGCATTATTTGCAAAAACTCACATCTGCAAAATCTAGATGACTTAATAATCTCATTTATTTTTACTCTCTTACTTTCTTATTTAATCAACAAAATACCTTTTGTAAAACTGCTGAAAAAGTTTTGGAGATATGGAATTACCCTGCCGTACATTCTTATCAATGCTTATTTATGTAATCTGATCATATAACAACATTTTAATAAATATTCTTCAGAATATGACACCCTGAAGAAATACTTATAGAATCAAATATCTTTTCATAATCTACAAATCCAAAGCATAATGACAATTTCTATTTATTGGTCCTTTCTGTAACTTATCTCAATACTTGAATGTAATCCACTATGCTAAAATGAGTTTTAAATCTAGCTTACTCTTTTGGTTTGTTAAAATCCAAAGTTTGCTGTAGACAAGTTGTAATTATCTTTGTAAAAAATTTATATAGAACTGATAGGTCTGTAATTTTTAGTATCTTCATTACCTTTTTAAAATATCAATATTGCATTCTTCCAATCATCTGGTACATCTTTATCATTTAGACATTGATATATAACTGATAAAAAAAATATTTTTCCATCCATTTTTAATTATTTCATCATTATCTGGAGCTATTTTTTTCATAGATTTAATTGTAGGGAATATTTTTTCTTATTCTTTATAGAACTGTTTCACACATCTCATGATATTTCTTTTTAATAGTAGTTCCATTTTCTTGGTGCAGAGAAAATGTTTTACACTTTTGAGATATTTTCTGTAGCTTTCTTTATTAATTCACAATTATATTTTTTTATACGTCATACTATTTTACAAAACTCTATGGATCATTTCTATGCATTTTTATATTCCTTTTCTTCATAAATTGTTATCTTAATAGAAATACTATTGATCAATTGCTGCTTTTTTGTACTAGCTATTTTTGATGTCATTCTTAATTGTATCAGTTATTGATTTTGTTCAAGTCTGAACCATCTTTAAAATATTTTAAAACAAGTTGCAATTTAAATTCATTGGAATATATCTGAAGTTAGGAATATATCAGCTGTGAATACTATTTTTCTTTTTTGTCTCTAATTTCGTATTAACACATAGATCTTAAATCTCGTTAAGCTATGATCACTTCCTGTATTGAAATACATATTTTCTCTTAGTCAAAATATAATCACTTGTATTGTACTTTTATTTGTATGCTTCCATTTCTGTTTAGCATTTTTCTCAAATAAAGAGAGTTCATAATATAAAATTGTTCTTTATCTGCAATTAATTGTTGAAAGTTTTTCTTATAATCTATATCAGTTTTATGTCTGGCTTTTTAGCTTAATGCTGAAATCTAGCCTTATTTTTTTTACATGTAAAAAAAAAATATTAATTAGAATGTAAAACTAAAAACTAGTTGGACATTTATATTACTAATATTTGGGTCTTCTGTGTGCCACACCCATTTGAAGAGATATCCACTAATTTTTTTTTAAATCAAAACCTAAAAAGCATTTGAGGCTTATTAGCAAGATATAATATCATTTGAAATAATGTTTTTTTTTTAATTAATCTTTTTAAATGAGTTTTTTCTTCCTCAAATAACTGAAAAATGCTCAAAATTTTTAAAAAATAAGATTGATTCAAAACTATAATAGTAAAAAAATTTTTAAAAAGAATATTAGTACTATTAATGATTTTTATGAATACATGATCTTGCTAAATGGAAATATTGCTATCTTAAGTCTTTAATATACTTAAATGCAGTAAAAACATTCATTAATTTGCTTGATAAAAGGTTCTTCATTAGAAAAATTCATATGACTTATAATAATAAGAATCAGTAAATATAAAATGGCCTCATAGCAAGTTTGCCTCTCCCTTATTTAACATAATCTGCAACAAAAATATAATCTTACTGCAAGTTTCATTCTTCCATAAGTTAAAGGTTAGATTTGAATCTTGAAACTGGCTGGTTCCTTATCAAGAATAATTTTCTTAAAACTTGCTTATTCTGCAGAATAATGTCTAGTTGAGAAAAAAATCTTCACACTTAAAGTCTGGATATATAGCTAATTATTGTTATGAAAAATATTACTGACACATTCAAATCCATGTCCATTTATTGCTTTCCATTGTCTCAAAAAATCTAGTATATGTTTTAAATCAAAATCTTTCAAGTTGTTCAAACAAAAAGCTCCTGCAAGCAACAGAATAATAATAATGCAAAAATATAGCTTTAAGCAAAATTCCAAACTTTTTTCTGATCCATTTATAAAACCATTGATTTGAATTTCCAGAAATAAAATAATTGAATGATGGTTAGTCCTTCGGGAGATCATATGACATTCAAGCACTGGTCATATTGAGCCTTTGATTCGGGAACTTTTAGTCATTGCACTTGTTACTTTATTACTATGTAAAGGGAATTTTATTGATATTCTTAGTCATCATTTCAGGATCTCCAATGATTACTATTTCAGAAATTGAATAGATTACATAAATGTGAATAAACACAATCATGAGGCACAAAATGAGTGGGGTTTCAAATTATAAATACAACAAGGATTAAGCCACTAGTGAATAATTTTTGGCTGGTTTGACAGATATCTTTACAAATGATTTTAAACAGCTTCAATCTTAGAAAAAAAATTGTACTTGATAGCTTTTTTGCCAATATTGTAGATTATTTTAGTAGAATTATTAGTTTTGAATCAAATGGGTTTTTTTTTCCCTTTAAGGTCTATTATCCATATTGATTCTCTAAATTTATGAAATTTTGTTTAACTTTGGGACCGATGTCTTTTTTTTTTTAAAAAAGAAATTAAAAATAAAAAAGCATTTTATAATTGGATTAAATTTTAGTCTTTAATGTTAACTGAATAAGTATTTTTTTTTTTTTTTAATAAAATTTCATTTGAACCTAGATATTTAAGAGAAAAAAATCTTTAAATGGGTGTATTTTATTATTAAAAACATATTTTAGGACTTTAATTAGATATAAATTTTTTAATTCTTATCAAAAAAATAATTTTCCACAAATGACTACTGCATAATAATATATGAATTTTCTTAATCCATTTTTTTTATATTTTTAAATCTTTAGTTTAAACAAATTCATATATTTTATTATTTTTTTCTGTCATTTGACTGATTTAAAAGGAAAGATATGTTACCATCATACTGATCATATGAAAATGGTCAAAATATAAGAAAATAATAAAGTATTTATATATGTGTGCGCATTCAATGAAAATAATGTTTAAAAAGAAAAAAGTTCTATGGATTATTTATAAAAAACTAGATTGAATTTGAAAAATGAATAAAGTTTTTGGAACTTGGTTGTTTAAATTGAAGTTTATAGTGTTAATCATTACCTAATACAACAGTCTTAATATTTTATTTGGTCATATTTATTACTTTAATATTAAATGTAGGATATATATGAAAGAACTAGGAACAATGTTTTGTCTAGCAAAATGATTTGCCTTATATAGTTGCTTAATACTTGCATTTATACAAATTGTTTTCTTGATTACCAATCAGATTGACTATATAAGATAAACTGCAAATCTGCTCTTTGTAGTAATTAATTACTTGCATAATCAAAATGATTGTGCCGTCCATAAAGCTTGTGTATACTGGAAAGATTTTGTAGCTCTCTTCTATTGCTTTGTATCATGAACAAATATCTATCTTGTTTTAGTGTTCATATGAATATGTACTTACTGATCATATATTACCAATCAATCTACCACTTAAATATGAAAATTACTTTGTACCTATAACAAGTTAGTGGATATTGATAATTTTATTATTGTTGGTAATTAAAATGTTATTAATGGTAGTGGTATTTAATAGATTACAATTAAGAGTTGGAGTACCAGAAAAATTTTATATTAGAAAAACACTATTTACAAATAGAACTTGTTGAATAGATCATAGATTAGTATACTCCAAGATTAATATGATAGTTGCATTAAAAATGGATATTCCAATTACATTTACAAGAAAACTTCATTTTTTAAAAGAAAATATACATACTAAATTTCAACAGCTATTAAACACAAATTACTAATTTGTATCTTTAGGAGACTCATTACTAAAGCATGGAAATCTTTTAAGAAATGTATTTGAATGCAAATAAATCTATACTTGGCTTCATTAAAAAAAAATTAGGGCATGGCATTTTTTGCTTGGTATGATAATAGATTAAATGTGCTACTTCATATGAACTGAAGGCAGAGATATGATAATGGATTAAAGTGATACTTCGTAAGAACTGAAAGTAGAAATTCAATGAAGGCTTAAAAATGATTGATAAATTAAAATTGCAAGGATGATGCAAACATTTGCTGCTGATGGTCATTCTAGATTTTTTTTTGATGCATTGAAAGCAACATATGATTCTAAGAATTGGTATCATAATCCTATTAAATCCAGCAAGGGCACTCATATAACAATATTTTGAACAAGTATTTTGATCATCTTTTGAATAATGATACAAGAATTGAGATAATGATTTTTAATGATATATCCATTTTATCTATTTTGATTTGGACAAATATCCATTCAGCTTAGTGAAGTCAAAACAGTTCTTTGTAATCATAAAAGTAGAAAGATTGCCGATCCTGATGAAATACCTGAAATTTTAAAATATAGTATTATGTTGGCTTCAAAAATATTGACATTTTTTTAGGAATATGTGGATTCATGAAGTTGTACAATCCAAACTTAAAGATGCTTTTATTCCAATTTTTAAAAACAGGAATTAGACAAGATTGCAATAACTATCATGGAATATCATTATTACGTATTATAGCAAAAATACTTTGAAGAATTTTGTTGGACAAATTACTTCCAATTATTAATAAATAGTTACCAGAGACTCAGTGTGGTTTTAGATAATCAAGAAGCACTAGACATGTGTTTTTATTGCCAGGCAAATGTAAGGCTTTTAATTTGGTTAATAGGACTGATCTATGGCATGGATTGAAATTAGTTGGTTGTCCACCAAAATTTATTCATATTATATAGCTTTTACATGATGGAATGAGAGCATGTATTATTACTACAAGTGGAAAATCAGGCATTTGAAATGAAAACGATGTTAAATAAAGATTTATATTTGCTCCGACATTCTTTTCAATTTTTATAACAATGATTTTTAGAATTGTTTATAGGTAGCTTAATCAAACAGGCATCAAAATACAATACAGGTTTAATGGTGAAATTTTTAATTATTAAAAATGAAAACAAGAATTTGTTGGATTCTGGATTTACATTATGTTAATAACTTGTATTCTTTTTTCAGATTCAAAAGACAGTTTACAGAATCTCTTAATGTTTCGAATGTAACATATAAAAATTTTATTTTATTAATTAATGTTAAAAAAAAACTCAAATTCTTTATGAGCCAATGATAGAAGAAAAATTCTCGGCAACTTTTAACTTGGATGAATATCAACTTGAGAATGTAAACCAGGTTAAATATAAATATAGTTTTATAAATAGAAAAGTGAATTTAGATATTGAGGTACAACACAAACTCCAATATATATTGCTGCTGCTGCTTTTAACAAGTTAAAAAATAGAGCATTTCATAATGAAACTTAAGCTAGCTGTATATAGAGCTGCTAGCTTTCCTAATTTATTGTGTGGAAGTGAAATTTGGAAACTTTATCAATACAATATAAAAGTATTGGAAACGTTTTCATTTAACGATATTTTTGTAAAATTCTAAAAATTGCAAGATCATAAAAAACCAATCTATATGTTCAATTTACTGGAATATGATACTATAGAATCCATTATTGTAAAATCACACAATTAGATTGGATATGTAAAATGAATGAACAATGGAAGACTTTCAACGGAGCGTTTTACGGTGAACTTGAACATGGTTTCATAGGAGAGTTAAATCCCATCTACATTATAAGGATTATCTCAAAGATATTCTAAAAAAGTGCAATGTAAATCCCATCTACATTATAAGGATTATCTCAAAGATATTCTAAAAAAGTGCAATGTTAATTGTTTCCATTTGGAAGCTATGACAGAGTATAGAATATAATGGAGAGCTACAATTAGACATGATATTGGAACTATTTCAGAAAGAAAAATTTACTATACATGGATGTATTTGTGGTTTACAGATTGATTTATATAGTCATCACAAAACTTATTTCTAGAATACTTGTCTTCTTGTAGAGTTGGAATGGTCATACTTGTTTACGAATGGTTGTTTATTATTACTGATACAATGATTCGGTTGCTTCAGTTTTTTTGCTGAATGAAGGCTCTTAAGTCACAAAAAAGCCTGGAGCTGTTTTTGTTTTAAGAAGTTACATTATCAGTACCGAATTTATTTTACTATTTTATAGGAAATATTCTCTGTGCTGTTTCTTTAAAACCAAGAAATTCTATTTCTTTTGCTTCAAATATATATTTAATAATAATTCCTATTTTTTTCCATTTATCTAAATAATTTTCTAGTGAGCTCTTAACTGTTGTCTCATAAGTGATTTAAATAGATATAGTCATGGGTATTCCAGCTGCAATTTGATTAATGTTTACTGAAATACGGCTGAAATCATCGAGGTTGCTAATGCTAATGAAAGATAGTTATATTTGAGATCTATTTTTGATAAGGACTGTACTTTCAGCTAAAGTAATGGTTATCTCATTGATTGGGGAGGGGAGTAATTATCAAGTGTCACTTTATTTAATGTGCTATAAAACTCATGTTTATAATAATGGGTACTATTTCAACCCATTTGGAATGAGATATTGATTCAATAACTTACTTGACATGTAGCCTAGCCAGCTCTTTAGAACAAAATCTATAATGATAACTGGTATGCTTTATTTATAAATGGATGGTTCAGCTCAAATACTTGGGCATATTCTTATTTAAAATTGCTATGTCAGTTGAAACTTATTCATTCTCATTGGTGCCAACTAATTACAGCCCATTATTACATTGCTATATTCTTTAAATGATACCAAACAGCAACTGTATGCACTTAAAAACCCTCTGAACTTTTATCTCTGATCTCTCAGGAGCATAATTAATTCATTCTAATAATTGATATCAGTTTTCAAGTCAGCTGGAAAACTTCTGATTTCTTTTTTACCCAGCTGTTTTTTAAAATTCATCCCCATTGTTATAGAAATGCTGTTAATGATGATTTGCATATCAAATTATGACATTTCTGTTCTGTTTGCTTTATTTTTTATTACATGAGCTATACATCTGTTTCATTATTGATAGACAAACATCTTCAGTGTGTCTTAAAATGATGGCAAAAATGATGAAATATATTTATATGAGGATACTAATAGCTGTATAAGATTATAACAATTATAGCAAATCTTTTATTTGATGGTTATTCCATTGCATAATGTTTATTTAATATCACAATTGACTGCCATTTGTTTGGGGAATTTGCATTTGTTGAGACATAATTATTTCAGACTTAACAAAGGTGCCACTTTTTAAGCCATTTTCCGAGAGACACTTGAGAGTTGGCTATATGTGGTCCATAAGTAACTTTTTTCAAATCACATATGAAGTGGTTTCTTATCACTCATTAAGAAGTATTTTAAAATCTTAGATCAAAGCCATTTTCTAGAGTTCAAATATATGATTGCTTTTTTACCTTCTTAATTGTGCAGATTGAATTAATGACTGCATTATCATCTGAATTTTCAAATGGAAATATGCAATTAGTAGTTATTGTTTTATCAAAATTTAATACAGAGATGTGCCTCTGCTTGCAGTTATAAAATTTGACAAAATACTAGATCCACAGACACCATTTTAGCCAAGTAATTCATATTTTATTTCATTGGAATTCATAAAAAATTGAAGTTTATCCAGATAAGCTAACCAGCTTTCTGAACAACTTGAATCAAACTCTTTAATTTTTGAGTGATATCTAGAAACTTCAAGTTTTTCATAACTTTAAAGAAGTATTCACTATATTAGTGCATTTTAAATTTAGCTCCATTATATTTAGGAAGATGCCTTTTACTTTGGACAATAGACACCACAACTATTGTCTGAATATTGAATCATTTTATAACTTCAAATCTCAATTGAGCTTTAACATCCCATTCTCAATAATGTTGTGAATTGATTTAGACAAATGAGTTATTACATTTTAAACTTTCATTAAACTTAATAATATTGACCCTAATATAAATCTTTGACATCTGTCAGTTCATTTAATATAAAGACAAGCCCAGAGTGAAGATCATAATGAATTCTTTTTAGAATGTAAGTTTTTGTGTCCTGCAAATATCTTTGCCACTCAAATAAATTAGTGTCTACAGCGATTGTCCCTTTACAACTTTTACATTGCATTGTATTAAAATTATTACCATGCATGTTAGTCATGGATCATGTGATATCAAATATTGGCTTAGTTGTATTTGAATATTATCATTATTATGACATATAACTCCAAAATGCTGGGTATTATGGCAAACAAAGAGCAAATTTCTTTTGGAAAAAAATTGCTTCTTATTTTGAAATCACGGATTGCACAGTAAGTTTACAGTTATTAGCAGGCTCTTATTATTGATTGTCATAAAAACCCAACAACTTTTATTTGTGTGTTTGCAGAATCCAAATCTTTAAAGAAAAACTAGTTTAAATACTGGGTGAGTTCATTTTAGACTGGATTAATTAATTTAAGATAGAGGAATTCGCTACATAAACTTTTTTTTAAGCAATCAAACTTCAAAAATGCTGCAACATTATAGAATGAATAAGTCATGTAAATTTAAATTACAAATATTTAAATATGTTTTTTTCATTTCACAAATCATAATTTTATTTAATGCTGATTAAATACATTATTCAATATTTAAAAGTTTAGAATTTGTAATGTAAAATGCAGGAAATGGTGAAGCTAAGTATAAATTGTAGTATTAATTGGCTGAGCGCTTTTGAAAAATTTTATCTTCTCATAATCATAGCAAATGGATTGTGTGAGCACAGTGGAATATGTATTCGATGAATATTTAAATATATGCAAAGTGAATTAGAAAATACATTTTTTGAAGAGGGAAAAGACCTCACTAACATTGGATTAAAATACAGCCATCTTATAAGAAAGATAAAACAATTTTATCAGAAAGTAAATACCAACTCTCCCAAAGATGACAGGCCATGGCTTCTCCCACACATCCATTCCCTTGCTAAAACATTTATTAAAACCTCTCTTTCAAGCTAAGTTTTCATGCCCCCCTCCCAAACAAATAGATTAATTAATAATTCAAAAGGCTGCCTAACCTCTGATCAAACTCCTCACACAGTGTACAAGATTCCATGCCCCCAAACTGGATGCAGCATCATATATTATGGCGAATCTTGCTCATCTCTCTCCACTCGAGTCTTGCAACCCTGTTACTTATACAAAAGAGCTCTTAATAAACCTGAATATAATTCCATCTTTTTAGAACACCAAAGTCCATCAGTCATATGTTTGAAATGTCTTCTGCTTCCATCACATGCATAGAACACCTTGACTCTAAATATAAAATCAAAGAAGCATGGCTATAACTAACAACACCTATGCTATAAACTGAAAGGAAGCATGCTTTTCCCTCTCCAAAAATGGACTTTCTAATCCACTTTGCATATATTTAAATATTAGTCATATACATATTTCATCGTGCTCACACAACTCATTTGCTATGATTATGAGATGGTAAAACTTTTCAAAAGCACTCGGCCAATTAATACCACAATTTGTATTTAGCTTCACCATTATCTGCATTTTAGTGCATTTAGACATATTAGTTGTTTAAATGAGAAGTCTACCTGTCTTTTATTCTTACATTATTATTATTATTATTATTTAAAATGAATAAAATGGAATTCAAATTGTGAATAAGTAAGTACCTTAATATAATCTCCAAGAAAATTATATGAGTAATTCTCTATAATTTATTTCAGAAAATAATTCTATCCTTCAAATTGCATATTTTTTAGATGTTTTTTTAAAAAAATCATAATTTGTATTTTCCTTAGGTTTTTTTTTTTAATTATAATTTCTCTTCCTAAGTTTTCCAAGATTTTTCTTTAGGGAAAATAATTATAATTACAATTTTTTATGATTTTTTTTTTTACTTATTTAGGGACTCTTTGTACACAGTTTATTCCATAAAATAAAATTAGATGAGGGAGGGGGTTCTTTTGTAAATTTATCTTTATTAATCATAATATTTTCTTAAACAGGCTTCCAATCTTAGAGTTTTTTTGAGATCTTTACTCCAAGGAATCTGAAAAAAAAAATTATATTGATGTTTATTATGATATATATATAAAATTACAAATTAACATTTTCTAAATTTCTAGTTAAAACTGAAAGTCCAAAATGAATCACAGGCACACAATTCCATGGTTTAGAGCCTCCCACATCTTATCCATTTTTCTATGTTTCAAATCTTTCAATTAAAAATTTAACAATAATTGGATAATTATTTAACAAATTGTTAACTAAAGATCAAATTTTGGGCCTAGTGGCTAAAGAGCAGATTGGGCTCTTCAAAATCATGTTCTTTTACATTTGTGCGAAACTTTTCTTTAGTTTACCAGAGCAGAAGCTTGGCAAATAGAATTTATTTGATTTCAATTTTAAGAATGGCAAATTTTATACCTTAAATTTTTTTCATTGTGCTTATATAAAAGATAGAATTAAAACTAAAGTTTTGGAAAACACTGTTACTTGGTGGATAGAATTTTTCTTAGAACAAAATGGATCAGGATATTGTAAGTCTTTAAAAAGATTGATCTGCAAATATAAAAATGATTATTCTTTCTCAAGCTAATGTGCCTTAAAAGCTGTTGCAATGATTTCTAAAATAATATAATAGCAAGAGTTTTGCTTTGCAGAGCTTCATTTATTGTTTTTTTTTTAAATTAGAACATTGATAATTAGCTAAATTTGTTTTCAGTTCTCTGCATCTCAGTTTGTTTAAAATTCTAATTTAAAAAAACAATGAAAATGGATACAGCACACACATCCCCTGTTATTTTAAAAATTATAACAAAAACTCTCATCTAATGCATTATACCTGAGAAAAATAAATGAAAGTTAATCAAATATCAGTTGTTAATTACCTTGAATCACTTTCTTTTATAAACATATATCCATGAGTTGCAATAATTTGATTCAATTTGTTCAGCCATGAACAAAAAATATAAGAAGATCTTGATAACTGTTTATTTGATAAAGAAAGATTGATGACTCAAATAATTTCAATAATAATCCAAATTATTATAGCAAAACAACAGCAATAATGATTATCATGAGATAAAAATCTCCCTCCCCCCTAAATCATCAAGTAATTATAATTTGTTGATATATATATTTTAATTATTCATACAATAAAAAAATAAATATATTTGGTTAATATATAATGATTTGACTTTTACACCTTACCATTTTAGGTTTTGGTCCTAACTAAAGTAACATTAAATCAAGTTTATATGTTGATGTAAGATAGTTGTTACACATTGTTGCTTGATATTATGATACAAGTAATGTAAATGATTCACTGCCTTGTGACTGGTTACTTAAAAACTGTTTTACAATTGATATAATATGCTGCATGTGTTAATAAATATTTTTATCTGATCCATAGGTTAAATATTAGAACATATTTGAATATGACAATTGTCATATGATATAAATATATATTAAAAAAAGAAATATCATTTAACATTAAATTTCTTGAAAGACAAAAGGCATGTATCTAACCCATAAGCATTTTAATAAAAAATATCTTATATGATGAGTTCTTTCTTCCAATCCCAAACTATCAGTGATTTATAATCTAAATCTATGCACTAGTTATTTTAAATTTCAAAATGCAAGGGTTCACATTACCTTTCAACATTGCATATCAACAAAATACAATGAAGCTACAAATTACATTATATTTTGTTTCAAACCTCTCTTGCATTTAATGTATATAGTATATAGTAATTCACATTTTATTAATAAACAGTGATAAGAATAAAATATGTATTTTTTATGGATCTGTAAGTATACAATATTTTTCAACATGTAGATATAACATGGACACTTTTTTATATGTAATATAAATCAAAATTATAGTATAAACAAAATTTTAAAAATAATAATATAGTTATTAATAATAAATTGAGGGGACCATTTATATATATTTTATTGAATATGTTTACTCATGCATTCACTGAAGCAATAAGAATAAATAGAAAATCTTCCATATTTTTATTTCTAAAATAAAATAAAGGAGTTCTGTAGCTATTAAATATAATCTAGGCAATATTCTTTTATTTCAATAACTTTTTTTCTCTTATAGAAACATAGTGAACTTGTTATCAAGAAATTATAATTTCTCTATTTTGATATTTTTAAAACAGTTTCAACTTTCAGTATGTTTTAAAGTTTTATAAAACTTAACTTTATGCTCAGAAAATATTTTATTATGCAAAATATATCTCATCAAATTCAGAAAGAAGAATAAAATGTATGTCCTTTTAACACAAATAGAAGAATTTTTATTAATGTATATAATCATGTATGGTGCTCAGAGATAGAAAAATGATAGGTGGATATTGTAAAATTTGTGAATTTTAATAGTTTTTATTTATTTAAATTTTTATTTGATTGCATTTTTCTTTAGATAGTATATAAATGAAGTCATGTAGTTAAATACAGCATAATTTATGGTTCCACTATATATATTTAAAGCTTGTGAAGCTGATGGTCCATCTTGCCTTAAAATTATTACTCATATGTCTTTGTAAATATATGTGACTGAAGTTTATCTTGATGAATTTATTTTTTAATAATCATCCCTAATACAACTTTAAGAAGTAAAAAATAGTTATCATACAAAAATTAACTTATGGTTTATTACAGGTATATAAAAATCATAATAAATCTGCTATACTACTTTCCATTCAATTATTTATTCTTTCATTAAATCAGTTGTGTTAATATTTTCATTCTTTTGTTATATATAAAATATCATTTATAATGAAATAAATCTCAAAGTTATGATTTGTTTTATTTTATCAACTATTCCAAGTATTTAACTTTATTACTGACTAAATAAATGCGGTTTGTTTTGTCTATTGTAAATAAATAATATTTTAAAAAAAAGTTAAATTGACTAATATTTCATTATGTGATTTTAGTTTTTCTACTTAAATAAAATATTCATTATAATCACAACAATAAAAAAAAAAAAAAATGGAACCAGCAATATATTTCTATAGATACTTAATTATACATACAATTTAAAATGAATTTGCTTATGTTTTGAAATGTATACATTTTGTATTTATTGTATTAGAGATTTGAAAAATTTAGACTTTTGATATTATTATTTTATATACTTTGTTTTTAGTTTTATAATTAAAATTTACACATATATTTTATATTTAGTAGTTGGAATATTTACTTTCAAATGTTGGATTGTTTATGTTTTTTATAATGACAAATTTCAAGATGTCAGGCTTTTAATTTTATTATATATAATTCCAGACATTTGATGTTTTCATTATAAATATTTTGTATATATAATGATAATGTTAATTTAAGGTTCTATTTTATATTTCATATGTTGATAAAAAAAATAATTTTTTTTTTTATATATGATAAAAGAAAATATTAATTAATAGGATTATTGTGCTTTTTTTAAATATAATGTGTGTTGTAATTTATAAGAGATTAAATTTAAACAATGTTACTTCATTAAATCTTGACTCATGCCAAAATAATAAGATTTGCCAGTTGTAAAAATTTTTAAATGCCCTTTACAATTATGCCCAGATTAAAAAATTTTCAGTTGCTGGAATATTAATGTTCAACTTATATATATTTTTTCACTCAAACATATATATTGTTTGCTGGTGGGATTAGAGAAACTGGATTAAACAAAGAAGTTATAAAAATTCTTTTAATAGGACTCTCAATCTTTACCATCTTTTATTTTATTTCTAATTACAAAAAATATTTTTATCAAATTGTGTGAAACTTATTTGAAAACTAGGATTTAAAAGTTAAGGTTCCTGCATACAATCCATTTGTCATATAAAGACAAATAATTTAGAATTAACATTATTAAGACTTTTTTTTGTCACTACAATTAATGTAATATCTATATATTTTAATGCTCTGATGAACAACATACAAATAGAGAAGAAAAAGTATCTGTTAATTTTATGGCTTAATATTTATTATATGATTTAATATGTTTCTATTTAGAAGTTGATTATCTCCATACAAGTTTGCAATCTCACGACTACATTTTTATTAAAAGTCTTGTTATCATGAGATATAAAAATATTAAGTGATTTGAATATTACTTTAAATCACCTTTTATTAATTATAAAAAAATAAATAAATCTAATGCCTATAACTTAATATCTAACAATCCCCAGTGCTGAAACACACACAAAGAGAAGAAAAAATATTATTTTCTTAAATCATTTTTTAAAAATACAAATGTATTAAATTAACACACTAAATTTGTTTAATCACTTCTTAATTATATAATCTTCAAAATGATTAAAACTATTATCATTTTCTCACTATTTAACTTTCCCTTCAAATCCTTATAACTATCTGCAAATTTAAAAAATGTTCTAAGCAGTTTATGGCAAATACTATGCTGAGGAAAGATCTAAAAATCTTATTTTATCAACTAAATGAAACTACAACACTTATTTGGTGCTCAAACATTAAGAGTCTGAACAACATCCTATATAAATAAAATAAAATATCTTCCAGTGACATAAAATTTTCCAGAGTATTGAATTAATCATTTTTAAACAGATAGATGATTAACAAATCCTTGTCTTAAATCCAATTTTATTAATCAATAATAACTTTTTAAACCCAATTCAAATTTCGTATTAACTGTGTGTATATGTTGTTTTTTTTTTTTTTGTTGTTTGTTTATTCAGACATCACTTTTCTGCTATTAAAAATAGTGGTTTTCTGAAGAAAAAAACAAAACAAGTGTTTTTCTCTAAGTTCTGTCATTTGAGAAATGAAATATTTTTATTTCTCTAATTAGTAGTATTTTAAATTTAATTATTTTGTTTACACTCTAAGATGTATTCAAATAACAAGTAATGGCTGCCATGATAAGCAGCATACTAAAATGATTCTTCACTAAGGAGCCATAGAAATAAATCAAATTTTTATGATTAAATTTAATTTGTTGATGTGCCACCAAAATATTAACAGTTCCTGAAAACACTGCAAACTCTAAAAGAGTGAGAACCACTAACTTCTCTTTGAAGATATTTTTTAACAATAATCTGCAGTTTCCCTCCCCTTTATTATTTTTTACAAAACCAAATCTTAATTACACACGTATATCAAATATATATATATATATTTTATTTAAATTCTTAAATAAAATGCTATATATATTGAAGTGGTAAATCTGTAGTACATATTTAACTTCACTGTCTGATGACATTACATACTTTTAAAGTAGGGTTTGAACCAGTTTATATGTTTATTTGGTCATCCAGGAATGTTAAGCACACGCATATACACATAACTTCCACCCTGTTTATTTAAGAAATGGTTATGTGTAACCAGTTGAATTATTATTTTAGCTTAAGTATATTTTATTTTCAAGCTTGTAAATTCCCTTCACTTAGATAATTGTGTATGTGCGTATATGTATTACAGATATAAAAATGAATATGATTAATGTAAAGCTAAAGCAATGCTAGAAAAATCTAAAAAATATTATTACAATTTAAAAATGTCATTCTCATTTAACTACTTCAAGTCAAACCAAAAATCATATTTTAAAGTTATTTGCAATTTTAAAAATACGTTTAAATAATGCTTTCTGGAACGTATTGTTTACATCTTCCAATATTGCTAAATTTCAAGTATAGGAGGAGCAGAAGTTCTAGGATTGCACAGAAGGAGTTCAAATCACCCTTCTCTCTCATATTCGATTAGAGAGTGGAAACAATGTGAACTGTGAGTAAAAACAATTTGCCTCCCTGATCTTAAATCGTCTCTGTCCTTCCTTCTGCCATGCCATCACTATTTGAGAACTGTTATGTTTAACTGTGAAAGAACTATTGGAAGATGTTCACTATTATTTTGTCAATATTCTGCCTTTGCATCCAAACTTCGTGTTTTATGCTAAATGGCCGCCATAAATACTAAAGGTAATCCGTTTTGCCGAAGAATGAACTCTTAATTCTCCTCACTTCACTTCTTTCCTAAATCTTAATTGTAATCATAATGTAATTTTATTTATTGGTAACTGACTATAAACTTAATTATCATTAAATTTGTGATTTTCTCTCTTAAGTTTTAAACTTGTTCTTTGAAACGCTAAGCACAGAATTATGTACTTTAAATCTATCATTAGCTTTTTAAGTTTCACACTCTAATTATTTTATTTCATGCGGCAAAACTTATTTTAAATATATATCTTATTAAATTAGTTTTAGTGTGCTAATGTTTTAATCTAGCGAACTTATATTATTTCAATCATCATTCCGATATTTTGGAATATTTAAATAGTTAAACTTAAAATTTCTTACTGAACGCTGTTTGCTCGGTTAAATATTTGAAATATATGCTTAATGGTGGATTGTTTAAAAATTATATTATGGCATAAGATAAACCTTTTGTTGTTGTCACTATCGATATTTAAATGCATTTTATCTTCTTAAAATAAATTTGATTATTAATATATCTTAACTATTTATTATTTATACGCCATTAAGAGTTAAATTGCTTATAATATATTGTCGTTTAAAATACTTGGACTTGTTAAATAGGAAATAATATTTTCCCTCTTCTATATTCGACATCCTAAATTTATTAAAGTTATAGGTACGATGCTGAGTGGGTTATTATTTTATCAAGGCGTTACGCATGCTTTTATTGCTTTAATTAAGCTTAAATTATTTCATTAGTCATTTAAGACTTAAACCATATTCGCGTTGCTTACTTATGATAGCATTTTAAAGAATTATATTTTGCTTTATATTTACTCATCCGAAATCCGGATTTTCTTCACGTAACTCGTACAGGAATGAGGTTTGGTATAACCGATCTCAGGATAAACATTAGAGTATTAAGGCTCTGCATGTGAAACATTGGAGGGTGTGCCATGGAATCCTTACCACTCATATTTTCGAATATCGCCTTGTGATAAATACAAGCGGAATCATATATGTGATAAAGCCTTTGTTGTATACATATGTAAATAGAGCCAGAAAAGGCACACATTTAATTAAGTGAAAATAAAAGTAATTAGATCGGGCTACATTAACTAAATAAAGTAATAGAGGCGTTGTTTAACAGATTGGATTATCAAGGGAATTAATAACTAAATGAAGCCGTTTACACACATGCGAGAAAATGTATTAATACTCCAGAAAAGAAGTGACCAGAGTGTGATTTTAAATTGTGGCAATATAAAAAAAGAGTGGGGAAAAAAAAATATATCGTGCCTTGTGCTTTTGTTCTTGATGAGTGCTGCTGCTTTACGGACTGTGATCCCAGATTCTCGGCGCCTGTTGGTGAATCCGGCCGATTAGAGTAAAAGCAGACCGTACCGGTCTTAATATAATTTTTAAACGCCCTAAGTGGCTCTTGTGAGGGTTATTTTCGTCACCTAGGCAAGGTACTGTGCGTTTTATATTACTGTAGACAGAGAAGGGGATTTGAACTTTAATGCAGTCAGATATTGTATATATATATGTTAACCAATTATCATAACTGTTGTTATTGTGAATTATTATGTACCAATAAAGATTTAGTGTAAATTAGTCGGTGATTCTCATTTATAATTAAGTATCAATATTTGCGATCGTTCAGCTACAGCTGAGGACACTGCAAATTTCTGGCGCAGTCTCAAACAACCCTAGGGCAGAATAGTATAGGTGAATTTGACGCCAGTAGCGCGTCCGAATGGCCGTTATATAGAACAGAGATCGAAAATATCTTTACTTTGAATGCGATTGAGGATAACAAGAGAAAAATAGCAGCCCTAATGTGTTATGGCGGGAAAGGAGTAATTGAGGTCATTCATAAAAATTTTGAAGTGCCAAGGTCAAGTACGAGGAAGTGATCAAGAAGTTAGATGATCAGTTTAGCCCCCGTCCCTCTTGCCACATAGCTAGATTAACTCTCTGAAATAGGAAACAATTTAGCGGCGAGAAAATTAATGATTATAATCTAGCTTTAAGAGAATTGGCTAAAGATTGTAACTATGGTGATTTCGTTGATGAAATTTTAATGGATCACCTACTTTGGGGCATGGCCGATGATAGGCTCAGACAACAATTGCTAATAGAGACAGAGTTAACCTATGAAATGGCCATCAAAAAGGGTATAGCATATGAGCTGATTTTGGAGCAGGCACAAGCTTTTAGATGTAAATCGGATGAAACCACAAAAATGGGGGTATTCAAAACATACGGAGGAAATCAAAGCCCAATGAAGTCAAATACTAGTAACGCTAAAATAATGTTTCTGTTGTGGCAAAACGGGCCATATTTCAAGAGAATGCAAATAGCAGAAAGAAGCGTGTTTTAAATGCGGCAAAAAAGGTCATTTGTCACACGTCTGTAGACAAGACGACAAAGGAAAAATAAAAGAACACTCCCACATGCCTCATGATAGGGGAGGGAAATTTGCAACCACCCATATGATTAAAAATCTAGACGTTAAAAGTATACATCAGTTTATGATTAAACTTAAAATTAATATAAAGAAAATCTCTTTGGAAGATGAACTAGTGAATAAATATCCAGATCTGTTCAATGAAAAACTGGGATTGATCGCATCAAAACCAGTAGAAATAGAATTATCGGAAAATGCGCGACTGCTTGTTTATAAACCGCGTAAAATTCCGTTTGCGCAAAAAAGTAAAGTCGAAGACAAATTAAAGTCATTGGTGGATAAAGGAGGGTTAACGCCCATCGAAACATCTGATTGGTCCACGCCTTTAGTAGTAATAACTAAGCCTAATGGGGATATTAGATTATGCGGAGATTACCGAATAACGGTAAATAAATTTTTAAACAGGGGAGCTTATCCTGTCCCAAATGTAAGGGAAGTTTTGGTCGGTCTGCAAAACGCTTCCTATTTTGCGAAGCTAGACCTTAATTCCACTTTCCACCAGATTCAGGTTACCAAAAAATCAGCGGAAATATTGGCTTTAACTACCCATATGGGTCTATTTAGGTGCAATCGTTTACCCTTTGGCATATCCACAGCCCCAAATATATTTCAGTCAAGGATCAATGTTTTACTACAGGGTCTGGAAGGGGTCATTCCCTATTACGATGACATACTTATCACGGCTACGTCACAAGAAAGGTTGCGCAACAGACTATTTATCTTATGTGAAAAACTTAATAAATCTGGGGTTAAATTAAACGCCAGCAAGAGCGTATGGATGTCAAAAGAATTGATGTTTCTAGACCATTTGATTTTGGATAAAGGGAAGAGACCATCCCCGGAGAAAGTAAATGCAGTGAAAAATGCATCGCCACCTACTAACATTAAATAGTTACAGGCTTTCTTAGGTCTCATAAATTTTTTTAAGCCCTTCTTGAAAGGTAAAGCTCACATAGCTAAGCCATTATACGAACTATTAAAAAAAGATCAGAAGTGGCATTGTTCTAGAATTCATGAAGAAGCGTTCTGTTGGACAAAAACTTTATTGTCATCCGAGAAACTATTGGTGCATTACAATAATAGTTTAGAAGTACGCTTAACAACTGATGCATCAGAGTGGGGAGTGGGGGCGGTGCTATCTCACCCATGTCACAATGGGGAACGCCCTATTGCTTACGCATTGAGAACTCTCTCAAAATCAGAGAAAAACTATAGCCAAATTGACAAGGAGGCTTTGGCTATAATGTTCGGCCTGAAAAAATTCCATCAATTCCTGTTCGGTAGGAATTTCCACATAATTACAGACCACAAGCCACTATTGGGTATTTTGGGCCACGATCGTTTAGCTCCCGAACATTTAAGCCCACGTATGATGTGCTGGAGAAACATAATGTCAGCATATGACTACATATTAGAATACAAAAAAGGAAAAGAGATTGCACATGCCGATGCATTATCAAGATTGCCGGACAAGCAAGAACAATCAATGATGGAGGCAGAAATAAATTATATTGACACCCTAAACTCAGAAATTCTGAATAGCAAATGTGTAGCCAATTGGACGAGCTCTGATCAGGGCTATCAGATACTTATGGGATGGATCAAAAACGGATGGCCATCTTCAAAGCCTCAGTACATTGACCCAGGGTTCTGGACAAATCATAATATGCAAAGGATGCATATTAATGGGCGATCAAGTCGTGATACCAATAGAAGGCCGACAGCAAGTATTGAACTTACTGCACGAGGGCCATTCTGGAGTCGTGCAAGCTAAAGCACTGGCTCGCAGCTACGTCTGGTTGCCAAGAATTACAGTCGACATAGAGCGAAATATTAAAAAATGTTCGGCATGTCAAACAGAAATGAACATGAGAGCTAAAATATACAATTCATGGCCAGCTGCCACAAAAGCATGGCAAAGGGTCCACATAGACCATGCTGGACCGGTGAATGAAAAACTCTTGCTCGTAGTCATAGATGCTTTCTCAAAGTGGACAGAATGCCGAATTGTGAAAGATTTAACTGCTACTGAAACAGTTAAGATGTTAAATGCTGTGTTTGCATGTCACGGTTTACTGGAAACCATCATGTCTGATAATGGAACTGCGTTCATAGCTAGGGAAATAGAAAGCTATTTTCACGATAATGGCATCAGATACATATGTACACCACCATATCACCCGGAGTCGAATGGTCTGGCAGAAAAGGCTGTCCAAATAATCAAAAAGGCGTTAAAGAAATCAAGTAATAGGGATTTACAACAAGCAATTGATAACGCGATGCTGTGGCAACACGCAACGCCATCAACGGCCACCGTAAAATCCAGAGACCGGTCAAACTAAAAGACTATATATAGTGCCATTATGCAAAGAAGCAACTAGCTTTTCTGGAGTAAGGGGAGGTGTTGTATACATATGTAAATAGAGCCAGTAAAGGCACACGTTTAATTAAGTGAAAATAAAAGTAATTAGATCGGGCTACATTAACTAAATGAAGTAATAGAGGTGTTGTTTAACAGATTGGATTATCAAGGGAATTAATAACCAAATGAAGCCGTTTACACACACGCGAGAAAATGTATTAATACTTCAGAAAAGAAGTGACGAGACTGTGATTTCAAATTGTGGCAATATAAAAAAAGAGTGGGGAAAAAAAGATATGTCGCGCCTTGTGCTTTTGTTCTTGATGAGCGCTGCTGCTTTACGGACTGTGATCCCAGGTTCTCGGTGCCTGTTGGTGAATCCGGCCGATTAGAGTAAAAGCAGACCACACCGGTCTTAATATAATTTTTAAATGCCCTAAGTGGCTCTTGTGAGGGTTATTTTCGTCACCTAGGCAAGGTACTGTGCGTTTTATATTACTGTAGACAGAGAAGGGGATTTGAACTTTAATGCAGTCAGATATTGTATATATATATATATGTTAACCAATTATCATAACTGTTGTTATTGTGAATTATTATGTACCAATAAAGATTTAGTGTAAATTAGTCGGTGATTCTCATTTATAATTAAGTATCAATATTTGCGATCGTTTAGCTATAGCTGAGGACACTGCAGCCTTC